>CM065592.1:438126834-438596834 GCA_033119425.1 Bufotes viridis
AATAATAGAATAATGTCTGCAGCTCTGGATGTGACTGATGTAGAGCTGTAATAATAGTATAATGTCTGCAGCTCTGGATGTGACTGATGTAGGGCTGTAATAATAGTATAATGTCTGCAGCTCTGGATGTGACTGATGTAGAGCTGTAATAATAGTATAATGTCTGCAGCTCTGGATGTGACTGATGTAGAGCTGTAATAATAGTATAATGTCTGCAGCTCTGGATGTGACTGATGTAGGGCTGTAATAATAGTATAATGTCTGCAGCTCTGGATGTGACTGATGTAGGGCTGTAATAATAGTATAATGTCTGCAGCTCTGGATGTGAGTGGAATGTGAAGATTTGATGTAATTCAGTCTCGGATCGCCATAACTAACACGGTATCTACAAGTTTCCTGCTTGTTCTAAATGGATTTATTGATCCGGACGCTCACACGGATGGTGAGGAAACAGTAGCCGCTATCTGAAGAGCCCAAGGATTATCGGCCATATCTGGCGGGGGTTGGCAGACTCTTCACTCCCGTGTTGTGTATTTTTTTTCTGCAGTGGAAAAGCACTTTGCACGGGTCATTGGGATGAGTGGGCACGATGATAAATGCGGGCTGATGAGTCAGTGGCATCAGAGTAATGAGCCGGAGGACATTCATTAGCAGGTGGCAGCTCTACCACCCGCCCGCCGTCTGCTCCTCATGACAGACTGGAATGGCCACCGCTAGGAGAAGCGGCTAAACAGTGAGATAAGCGGTGCGGTTTTGAGGTTTGTTCATCACAATGAAGTAATGACACAACTAGTGCAGAAGCACAAAGCTGAGGGGTTACCTCCCTGTTCCCATACATCCATCCTGCTTGTATCTTCATACACAGCGCCCAATTCCCCTGTACGACCATAGCGCTAAAAATACAACTCTGTATGTGCCGCCACCACTAGGGGGAGCTGAGGAGGTCACTGTCTGCAGTATACCAGGGATCGGCAACCTCCGGCGCTCCAGCTGAAACTACAACTCCCAGAATCCTCCTGTGGGAGTTTCAAGAACAGCCGAGTAAGTTTGCATGCTGGGAGTTGTAGTTTCACAGCAGCTGGAGTGCCGAAGGTTGCTGATCCCTGCAGTAGACAGTACCCATTACTAAATCTAGTCACAGCAGTTCAGCATTACCTGACCACAAGGGGGCGCTGCTTCAATATAAACTACCCATAAAGGAAGCCAGTATTTTATTATAATCTGACCACAAGGGGGCGCTGCTTCAATATAAACTACCCATAAAGGAAGCCTGTATTTTATAATAATCTGACCATTAGGGGGCGCTGCTTCAATATAAACTAAACTAGTATTTCACAGTATTTTTTCAGAATCTGACCATCAGGGGGTTCTGGTCAATATAAACTATTTATCAATGAAACTAGTATTTTATCATTATCAGACCACAAGGGAGCGCTGCTAAAATATAAACTATCCATACCCTAAACTAGTATTTCACAGTATTTTATAATAATCTGACCACAAGGGGGCGCTGCTTCAATATAAACTAAACTAGTATTTCACAGTATTTTATAATAATCTGACCATTAGGGGGCGCTGTTTCAATATAAATTACCCATAAACTAAACTAGTTTTTTACAATAATATTTTACCATAATCTGACCATTAGGGAGCGCTGCTAAAATAAAAACTATCCATAAATTAAATTAGTGTTTTACAGTATTTTTTCACAATCTGACCACCAGGGGGTGCTGTTCAAACTAAACTGTCTACAAACTAAACTAGTATTTCTTCACAGTATTTTATAATAATCTGACCATTAGGTGGCAGCGCGTCATTGTAAATCATAACTAAACTAGTAATTTACAGTATTTTACCATAATCTGACCATCAGGGGGCGCTGCTTCAGTATAAATTAGCCGTAAACTAAACTAGTTTTTTTTCCCCAGTATTTTATCATAAACTGGCCATCAGGGGGCGCTGCTCAATCTATTGATAGTAAATTTCCAACACAACCTGGCCTCTGCCCATGTGAAATCTTCTCCAGGACCTACAAGGTATAACCCTGCAGGACGACTCGCGTATTATTCTGTATCCTGAGAAATCTTGGCGCCGGGATCACGGAGGTCACATGACTGCGCAGCGCCGGCTATTATTAGTCTATTTCTTACAGTGCGGAGTGAACACATCAGAGGATGCAGATAAGCGGAGAAGGGGCCGGAGTGCCCCCCGTGTTTACTTGCTCCTCTCTGTGTTTACACGCTGATAAGCTGCCTGATAATCCGCAGCACGGGCGCCATATGCTGCCTGCGCCGCAATCATGGAAAACCGTTTTATCTGAGCGGCTCTGATAAGTCAGTGCTTACTGCGCGAGGCCAGGAGAGAAAATTAGGAGGATTATCGCGTACATGACGCGGCTAACGAGCGACGCCCCCGCTCCTCGCAGCACCACGGTAAATAGCTTCATAGGTTTTCATTGCCGTATCTGGTCCCAGGAAAGCTGGGTAGCAATTACACAAAATCCTGGAAAGACTGACCTGATTTACCATTAAAGAGATCAGAAAAGCTGGGTGACGTCTAGGAGCTTTAGGCCCCATTCACACGTCCGCAAGTGTTTTGCGGATCCACAGGTCCACGCATCCGCAAAACACGGACATCAAAATGCGGAACAGAATTGCGGACGTGTGAATGGGGCCTTAATGTGTGCAGCATCAATTGTCACCCAGCTTTTCTAGAGCCCTGAAGACCAAATCTAACTAGTCATGTGGTCAACAGACGGAGGACTACAACTAGGCCTATATACCAATCAGGACTGTAGAAAAGCTGGGTGGCAGTCCCTATAACGGCAGCCATATTGGAGGACACCTGATGTTACCTTTTCTGTTCAGCAGGTTCTGCCGCGCTCTGACAAAGGCCAGGATATCAGCGTCAGTCTGGCTGTCGCCGGTGAGCGGAATGGGGGTGTCTGCGCCACGGGAAGCCCTGAAATGACCACACAATACGACACAAGAGTCATTTATATACGGAGAAGGTTACATGTTACACTGGTTTTTATATGAAGGTCACCTTTCAACATCATATTGTTTTAAAGCCAAAATTCTGTGCTGATTAATATCCTAAAATCCTTAGTGACTAGTGGTGGCTGTATAATCTGTATGTAGTGTGCTCCCTCTAGTGGTGGCTGTATAATCTGTATGTAGTGAGCTCCCTCTAGTGGTGGCTGTATAATCTGTATGTAGTGAGCTCCCTGTAGTGGTGACTGTATAATCTGTATGTAGTGAGCTCCCTCTAGTGGTGGCTGTATAATGTGTATGTAGTGAGCTCCCTCTAGTGGTGGCTGTATAATCTGTATGTAGTGAGCTCCCTCTAGTGGTGGCTGTATAATCTGTATGTAGTGAGCTCTGTCTAGTGGTGGCTGTATAATCTGTATGTAGTGAACTCACTCTAGTGGTGGCTGTATAATCTGTATGTAGTGAGCTCCCTCTAGTGGTGGCTGTATAATCTGTATGTAGTGAGCTCCCCCTAGTGGTGACTGTATAATCTGTATGTAGTGAGCTCCCTCTAGTGGTGACTGTATAATCTGTATGTAGTGAGCTCCCTCTAGTGGTGACTGTATAATCTGTATGTAGTGAGCTCCCTCTAGTGGTGGCTGTATAATCTGTATGTAGTGAGCTCCCTAGTGGTGGCTGTATAAATCTGTATGTAGTGAGCTCCCTCTAGTGGTGGCTGTATAATCTGTATGTAGTGAGCTCCCTAGTGGTGATGTATAATCTGTATGTAGTGAGCTCCTCTAGTGTTGGCTACTGTATAATCTGCATGCAGTGAGCTCCCCTAGTGGTGGCTGTATAATCTGTATGTAGTGAGCTCCCTCTAGTGGTGGCTGTATAATCTGTATGTAGTGAGCTCCTCTAGTGGTGGCTGTATAATCTGTATGTAGTGAGCTCCCTCTAGTGGTGGCTGTATAATCTGTATGTAGTGAGCTCCCTCTAGTGTTGGCTGTATAATCTGCATGTAGTGAGCTCCCTCTAGTGGTGGCTGTATAATCTGTATGTAGTGAGCTCCATCTAGTGGTGGCTGTATAATCTGTATGCAGTGAGCTCCCTCTAGTGGTGGCTGTATAATCTGTATGTAGTGAGCTCCCTCTAGTGGTGGCTGTATAATCTGTATGTAGTGAGCTCCCTCTAGTGTTGGCTGTATAATCTGCATGTAGTGAGCTCCCTCTAGTGGTGGCTGTATAATCTGTATGTAGTGAGCTCCATCTAGTGGTAGCTGTATAATCTGTATGTAGTGAGCTCCCTCTAGTGGTGGCTGTATAATCTGTATGTAGTGAGCTCCCCCTAGTGGTGGCTGTATAATCTGTATGTAGTGAGCTCCCTCTAGTGGTGGCTGTATAATATGTATGTAGTGAGCTCCCTCTAGTGGTGGCTGTATAATCTGCATGTACTGAGCTCCCTCTAGTGGTGACTGTATGATCTGTATGTAGTGAGCTCCCTCTAGTGGTGACTGTATAATCTGCATGTAGTGAGCTTCCTCTAGTGGTGACTGTATAATCTGTATGTAGTGAGCTCCCTCTAGTGGTGGCTGTATGATCTGTATGTAGTGAGCTCCCTCTAATGGTGGCTGTATAATCTGTATATAGTGAGCTCCCTCTAGTGATGACTGTATAATCTGTATGTAGTGAGCTCCCTCTAGTGGTGGCTGTATAAACTGTATGTAGTGAGCTCCCTCTAGTGGTGGCTGTATAATCTGTATGTAGTAATCTCCTGAGCTTCCTCTAGTGGTGGCTGTATATATCTGTAGGCAGTAATCTCCTGAGCTCTCTCTAGTGGTGGCTGTATAATCTGTATGTAGTGCGCTCCCTCTAGAGGTGGCTGTATAATCTGTATGTAGTGAGCTCCCTCTAGTGATGGCTGTATAATCTGTATGCAGTGAGCTCCCTCTAGTGGTGGCTGTATAATCTGTATGTAGGGAGCTCCCTCTAGTGGTGGCTGTATAACCTGTATGTAGTGAGCTCCCTCTAGTGGTGACTGTATAATCTGTATGTAGTGAGCTCCCTCTAGCGGTGGCTGTATAATCTGTATGTAGTGAGCTCTCTCTAGTGATGGCTGTATAATCTGTATGTAGTGAGCTCCCTCTAGTGGTGGCTGTATAATCTGTATGTAGTGAGCTCCCTCTAGTGGTGGCTGTATAATTTGTATGTAGTGAGCTCTCTCTAGTGGTGGCTGTATAATCTGTATGTAGTGCGCTCCCTCTAGAGGTGGCTGTATAATCTGTATGTAGTGAGCTCTCCCTAGTGGTGGCTGTATAATCTGTATGCAGTGAGCTCCCTCTAGTGGTGGCTGTATAATCTGTATGTAGTTAGCCCCCTCTAGTAGTAGCTGTATAATCTGTATGTAGTGCGCTCCCTCTAGTGGTGGCTGTATAATCTGTATGTAGTGAGCTCCCTCTAGTAGTAGCTGTATAATCTGTATGTAGTGAGCTCCCTCTAGTGGTGGCTGTATAATCTGTATGTAGTGAGCTCCCTCTAGTAGTAGCTGTATAATCTGTATGTAGTGAGCTCCCTCTAGTAGTAGCTGTATAATCTGTATGTAGTGAGCTCCCTCTAGTGGTGGCTGTATAATCTGTATGTAGTGAGCTCCCTCTAGTAGTAGCTGTATAATCTGTATGTAGTGAGCTCCCTCTAGAGGTGGCTGTATAATCTGTATGTAGCGAGCTCCCTCTAGTAGTAGCTGTATAATCTGTATGTAGTGAGCTCCCTCTAGAGGTGGCTGTATAATCTGCATAAAGTGAGCTCCCTCTAGTTGTGGCTGTATAATCTGTATGTAGTGAGCTCCCTCTAGTGGTGACTGTATAATCTGTATATAGTGAGCTCCCTCTAGTGGCTGCTGTATAATCTGTATGTAGCGAGCTCCCTCTAGAGGTGGCTGTATAATCTGTATAAAGTGAGCTCCCTCTAGAGGTGGCTGTATAGTCTGTATGTAGTGAGCTCCCTCTAGTAGTAGCTGTATAATCTGTATGTAGTGAGCTCCCTCTAGAGGTGGCTGTATAATCTGTATAAAGTGAGCTCCCTCTAGAGGTGGCTGTATAATCTGTATGTAGCGAGCTCCCTCTAGTAGTAGCTGTATAATCTGTATGTAGTGAGCTCCCTCTAGAGGTGGCTGTATAATCTGTATAAAGTGAGCTCCCTCTAGTTGTGGCTGTATAATCTGTATGTTGTGAGCTCCCCCTAGTGGTGGCTGTATAATCTGTATGTAGTGAGCTCACTCTAGTGGTGGCTGTATAATCTGTATATATTGAGTACCCATATTTTCCGGCGTATAAGACGACTGGGCATATAAGACGACCCCTTACTTTTCCTGTTAAAATATGGGGTTTGGGCTATATGGGGTTTGCGCCGTATAAGACTACCCCTCTTCCAACGCACACCAAATAAAAATTAAACAGATGATCCGAGCATGAGAAAACCATTGAGACCAGGGAGAGAGGGCTGCTTCAGGAGCAACTGGCCAGGAGGCAGCGCACGGTGGCTCAGCTAGAGGGCGCCGGTCCCTGAAGCTGGAGGAGGACAGCTTCTCCAGTCCGGCTTGGAAGTAAAGAGGACCTTTCACTGGTCCAACAATTGTTAGATAATGATATATACCGTATTTGTAGAGCGGCGCCATATACCGTATGTGTAGAGCGGCGCCATATACCGTATGTGTAGAGCGGCGCCATATACCGTATGTGTAGAGCGGCGCCATATACCGTATGTGTAGAGTGGCGCCATATACCGTATGTGTAGAGCGGCGCCATATACCATATGTGTAGAGTGGCGCCATATACCGTATGTGTAGAGCGGCGCCATATACCGTATGTGTAGAGCGTCGCCCAGGGATAATAGTAAGTGCAGGGCGATCCCTGGGCGCCGCTCTACACATACATATCACTATCTAACAATCGTTGGACCAGTGAAAGGTCCTCTTAAGATTCAGCACGCAGTGTACCGGCGTATAAGACGACCCCCGACTTTTGAGAAGATTTTCATGTGTTAAAAAGTAGTCTTATACGCCAGAAAATACAGTACGTATCAGAATGAGCATCTTTTAAAACAAAAACTCACCGTGGACCTGTAAAGTGAGATATAGAGTTGTTTACAGGATGCCTCTACAGCTGTGGTTTAGGTCAGTGTTTCCCAACCAGTGTGCCTCCAGCTGTTGCAAAACTACAACTCCCAGCATGCCCGGACAGCCTTTGGCTGTGCAGGCATGCTGGGAGTTGTAGCTTTGCAACATCTGGAGGCACACTGGTTGGGAAACACTGGTGTAGGTGACATGAAGGGCCTCTGTGGTCACTGACAACTGTGTCATCTCGAAGACACTAGCAGCAAAGAAACCGCTAAAGCAGTGAGGTCTCTGCAAACAGCCCCTTGTATCCGCTTACTGGATGTCTCTATGACCTCTTCTGGTTACCTGCACTCACAGGTGATTCTACAGGCTGTGTAGTACAGAGTGAGATCTGTGCACTTGGGATAATGGGATTGAGGTTTGGTTCCAGATGATGGGACAGAGGTTTGGTTCCAGACCATAGGACTGAGTTTTGGTTCCGGATGATGGGCCTGAGGTTTGGTTCCGTATGATAGGACAGAGGTGTGGTTCCAGATGATGGGACTGAGGTTTGGTTCCAGATGATGGGACTGAGGTTTGGCTCCAGATAATGGGACTGAGGTCTGGTTCCAGATGATGGGACTGAGGTTGGTTTCCAGATGATGGGACTGAGGTTTGGTTCCAGATGATGGGATTGAGGTTTGGCTCCAGATGATGGGACTGAGGTTCAGCTCCAGATGATGGGACTGAGGTTTGCCTCCGGATGATGGGACTAAGCATTGGTTCCAGATGATGGGACTGAGGTTTGGTTCTGGATGATGGGACTGAGGTTCGGCTCCAGATGATGGGACTGAGGTTTGGTTCCGGATGATGGGACTGAGGTTTGGTTCCGGATGATGGGACTGAGGTTTGGTTCCAGATGATGGGACTGAGGTTTGGTTCCAGACCATAGAACTGAGGTTTGGTTTCAGATGATGGGACTGAGGTTTGGTTCCAGATGATGGGACTAAGATTCGGCTCCGGATGATGGGACTGAGGTTTGGCTCCAGATGATCGGACTGAGGTTTGGTTCCAGATGATGGGATTGAGGTTTGGCACCAGATGATGGGACTGAGGTTCGGCTCCAGATGATGGGACTGAGGTTTGCCTCCGGATGATGGGACTAAGCATTGGGTCCAGATGATGGGACTGAGGTTTGGTTCTGGATGATGGGACAGAGGTTTGGTTCCAGATGGTGGGACTGAGGTTTGGTTCCAGATGGGACTGACGTTAAGTTCCAGATGATGGAACTGAGGTTTGGTTCCAGAAGATGGGATAGAGGTTTGGTTCCGGAAGATGGGACTGAAGTTTGGCTCAAGATTATGGGAATGAGATTTGGCTGTAGATGGTTCCGGATGATGAGATCGAGGTTTGGCTCTGGATGATGCGACAGGTTTGGCTGTAAATGATGGGACAGATTTGGTTCCAGATGATGGGATTTAGGATTGGTTCTGGATGACAGGACTAAGGTTTGGCTCCAGGTGATGGGACTGAGGTTTGGTTCCAGATGATGAGACTGAGGTTTGGTTCCAGATGATAGGACTGAGGATAAGTTCTGGATCATGGGACTGAGGTTTGCCCCCAGATGAAGGGACTGAGGTTTGGTTCCAGATGATGGGACTGAGGTTTGGTTCCAAATGATGGGACTGAGGTTTGGTTCCAAATGATGGGACTGAGGTCTGGTTCCAGATGATGGGACTGAGGTCTGGTTCCAGATGACGGGACTGAGGTCTGGTTCCAGATGATGGGACTGAGGTCTGGTTCCAGGTGATGGGACTGAGGTCTGGTTCCAGACCAAAGGACTGAGGTTTGGTTCCAGATGATGGGACTGAGGTTTCGTTCCAGATGATAGGACTGATGATTACTTCCAGATGATGGGACTAAGGTTTGGTTCCGGATGATGGGACTGAGGTTTGGCTCCAGATGATGGAACTGAGTTTTGGCTGCAAATGATGGGACTGAGGTTTGGTTCCAGATGATGGGACTGAGGATTAGTTCTGGATGATGGGACTGAAGTTGGGTTCCAGATGATGGGACTGAGGATTAGTTCTGGATGATGGGACTGAGGTTTGGTTCCAGATGATGGGATTGAGGTTTGGTTTCAGATGATGGGAATGAGGTTTGGTTCCGGATAATGAGACTGAGGTTTGGTTCCGGAAGATAGGACTGTGATTTGGTTCCGGATGATAGGCCTGAGTATTGGTTCTAGATGATAGGCCTGAGTATTTGTTCTGGTTGATAGGACTGAGTATTGGTTCCAGATGATAGGACTGAGTATTGGATCCAGATGATAGGACTGAGTATTGGTTCCTGGATGATAGGACTGAGTATTTATTGGTTCTAGATGATAGGACTGAGTATTGGTTCTGGATGATAGGACTGAGTATTGGTTCCTGGATGATAGGCCTGAGTATTGGTTCTAGATAATAGGACTGAGTATTGGTTCCAGATGATAGGACTGAGTATTGGTTCCAGATGATGACACTGAGGTTTGGTTTCAGATGATGGGACTGAGGTTTGGTTCTGGATAATAAGACTGAGGTTTGGTTCCGGATGATAGGCCTGAGTATTGGTTCTAGATGATAGGCCTGAGTATTGGTTCTGGATGATAGGACTGAGTATTGGTTCTAGATGATAGGACTGAGTATTGGTTCCGGATGATGGGACTGAGTATTGATTCCGGATGATAGGACTGAGTATTGGTTCCAGATGATGACACTGAGGTTTTGTTCCAGATGATAGGACTGAGTATTGGTTCCTGGATGACAGGCCTGAGTATTGGTTCTAGATGATAGGACTGAGTATTGGTTCTAGATGATAGGACTGAGTATTGGTTCTAGATGATAGGACTGAGTATTGGTTCTGGATGATAGGACTGAGTATTGGTTCCTGGATGATAGGCCTGAGTATTGGTTCCAGATGATAGGACTAAGTATTGGTTCCAGATGATGACACTGAGGTTTTGTTCCAGATGATAGGACTGAGTATTGGTTCCAGATGATAGGACTGAGTATTGGTTCCTGGATGATAGGCCTGAGTATTGGTTCTGGATGATAGGACTGAGTATTGGTTCTAGATGATAGGACTGAGTATTGGTTCTGGATGATAGGACTGAGTATTGGTTCTGGATGATAGGACTGAGTATTGGTTCTGGATGATAGGCCTGAGTATTGGTTCCTGGATGATAGGACTGAGTATTGGTTCTGGATGATAGGACTGAGTATTGGTTCTGGATGATAGGACTGAGTATTGGTTCTGGATGATAGGACTGAGTATTGGTTCTGGATGATAGGCCTGAGTATTGGTTCTGGATGATAGGCCTGAGTATTGGTTCTGGATGATAGGACTGAGTATTGGTTCTAGATGATAGGACTGAGTATTGGTTCTGGATGATAGGACTGAGTATTGGTTCTGGATGATAGGACTGAGTATTGGTTCTGGATGATAGGCCTGAGTATTGGTTCTGGATGATAGGACTGAGTATTGGTTCTGGATGATAGGACTGAGTATTGGTTCTGGATGATAGGACTGAGTATTGGTTCTGGATGATAGGACTGAGTATTGGTTCTGGATGATAGGCCTGAGTATTGGTTCCAGATGATGGGACTGAGTATTGGTCCCGGATGATGGGACTGAGGTTTGGCTCCGGCCTCCACCTACTGACCCCATCATAGAAGGCGGAGTGGGCCTTGTTTAATGTGATATGTAGCCCGTGGATGGTGGCGGTAGAAGCAGGCTGTCAGGTGTATGTTATCTGTACAGGGGCCGTGGAGTCCGCTCTTACCTTTCGCCTGTCGCCGGCCTCTGGATGCTTCTGGGGCGGCTGCTGTTGGCTGGATCGGTGTTATCTGAAATACTGTAGAAGGTGAAGAGTCAGAGGCTGAAAAGTGTGAAATTCCACATCTCGTGGGCGGAGTAAATAAGTGAGGACGTCTACGTGTCAGCAGAATCATTAGATTACTGATCCCCATGTACGTTCCCATCAACTGTCTGCCTATAGCCTCCAGCTGCATCAGCACCTGCAGTACCTGACATTAGCCACTGGGTGGCAGGAGAGGTCCACTCTAATCTATATGTCCTGGCCTCCCCGGTGCCCCACGTTTCCCTCCCGGGGTGTGCGGGGCGTTGGAAAACCAGGAAGAGGGGGTCACCCAGAAGCCCTGACGTCCCCCCAGCTCCAGTCCGCAGCTCTGTGTCCTCTACACCAGGCCTGTGGTGCAGGCTGAACTCCCGGCAGCGGGTCAAAGGGCTGTGACTACAGCATAAGAATTATGAATGCAGCTCTGGATGCAACTAGAGTAAATGAACTGTGAAAGCAGCGCTGGAAGTGATTGGTGTATGAACATTATAGAAGCAGCTCTGGCTGTGGCTAGAGTATAAGAATTATCAATGGTTTGTACAAGCTGTAAAATGCAGTTCTCAATTTAACTGGCACATAAGGGTAAAGCATGCAGCTCTGGATGTGCTTGGAGTATTAGAATTATAAATGCAGCTCTAGATGTGCTTGGAGTATTATAATTATACATCCACATCTGGATGTTACTGGACTATCGGTACTATCACTGCAACTTTGGATGTAACTAGTGTAATAGAAATATTAATACAGCTTCAGATATGATCGGAGTATTAGAATTATTAATGCAGCTCTGGATGTGATCGGAGTATTAGAATTATTAATGCAGCTTTAGATGTGATTGGAGTATTAGAATTATAAATGCAGCTCTGGATCTGACCGGAGTATTAGAATTACTAATACAGCTTTAGATGTGATCGGAGTATTAGAATTATTAATGCAGCTCTGGATGTGCTTGGAGTATTATAATTATACATCCACATCTGGATGTGAATGGACTATCGGTACTATCACTGCAACTTTGGATGTAACTAGAAATATTAATACAGCTTCAGATGTGACCGGAGTATTAGAATTATTATTGCAGCTCTGGAAGTGACCGGAGTATTAGAATTACTAATACTGCTTCAGATATGACTGGAGTATTAGAATTATTAATGCAGCTCTGCATGTGACCGGAGTATTAAAATACTGATGCAGCTTTGGATGTGATTGGAGTATTAGAATACTGACTGCAGCTTTAGATGTGATTGGAGTATTAGAATACTGAATGCAGTTTGGATGTGATTGGAGTATTAGAATACTGACTGCAGCTTTGGATGTGATTGGAGTATTAGAATACTGAATGCAGCTTTGGATGTGATTGGAGTATTAGAATACTGAATGCAGCTTTAGATGTGATTGGAGTATTAGAATTATAAATGCAGCTTTAGATGTGATTGGAGTATTAGAATTATAAATGCAGCTCTGGATGTGACCGGAGTATTAGAATTATTAATATAGCTTCAGATGTGATCGGAGTATTAGAATTACTAATACAGCTTCAGATCTGACCGGAGTATTAGAATTATTAATGCAGCTCTGGATGTGACCGGAGTATTAAAATACTGATGCAGCTTTGGATGTGATTGGAGTATTAGAATACTGACTGCAGCTTTAGATGTGATTGGAGTATTAGAATACTGAATGCAGCTTTGGATGTGATTGGAGTATTAGAATACTGAATGCAGCTTTGGATGTGATTGGAGTATTAGAATACTGACTGCAGCTTTAGATGTGATTGGAGTATTAGAATACTGACTGCAGTTTGGATGTGATTGGAGTATTAGAATACTGACTGCAGCTTTGGATGTGATTGGAGTATTAGAATACTGAATGCAGTTTGGATGTGATTGGAGTATTAGACTACTGACTGCAGCTTTGGATGTGATTGGAGTATTAGAATACTGACTGCAGCTTTGGATGTGATTGGAGTATTAGAATACTGACTGCAGCTTGGATGTGATTGGAGTATTAGAATACTGACTGCAGCTTTGGATGTGATTGGAGTATTAGAATACTGACTGCAGCTTTGGATGTGATTGGAGTATTAGAATACTGAACGCAGCTTTGGATGTGATTGGAGTATTAGAATACTGAATGCAGCTTTGGATGTGATTGGAGTATTAGAATACTGACTGCAGCTTTGGATGTGATTGGAGTATTAGAATACTGAATGCAGCTTTGGATGTGATTGGAGTATTAGAATATTGACTGCAGTTTGGATGTGATTGGAGTATTAGAATACTGACTGCAGCTTGGATGTGATTGGAGTATTAGAATACTGACTGCAGTGTGGATGTGATTGGAGTATTAGAATACTGAATGCAGCTTTGGATGTGCTTGGAGTATTAGAATACTGACTGCAGTTTGGATGTGATTGGAGTATTAGAATACTGAATGCAGCTTTGGATGTGATTGGAGTATTAGAATACTGACTGCAGTTTGGATGTGATTGGAGTATTAGAATACTGAATGCAGCTTTGGATGTGATTGGAGTATTAGAATACTGACTGCAGCTTTGGATGTGATTGGAGTATTAGAATACTGACTGCAGCTTGGATGTGATTGGAGTATTAGACTACTGACTGCAGCTTTGGATGTGATTGGAGTATTAGAATACTGACTGCAGCTTTGGATGTGATTGGAGTATTAGAATACTGACTGCAGCTTTGGATGTGATTGGAGTATTAGAATACTGAACGCAGCTTTGGATGTGATTGGAGTATTAGAATACTGAATGCAGCTTTGGATGTGATTGGAGTATTAGAATACTGACTGCAGCTTTGGATGTGATTGGAGTATTAGAATACTGAATGCAGCTTTGGATGTGATTGGAGTATTAGAATATTGACTGCAGCTTGGATGTGATTGGAGTATTAGAATACTGACTGCAGTGTGGATGTGATTGGAGTATTAGAATACTGAATGCAGCTTTGGATGTGATTGGAGTATTAGAATACTGAATGCAGCTTTGGATGTGAATGGAGTATTAGAATACTGACTGCAGTTTGGATGTGATTGGAGTATTAGAATACTGACTGCAGTTTGGATGTGATTGGAGTATTAGAATACTGAATGCAGCTTTGGATGTGATTGGAGTATTAGAATACTGAATGCAGTTTGGATGTGATTGGAGTATTAGAATACTGACTGCAGTTTGGATGTGATTGGAGTATTAGAATACTGAATGCAGCTTTGGATGTGATTGGAGTATTAGAATACTGACTGCAGTTTGGATGTGATTGGAGTATTAGAATACTGACTGCAGTTTGGATGTGATTGGAGTATTAGAATACTGACTGCAGTTTGGATGTGATTGGAGTATTAGAATACTGACTGCAGCTTTGGATGTGATTGGAGTATTAGAATACTGAATTCAGCTTTGGATGTGATTGGAGTATTAGAATACTGAATGCAGCTTTGGATGTGATTGGAGTATTATAATACTGACTGCAGCTTTGGATGTGATTGGAGTATTATAATACTGACTGCAGTTTGGATGTGATTGGAGTATTAGAATACTGACTGCAGTTTGGATGTGATTGGAGTATTAGAATACTGACTGCAGCTTTGGATGTGATTGGAGTATTAGAATACTGAATTCAGCTTTGGATGTGATTGGAGTATTAGAATACTGAATGCAGTTTGGATGTGATCGGAGTATTAGAATACTGACTGCAGTTTGGATGTGATTGGAGTATTAGAATACTGACTGCAGTTTGGATGTGATTGGAGTATTAGAATACTGACTGCAGCTTTGGATGTGATTGGAGTATTAGAATACTGACTGCAGTTTGGATGTGATTGGAGTATTAGAATACTGACTGCAGTTTGGATTTGATTGGAGTATTAGAATACTGACTGCAGCTTTGGATGTGATTGGAGTATTAGAATACTGACTACAGTTTGGATGTGATTGGAGTATTAGAATACTGACTACAGTTTGGATGTGATTGGAGTATTAGAATACTGACTGCAGTTTGGATCTGATTGGAGTATTAGAATACTGACTGCAGTTTGATGTGATTGGAGTATTAGAATACTGACTGCAGCTTTGGATGTGATTGGAGTATTAGAATACTGACTGCAGTTTGGATGTGATTGGAGTATTAGAATACTGAATGCAGCT
Source organism: Bufotes viridis (assembly GCA_033119425.1). Taxonomy (NCBI): domain Eukaryota; kingdom Metazoa; phylum Chordata; class Amphibia; order Anura; family Bufonidae; genus Bufotes; species Bufotes viridis. Next base: position 438,141,959 of record CM065592.1, read on the forward strand.
TTGGATGTGATTGGAGTATTAGAATACTGACTGCAGTTTGGATGTGATTGGAGTATTAGAATACTGACTGCAGTTTGGATGTGATTGGAGTATTAGAATACTGACTGCAGTTTGGATGTGATTGGAGTATTAGAATACTGACTACAGTTTGGATGTGATTGGAGTATTCGAATACTGACTGCAGTTTGGATGTGATTGGAGTATTAGAATACTGACTGCAGCTTTGGATGTGATTGGAGTATTAGAATACTGAATGCAGCTTTGGATGTGATTGGAGTATTAGAATACTGAATGCAGCTTTGGATGTGATTGGAGTATTAGAATACTGACTGCAGCTTTGGATGTGATTGGAGTATTAGAATACTGAATGCAGCTTTGGATGTGATTGGAGTATTAGAATACTGAATGCAGCTTTGGATGTGATTGGAGTATTAGAATACTGAATGCAGCTTTGGATGTGATTGGAGTATTAGAATACTGACTGCAGCTTTGGATGTGATTGGAGTATTAGAATACTGAATGCAGCTTTGGATGTGCTTGGAGTATTAGAATACTGACTGCAGTTTGGATGTGATTGGAGTATTAGAATACTGAATGCAGCTTTGGATGTGATTGGAGTATTAGAATACTGACTGCAGTTTGGATGTGATTGGAGTATTAGAATACTGAATGCAGCTTTGGATGTGATTGGAGTATTAGAATACTGACTGCAGCTTTGGATGTGATTGGAGTATTAGAATACTGACTGCAGCTTGGATGTGATTGGAGTATTAGACTACTGACTGCAGCTTTGGATGTGATTGGAGTATTAGAATACTGACTGCAGCTTTGGATGTGATTGGAGTATTAGAATACTGACTGCAGCTTTGGATGTGATTGGAGTATTAGAATACTGAACGCAGCTTTGGATGTGATTGGAGTATTAGAATACTGAATGCAGCTTTGGATGTGATTGGAGTATTAGAATACTGACTGCAGCTTTGGATGTGATTGGAGTATTAGAATACTGAATGCAGCTTTGGATGTGATTGGAGTATTAGAATATTGACTGCAGCTTGGATGTGATTGGAGTATTAGAATACTGACTGCAGTGTGGATGTGATTGGAGTATTAGAATACTGAATGCAGCTTTGGATGTGATTGGAGTATTAGAATACTGAATGCAGCTTTGGATGTGAATGGAGTATTAGAATACTGACTGCAGTTTGGATGTGATTGGAGTATTAGAATACTGACTGCAGTTTGGATGTGATTGGAGTATTAGAATACTGAATGCAGCTTTGGATGTGATTGGAGTATTAGAATACTGAATGCAGTTTGGATGTGATTGGAGTATTAGAATACTGACTGCAGTTTGGATGTGATTGGAGTATTAGAATACTGAATGCAGCTTTGGATGTGATTGGAGTATTAGAATACTGACTGCAGTTTGGATGTGATTGGAGTATTAGAATACTGACTGCAGTTTGGATGTGATTGGAGTATTAGAATACTGACTGCAGTTTGGATGTGATTGGAGTATTAGAATACTGACTGCAGCTTTGGATGTGATTGGAGTATTAGAATACTGAATTCAGCTTTGGATGTGATTGGAGTATTAGAATACTGAATGCAGCTTTGGATGTGATTGGAGTATTATAATACTGACTGCAGCTTTGGATGTGATTGGAGTATTATAATACTGACTGCAGTTTGGATGTGATTGGAGTATTAGAATACTGACTGCAGTTTGGATGTGATTGGAGTATTAGAATACTGACTGCAGCTTTGGATGTGATTGGAGTATTAGAATACTGAATTCAGCTTTGGATGTGATTGGAGTATTAGAATACTGAATGCAGTTTGGATGTGATCGGAGTATTAGAATACTGACTGCAGTTTGGATGTGATTGGAGTATTAGAATACTGACTGCAGTTTGGATGTGATTGGAGTATTAGAATACTGACTGCAGCTTTGGATGTGATTGGAGTATTAGAATACTGACTGCAGTTTGGATGTGATTGGAGTATTAGAATACTGACTGCAGTTTGGATTTGATTGGAGTATTAGAATACTGACTGCAGCTTTGGATGTGATTGGAGTATTAGAATACTGACTACAGTTTGGATGTGATTGGAGTATTAGAATACTGACTACAGTTTGGATGTGATTGGAGTATTAGAATACTGACTGCAGTTTGGATCTGATTGGAGTATTAGAATACTGACTGCAGTTTGATGTGATTGGAGTATTAGAATACTGACTGCAGCTTTGGATGTGATTGGAGTATTAGAATACTGACTGCAGTTTGGATGTGATTGGAGTATTAGAATACTGAATGCAGCTTTGGATGTGATTGGAGTATTAGAATACTGACTGCAGTTTGGATGTGATTGGAGTATTAGAATACTGACTGCAGTTTGGATGTGATTGGAGTATTAGAATACTGACTGCAGTTTGGATGTGATTGGAGTATTAGAATACTGACTACAGTTTGGATGTGATTGGAGTATTCGAATACTGACTGCAGTTTGGATGTGATTGGAGTATTAGAATACTGACTGCAGCTTTGGATGTGATTGGAGTATTAGAATACTGAATGCAGCTTTGGATGTGATTGGAGTATTAGAATACTGAATGCAGCTTTGGATGTGATTGGAGTATTAGAATACTGACTGCAGCTTTGGATGTGATTGGAGTATTAGAATACTGAATGCAGCTTTGGATGTGATTGGAGTATTAGAATACTGAATGCAGCTTTGGATGTGATTGGAGTATTAGAATACTGAATGCAGCTTTGGATGTGATTGGAGTATTAGAATACTGACTGCAGTTTGGATGTGATTGGAGTATTAGAATACTGACTGCAGCTTTGGATGTGATTGGAGTATTAGAATACTGAATGCAGTTTGGATGTGATCGGAGTATTAGAATACTGACTGCAGTTTGGATGTGATTGGAGTATTAGAATACTGACTGCAGTTTGGATGTGATCGGAGTATTAGAATACTGACTGCAGTTTGGATGTGATCGGAGTATTAGAATACTGACTGCAGTTTGGATGTGATTGGAGTATTAGAATACTGACTGCAGCTTTGGATGTGATTGGAGTATTAGAATACTGACTACAGTTTGGATGTGATTGGAGTATTAGAATACTGACTGCAGCTTTGGATGTGATTGGAGTATTAGAATATTGACTGCAGTTTGGATTTGATTGGAGTATTAGAATACTGACTACAGTTTGGATGTGATTGGAGTATTAGAATACTGACTGCAGTTTGGATCTGATTGGAGTATTAGAATACTGACTGCAGTTTGATGTGATTGGAGTATTAGAATACTGACTGCAGCTTTGGATGTGATTGGAGTATTAGAATACTGACTGCAGTTTGGATGTGATTGGAGTATTAGAATACTGACTGCAGTTTGGATGTGATTGGAGTATTAGAATACTGACTGCAGTTTGGATGTGATTGGAGTATTAGACTACTGACTGCAGCTTTGGATGTGATTGGAGTATTAGAATACTGACTGCAGCTTTGGATGTGATTGGAGTATTAGAATACTGACTGCAGTTTGGATGTGATTGGAGTATTAGAATACTGACTGCAGTTTGGATGTGATTGGAGTATTAGAATACTGACTGCAGCTTTGGATGTGATTGGAGAATTAGAATACTGAATGCAGTTTGGATGTGATTGGAGTATTAGAATACTGACTGCAGTTTGGATGTGATTGGAGTATTAGAATACTGACTGCAGCTTTGGATGTGATTGGAGAATTAGAATACTGAATGCAGCTTTGGATGTGATTGGAGTATTAGAATACTGAATGCAGCTTTGGAAGTGATTGGAGTATTAGACTACTGACTGCAGCTTTGGATGTGATTGGAGTATTAGACTACTCACTGCAGCTTTGGATGTGATTGGAGTATGACTCGGGATGTAGCGCAGGCTCCAGCAGTGGGAGGCGAGGTTCAGTGGTGCAGCTCTGTATCCCGCGGCCTCAGTAGTACAGATCTTGATTTCTATGACGGAGGCAGATATACGAGACGCGAGGCGCACAATAGGCGAGCGTCCGCTGGTGGATTATATGGATAAAGCGTAAGGACGCTATGAAATGTTAGCTAATTAACACCACGGCTGGGAGCGAGCAGGAGCACTTTCCTGAGGACTCCCCCAGGCTCCGCTGAGGGTTGTACTCCACATCTGCTAAGCTCATCTGCTGTGGTGAGTCTGGATGTGGAGGCTGCTCTGCTGTGAACATACCGCCACCATAATGGAAGCAGCAGATACGTAACATGGGAGAGTGCAGGATATAGGGGGGCTCGGGGTCTACTCCCCCATAAAGGAGGTGCAGGGCGGCTCCCCAATGTCTACATGTCTCTCCGCACACAGGGAGAAGAACGTGCAAAGTCTAAGAAACTGCAGGACGCATGACGACACTCCCCATAAAATCCTCTGTGCTGCTGCCGGGAACCATCCCCCGCCATGTGGTGACACCCCAACCCCTCATGTCAGTGCTCACCCCGCAATCCCAGGGGAAATAATGATACCAGGCACGGCGAAAACCGCCCGAGGCTATGGACACAGAATCATGGGCAACAAAAGCCTCGCCCATCTACTAACCTTTCCTATAGGTAGGAAATAACACCGCAAACTTCAACCGTAATAAGGCTGATAAAAAAATGACTAGCCAAAAAACTGCCAAACACCCCCATCCCCCTACCCCCCCAGTCAATCATTATTACATAGTATTATAGTAGTTATATTCCTGTTCATAGGAGCAGTATTATAGTAGTTATATTCCTGTACATAGGAGGCAGTATTATAGTAGTTCTATTCCTGTACATAGCAGGCAGTATTATGGTAGTTATATTCTTGTACATAGGAGCAGTATTATAGCAGTTATATTCTTGTACATAGGAGCAGTATTATAGTAGTTATATTCTTGCACATAGGAGGCAGTATTATAGTAGTTATATTCTTGTACATAGGAGCAGTATTATAGTAGTTATATTCTTGTACATAGGAGCAGTATTATAGTAGTTATATTCTTGCACATAGAAGCAGTATTATTGTAGTCATATTCTGTACAGAGGAGCAGTATTATAGTAGTTATATTCTTGTACATAGGGAGCAGTAATATAGTACTTATATTCTTGAACATAGGAGCAGTATTATAGTAGTTATATTCTTGTACATAGGAGGCAGTATTATAGTAGTTATATTCTTGTACACAGGAGGCAGTATTATAGTAGTTATATTCTTGTACATAGGAGCAATATGATAGTAGTTATATTCTTGTACACAGGAGCAGTATTATAGTAGTTATATTCTTGTACATAGGAGCAGTATGATAGTAGTTATATTCTTGTACACAGGAGCAGTATTACAGTAGTTATATTCTTGTACATAGGAGGCAGTATTATAATAGTTATATTCTTGTACATAGGAGCAGTATTATAGTAGTTATATTCTTGTACATAGGAGGCAGTATTATAGTAGTTATATTCCTGTACATAGGAGCAGTATTATAGTAGTTATATTCTTGTACATAGGAGCAGTATTATAGTAGTTATATTCTTGTACATAGGAGCAGTATTATAGTAGTTATATTCTTGTACATAGGAGGCAGTATTATAGTAGTTATATTCTGGTACATAGAGGGCAGTATTATAGTAGTAATATTCTTGTACATAGGAGCAGTATTATAGTAGTTATATTCTTGTACATAGGAGCAGTATTATAGTAGTTATATTCTTGTACATAGGAGGCAGTATTATAGTAGATATATTCTTGTACATAGGAGCAGTATTATAGTAGTTATATTCTTGTACATAGGAGCAGTATTATAGTAGTTATATTCTTGTACATAGGAGGCAGTATTATAGTAGTTATATTCTTGTACATAGGAGCAGTATTATAGTAGTTATATTCTTGTACATAGGAGGCAGTATTATAGTAGTTATATTCTAGTACATAGAGGGCAGTATTATAGTAGTAATATTCTTGTACATAGGAGGCAGTATTATAGTAGTTATATTCCTGTACATAGGAGGCAGTATTATAGTAGTTATATTCTTGTACATAGGAGGCAGTATTATAGTAGATATATTCTTGTACATAGGAGCAGTATTATAGTAGTTATATTCTTGTACATAGGAGCAGTATTATAGTAGTTATATTCTTGTACATAGGAGCCGTATTATAGTAGGTATATTCTTGTACATAGGAGCAGTATTATAGTAGTTATATTCTTGTACATAGGAGCAGTATTATAGTAGTTATATTCTTGTACATAGGAGCAGTATTATAGTAGTTATATTCTTGTACATAGTAGCAGTATTATAGTAGTTATATACTTGTACATAGGAGTAGTATTATAGTAGTTATATTCTTGTACATAGGAGGCAGTATAATAGTAGTTATATTCTTGTACATAGGAGACAGTATTATAGTAGTTATATCCTTGTACATAGGAGGCAGTATTATAGTAGTTAAATTCTTGTACATAGGAGCAGTATTATAGTAGTTATATTCTTGTTCATAGGATCATTATTATAGTAGTTATATTCCTGTACATAGGAGCAGTATTATAGTAGTTATATTCTTGTACATAGGAGCAGTATTATAGTAGTTATATTCTTGTTCATAGGAGCAGTACTATAGTAGTTATATTCTTGTACATAAGAGCAGTATTGTAGTAGTTATATTCTTGTTTATAGGAGCAGTATTATAGTAGTTAGGCCTAATTCACACGTCCGCAATCTACGTCCGCACCCGTTCCGCAAATTTGCAGAATGGGTGCGGACCCATTCATTTTGAATGGGGACGTGATGGATGCGGAGAGCACACACTGTGCTCTCCGCATCAGCATTTGCGGAGCGCGCCGCCGATCTTCCGGACAGCGGCTCCGCAAAAATATAGAGCATGTCCTATTCTTGTCCGCAATTGCGGACAAGTATAGGCATCTCTATAGGGCTGGTGGCAAGGTGTTTTGCGAATCCGCAAACTTGCGGATCCGCAAAACACTACGGACTTGTGAATAAGGCCTTATATTCTTGTACATAGGAGGAGTATTATAGTAGTTATATTCTTGTACATAGGAGCAGTATTATAGTAGTTATATTCTTGTACATAGGAGTAGTATAATAGTAGTTATATTCTTGTACATTGGAGGCTGTATTTACTTATATTTTGGTACATAGGAGCAGAATTATACTAGTTATATTCTTGTACATAGGAGGCAGTGTTATAGTAGTTATATTCTTGTACATAGGAGCAGTATTATAGTAGTTATATTCTTGTACATATGAGGCAGTATTATAGTAGTTATATTCTTGTACATAGGAGCAGTATTATAGTAGTTATATTCCTGTACATAGGAGGCAGTATTACAGTAGTTATATTCTTGTACATAGGAGCAGTATTATAGTAGTTATATTCTTGTTCATAGGAGCAGTATTATAGTAGTTATATTCTTGTACATAGGAGGCAGTATTATAGTAGTTATATTCTTGTACATAGGAGCAGTATTATAGTAGTTATATTCTTGTACATAGGAGCAGTATTATAGTAGTTATATTCTTGTTCATAGGAGCAGTATTATAGTAGTTATATTCTTGTACATGGTGGGTATGATTATAGTTGCTGTACTCTAGTGAGGTATTTAGTTATGTGCAAAGTTCAAGGTTTTATATCTTATTTTTTCATAATGTTTTAATTTATTTGTATCATGTCAAATAACTAACTACTTCCAGCTGCTCGGTTTTCCTCACTAGCTCCGGGTGTCAAGAAGTCTTCATTTTGAAGTGACGCAGATTTGTGGACAAGAGATTTGCCGGCTGTGGTGGAAAGAGCTGCCGCTATCTATATACAGTATGACTGGGCATGGATGTAGACGCTGGCACCATGAGAAGTTGCACCAGCTCTGCCATTTCATCCGTCTGTATAATGTGGATTCAGGGGCCAAGAGAGAAAATGTGCAGGTTTATCACTATTTATAAAAGCAGAGCTGGTGATAAGTTTATAACAATTATTGTGATGATTTTATTTCTAAGAACGAGGAACTGAATCCTGAATCGGACTACGGGCGCCAGCATGGGGGGAGCTTTGATGGTACTGTTAATACTGCCATAGGGGGCATTATTCTACTAATAGCGGTTATGGCTGATTGCAGGTGATATATGCTGTTGTGTACCTGTGTACGTGCTGCATGAGAGGTGACTGAGCACTGCGCACGGCTACGTCTGGCGGATTCTGCTGAAAGAGAAAAAAAATGATAAAACAATCAGTTACTATGAGTCGTGTGATGAAAGAGGCAGCACAGGGTCCATCCCGTCTGCCTGATGTCATAAGACGTGTGTTTATCTCAGGTTAAAGGGGTTTTCTGAGATTTAAACAGTGATCTCCTATTCTCTGGATAGGTCATCAGTATCTGATCAGTGGGGGTCCGACACCCAGGACCTCCGCTGATCAGCTTTCTTGAGGGCAGTGGCGCTCGCAGTAGCCCAGCGATGTCATCATAAATCAGTCACGTGGTCTAGGCGCCGCTCAGCCCCATTGTAATGAGTGGAGGTGAGCGCGATACCAAGCACGGCCGCTATACAATGTACGGCGCTGTGCATGGTGAGCTGAGAGAAGGCCACGGCGCATCACCGAGAATGCAGCCTATCCATCACTAGAGATCAGCGGTGACATCACCGAGAATGCAGCCTATCCATCGCTAGAGATCAGCGGTGACATCACTGAGAATGCAGCCTATCCATCGCTAGAGATTAGCGGTGACATCACCGAGAATGCAGCCTATCCATTCAGTAGAGATCAGCGGTGACATCACTGAGAATGCAGCCTATCCATTCAGTAGAGATCAGCGGTGACATCACTGAGAATGCAGCCTATCCATTCAGTAGAGATCAGCGGTGACATCACTGAGAATGCCGCCTATCCATCACTAGAGATCAGCGGTGACATCACTGAGAATGCTGCCTATCCATCACTGGAGATCAGCGGTGACATCACTGAGAATGCCGTCTATCTATCACTAGAGATCAGCGGTGACATCACTGAGAATGCCGCCTATCCATCACTAGAGATCAGCGGTGACATCACTGAGAATGCCGCCTATCCATCACTAGAGATCAGCGGTGACATCACTGAGAATGCAGCCTATCCATCACTAGAGATCAGCGGTGACATCACTGAGAATGCAGCCTATCCATCACTAGAGATCAGCGGTGACATCACTGAGAATGCAGCCTATCCATCACTAGAGATCAGCGGTGACATCACTGAGAATGCAGCCTATCCATCACTAGAGATCAACGGTGACATCACTGAGAATGCAGCCTATCCATCACTAGAGATCAGCGGTGACATCACTGAGAATGCAGCCTATCCATCACTAGAGATCAGCGGTGACATCACTGAGAATGCAGCCTATCCATCACTAGAGATCAGTGGTGACATCACTGAGAATGCCGCCTATCACTAGAGATCAGCGGTGACATCACTGAGAATGCAGCCTATCCATCACTAGAGATCAGCGGTGACATCACTGAGAATGCAGCCTATCCATCACTAGAGATCAGCAGTGACATCACTGAGAATGCAGCCTATCCATCACTAGAGATCAGCGGTGACATCACTGAGAATGCCGCCTATCGATCACTAGAGATCAGCAGTGACATCACTGAGAATGCAGCCTATCCATCACTAGAGATCAGCGGTGACATCACTGAGAATGCAGCCTATCCATCACTAGAGATCAGCGGTGACATCACTGAGAATGCAGCCTATCCATCACTAGAGATCAGCAGTGACATCACTGAGAATGCCGCCTATCCATCACTAGAGATCAGCGGTGACATCACTGAATGCAGCCTATCCATCACTAGAGATCAGCGGTGACATCACTGAGAATGCAGCCTATCCATCACTAGAGATCAGTGGTGACATCACTGAGAATGCTGCCTATCCATCACTAGAGATCAGCGGTGACATCACTGAGAATGACGCCTATCCATCACTAGAGATCAGCAGTGACATCTCTGAGAATGCCGTCTATCCATCACTAGAGATCAGCGGTGACATCACTGAGAATGCAGCCTATCCATCACTAGAGATCAGCGGTGACATCACTGAGAATGCAGCCTATCCATCACTAGAGATCAGCGGTGACATCACTGAGAATGCAGCCTATCCATCACTAGAGATCAGCGGTGACATCACTGAGAATGCAGCCTATCCATCACTAGAGATCAGCGGTGACATCACTGAGAATGCAGCCTATCCATCACTAGAGATCAGCGGTGACATCACTGAGAATGCAGCCTATCCATCACTAGAGATCAGCGGTGACATCACTGAGAATGCTGCCTATCCATCACTAGAGATCAGCGGTGACATCACTGAGAATGCCGCCTATCCATTCACTAGAGATCAGCGGTGACATCACTGAGAATGCCGCCTATCCATCACTAGAGATCAGCGGTGACATCACTGAGAATGCCGCCTATCCATCACTAGAGATCAGCGGTGACATCACTGAGAATGCCGCCTATCCATCACTATAGATCAGCGGTGACATCACTGAGAATGCCGCCTATCCATCACGAGAGATCAGCGGTGACATCACTGAGAATGCCGCCTATCCATCACGAGAGATCAGCGGTGACATCACTGAGAATGCCGCTTATCCATCACTAGAGATCAGCGGTGACATCACTGAGAATGCAGACTATCCATCACTAGAGATCAGCGGTGACATCACTGAGAATGCCGTCTATCCATCACTAGAGATCAGCGGTGACATCACTGAGAATGCCGCCTATCCATCACTAGAGATCAGCGGTGACATCACTGAGAATGCCGCCTATCCATCACTAGAGATCAGCGGTGACATCACTGAGAATGCCGCCTATCCATCACTAGAGATCAGCGGTGACATCACCGAGAATGCAGCCTATCCATCACTAGAGATCAGCGGTGACATCACTGAGAATGCCACCTATCTATCACTAGAGATCAGCGGTGACATCACTGAGAATGCCGCCTATCCATCACTAGAGATCAGCGGTGACATCACTGAGAATGCCGCCTATCCATCACGAGAGATCAGCGGTGACATCACTGAGAATGCCGCCTATCCATCACTAGAGATCAGCGGTGACATCACTGAGAATGCAGCCTATCCATCTCTAGAGATCAGCGGTGACATCACTGAGAATGCCGCTTATCCATCACTAGAGATCAGCGGTGACATCACTGAGAATGCAGCCTATCCATCATTAGAGATCAGCGGTGACATCACTGAGAATGCAGCCTATCCATCACTAGAGATCAGCGGTGACATCACTGAGAATGCAGCCTATCCATCACTAGAGATCAGCGGTGACATCACTGAGAATGCAGCCTATCTATCACTAGAGATCAGCGGTGACATCACTGAGAATGCCGCCTATCCATCACTAGAGATCAGCGGTGACATCTCCCGATGCAGATGACGTCATGCTGTACCTGTAGGTCCGCGGCCTCCTGGGACCACCAGTCCTCAAAGTCTTTCTGCAGTCTGACCTTGGCCTTTTCCAGCAGAAGCTGCAGGTGTTCGATCTCCGTCTTAAGGCTTTTGAGTCGACTGAAGAGCGTTTTATACCTAGGATATAATGGGGGATACACAGAGTTATGGGAATAAGGCCGGTTATAACCTGTCACAGCAGTAATGATGGGGGGAGTAGTACTGGTTCAGCAGATCTGGTATATATTTAGCCCCCCACCCCACCAGCACTTGATAGCCTTCCTCATACATGTCTTATTCAGCAGGCAGGTGTCTTGTTTAGCGCCCCATCCCTACACCCCTCCGCCCGCACCCGCATACCGCTTCTTTTCTGCTTCCATCTGCTCCCGCAGCTCTTCCTCTGCCGGATCGTACTTGTTTGCGTCTTCATATGAGCTGGAAACACCTAGAGGATATTTAGAAGATGATAAATGCTTTGACAGGGACAAGGTCACCTGACAGCAGTGGCAGCGGGGGTCACCTGGCAGCAGTGGCAGTGGGGTCATCTGACAGCAGTGGCAGCGGGGGTCATCTGACAGCAGTGGCAGCGGGGGTAACCTGAGAGCAGTGGCAGCGGGGGTCACCAGAGAACAGTGGCAGCAGGGTCACCTAAAAACAGTGGCAGCGGGGGTCACCTGACAGCAGTGGCAGCGGGGGTCATCTGACAGCAGTGGCAGCGGGGGTCACCTGAGAGCAGTGGCAGCGGGGGTCACCTGACAGCAGTGGCAGCGGGGGTCACCTGACAGTAGTGGCAGCGGGGGTTATCTGACAGCAGTGGCAGCGGGGGTCACCTGAGAGCAGTGGCAGCGGGGGTCACCTGACAGTAGTGGCAGCGGGGGTTATCTGACAGCAGTGGCAGCGGGGGTTATCTGACAGCAGTGGCAGCGGGGGTCACCTGACAGCAGTGGAAGTGGGGGTCACCTGAGAGCAGTGGCAGAGGGGGTCACCTGACAGCAGTGGCAATGGGGGTCTCCTGAGAAAAGTGGCAGTGGGGGTCACCTGAGGGCAGTGGCAGCGGGGGTCATCTGACAGCAGTGCCAGCTGGGGTCACCTGAGTGCAGTGGCAGCAGGGGTCACATGACAGCGGTGGCAGTGGGGGTCACCTGGCAGCAGTGGTCACCTGACAGCAGTGGCAGCGGGGGTCACCTGACAGCAGTGGCAATGGGGGTCACCTGACAGCAGTGGCAGCGGGGGTCACCTGAGAGCAGTGGCAGCGGGGGGGGTCACCTGAGAGCAGTGGCAGTAGGGAGGTCACCTGAGAGCATTGGCAGCGGGGGTCACCTGAGAGCAGTGGCAGCGGGGGGGGTCACCTGAGAGCAGTGGCAGTGGGGGTCAACAGAGAGCAGTGGCAGCAGGGTCACCTAAAAACAGTGGCAGCGGGGTCACCTGACAGCAGTGGCAGCGGGGTCACCTGAGAGCAATGGCAGCGGGGGTCACCTGACAGCAGTGGCAGCGAGGGTCATCTGACAGCAGTGGCAGCGGGGGTCACCTGAGAGCAGTGGCAGCGGGGGTCACCTGACAGCAGTGGCAGCGGGGGTCACCTGAGAGCAGTGGCAGCGGGGGTCATCTGAGAGCAGTGGCAGCGGGGGTCACCTGAGAGCAGTGGCAGCGGGGGGGGGGTCACCTGACAGCAGTGGCAGCGGGGGTCACCTGAGAGCAGTGGCAGCGGGGGTCACCTGAGAGCAGTGGCAGCGGGGGTCACCTTAGAGCAGTTTCAAGCTGGGTAGATTCTTTTGGTGGCAACTTATTTCCCCTCAATAAAAGGCTTGCACTTTGCAGTTCAACCTGCCGGACCTTCCGAGCCCCAGGTATCTGCAGTTGGGAGACCCCCGTACAGGTTAGATAGTCGGCAGGTCCTGCTGAAGTCAGCAGATTCAGCCAACATTCATCTAATGTGTATGATCAGCCTTACAGGCAATGCCCCCTGGTATTAAGTATGCAGCTCTCCTCCAGAAGGCAGAGAACTGTCCCTCTAGTGCCACCTATAGGTAGCTGCCCTGTAGGTCAGTGACCCGTCCCTGGGCCTTGGGTTATCGTCAGACCAGAAGCCCGTCTCTAGAAAGCTGCTCCTCATCAGGACAGGACAGGGTTTGGTCCGTCACTCCAACTGTGGTGAAACTATGACTCCCAACATGCACACTTGGCTGTTATCCAGACTCACATAGAAGTGAATGGAGCATGCTGGGTATTGTAGTTCCACAACAGCTGGCGTGCCGGAGGTTGCTGACCCCTGCAGATGTAGGAAGTGATTCATGTGAGGGAATGATGGCGGACATGAGGTGTGGTCTCTCCTGTACCTTACCTAGTGCCGCCTGCTGCATCCTCCGCTGCTCCACCGCCGCCTTCAGATGATCTGCCATGGGAGACACAGAAGGAACAATTACTCGGAGAAGTGAGGATCGCCTGTTTTACACAGTACAATGCACCCCAACAAGAAATCCAGGGACAGCGCCCCCCCCTGGGCCGACCATCCAGGGTCCTCCTGAATATGAACCTATTTATGCAGGGATCTTCCCTTCCTGTATCATATCGCTGCAGGGAGCTCTGGCTGACAACTTCTATGGGAACTATGATGGCCACCATACTGGTTGTCACACAGCTTTTTTCAGGAACAGATGTAACTAATTAACAAAAGAAAAACACTACCGACGATCTACGAAGGACGTTTAGGTCGCATTTACACCTTTTGGATCTCACATGGATTTTGGCCCCAATTCTGCTCTTAAATCCGCAACCCCATCCACATGAATCAGAAAATTATAAAAATGCCTTAAAGGCTATGGTCACCTTATGGCGATTTTTTTTTTTATTGCATTGTACTCATTTTAGCTAAAAGAAATTTTTTCAATTGGTCTTTATTAAAAATATAGAATCTTTTTTCTGTACAGAGCTGAGATGCTCTACCAGCTGCCTGAGGATGTTTTGTCTTTTCCGTCATCTGGGGAGCTGATGGACTCCTTATCTCTGCTCTGACATTATAAACACTCAGTATAGCTCAGTTCTTGTCTTACTGATAAAAACGTGGCTTAAGGCCTCATGCACACGACCGTTTTTTTATGCTGTCTGCAAAAAGGGGTTTCGTTGTTCAATGATCCGTGTCCGTTTTTGCCTTCCGTTGTGTTTCCGTGTGTCTTCCGTTTTTTTTAGCGGACATGACCCAAAAGATTTTACCAAAAGACAGGCTGACAATTTTTGCCAAGTGCCTGCCAAGGGATCCGCAAAAAAAACGGACGCGGAACACAGATGACACACGGATGGCCATCCGCATTTTTTCACGGTCCCATTGACTTGAATGGGTCTGTGAACCGTTTTTCACGGACAAGAATAGGACAGGTTATATTTTTTTGACGGACTGGAATCACGGAAGCGGAGGACAAACGGTGCATTTGCCGAGTCTTGAAAACCAATGGATCCGCAGAAAATCATGAAAAACGGAGCAACGGACGCGGAATCAAACAACGGTCGTGTGCATGAGGCCTAAATAAGTGTTTCTGACCTCTTACTAGTTTAAAGATATGACAACAACCTATAAAGAGCATGTGTTTACCCATCTATACCGTATATCTCTATACACACAAATCTGATCAACCACTAATAGTTTATCAAAAATTAAACTTTATTGAAAATCTCATTAAAAACATACAAATGGAGTCTCATATGGAACAGGGGAATACTCAGGCAGGAGACACATGGGGGAGGGAGTCAGTACATGACATGTAAAGAGTAACAATTCATATGTGAAATCGAACGTTTCCACAGTGTGATCACGTGTTGCCGCAAGCAAAATGTAGGTAAAGTGCAAGTGCAAAGTGCAAAAAATGTTAGATTGTGAGCCAGAATATCGGACAATGGTCACAAATAAAGCCATCCAAAGTTAGATGCAAATACATTATAAGACATAGTGTCGGATGTAAATTGGATGCAAGCGGGAGCACATGTGACCACACAGTGAGTAAAAGCAATCGAGATAGAAAGTATACAATCAAATACATGGACATGAACTGCCCCCTTCCCAGTGTCCCACACCTACCAACGCGTTTCGCCACCAGGCTTCGTCAGGGAAGTGACTTCCCTGACGGAAGCCTGGTGGCAGCGCAGCAGAGTGTGAGGCACTGAAGAGGCAGTTCATGTCCCATGTATTTGATTGTATACTCTATCTCGATTGACTCACTGTGTGATCACATGTGCTCCCGCTACATCAACTCACATCGACACTATGTCTTATGTATTGCATCTAACTTGGATGGCTTATTTGTGACCAGTATCGATATGCTCTGTCTCACATCTAGCACTTTACACTGCACCACTTTGCTAGCGGCAGCTACGTGATCACACTGTGAAAGCGTTGATTTCACATATGAGTGATTACTCTACATGTCATGCACTCCCCGTGCCACCTATCTCCCTGTTCCTATGAACTCCATTGTATGTTTTTAATGAGATTTTCAATAAAGGTTAATTTCTGATAAACTATTAGTGGTTGATCAATTTGTGTGTATAAAGATATCTGTATAGATAATTAACACATGCTCTTTATAGGTGTTGTTCAGCTATATATGTGACCCTGTTTGATCCAGATCATCGGTCTTTTTTAGTTTAAAGATATGGTTTATTAGATGACCAGCGCAAAGTGAAAGTGAAAGTACCAGTCACACAGTTAGGAAAACAGTTAACCCTTTGTGACAGAACAGCTCAATATTTTTAATAAAGGCCCATTGAAAATATGATTTTTAGCCCAAAATGAGTAAAATGCAATCATAAACAAATTGCCTCCAAATGTGTACATAGCCTTTAAGGAGCCCAAAGCCTTAAGGTTATGGATACCTTTGGGGGCAATTTTTTTTCATTACTGCGGTACTGTCGCAGGAGGTCAACGGGGAAGAACATCCCGTTGTCTTCCTGAGCCGTAAGCTCAGTCCCGCCGAGTCCAGATATAGTATAGTGGAGAGGGAGTGCCTGGCTATCAAGTGGGCACTCGAAAGTCTCCGCTACTACCTGTTAGGGAGGAGGTTCCGTCTGGTGACCGACCATTCCCCCCTCAAATGGATGAGTCAGGCCAAGGAGAGGAATGCTCGGGTCACCAGGTGGTTCCTATCGCTTCAAAATTTCAAATTCTCCGTGGAACACAGGGCAGGCCGCTTGCAGGGCAACGCAGATGCCCTGTCCCGCGTCCACTGCCTCACGTGTGTTCACCCCCTCAGGGTTGAACAAAGGGGGGGGGGGGTGTGTAAGAGGGTGCAAGGTATCATATGTGATGGCAGGTACGTGTCACCGAGGTTGCTGGCCTCGGTGAGGTGAGAGCCGGGTTTTTTGTCTGCAGCAGCTTATGCTGCTAGACTTTGTTACTTAGTTTGGCTGCAAAGCTAATCCGGGCCGGCTCTTACTGGGAGTAGGCAAAGAGTTGGGTGGGTGCCTACTCCCCACGGTCCAGTCCTGGTTTTGGGCTGGGTATAAAACACAGCCAGCAGCTGTGTCTGGGGGGTGATTATCCTGGAGCCTGCTAACAGGACTGTGAGGTTCTCTGTGCTGGAGGACGGAGCTCAGCAAGGTGGTGTTTCCCTGCAACCTGAAGGTGGAATCGCCTGCGGCTGGGCCGACTGCTAGGTGTGAACCTGCACCTACACCTCCCAGGTGACTGGACCCTGTGTTGGCCTGTTTTTGTTTTGCCACGTTGTTTCCGTTGTGTGTGAACTGTCACCAAAGAGACTGTTTTTCATTTATGGTGTGCAAGTGTGAATAAAACACTGTTTGTTGCACAATCTGGACTCCTTGTTTTGCCTCTAAACTGCACCCGCACCGCTGTCTACCAGAGCGACTCCCCACATTTGGTGTCGGATGCGGGCATGCGCAGTGAGGCTGGCGTGAACGCCGAAGTTTTGTTTTTCTAAAGTGTATGGAATATATTAAGCCAGCAAAGCTGCAAGCAGGAGTTTCTGGCAACATGGAGGCTGCTGTGAAGGCTCTCATAGAGGCTAACGTGCAGCAGCGGGAGACCAACCAACTACTGCTACAACATGTGATGGCGTTACAGGCGGCAGGAGCGTCCCACCACGTCCATGATGCCCGGAAGCGGTCCGTGCGGCGATCCCAAAAATGACCCCCGCAGACGGCGTTGAGACGTACCTGGCGGTTTTGAGAAGGTCGCCGTGAGGGAAAAGTTACCCCGTGACCAGTGGGCTGAGGTGGTCGCTCCGTTCCTGGCTTCCGGACCCCAGCAGGTGTTTTTCGACTTGTCGGACGACCAAGCGGCAGATTATGACACCGTGAAAGGAGAGATCCTAGCCAGACTGGGCGTGAACGTGCTGGTCCGCGCCCAAAGAGTCCACCAGTGGGACTTTAAAACGACTGAACCCGCTAGGCCGCAGTACTATGAACTGCTGCACAGGCTGCAAAAGTGGCTGCAGCCCGATCTACTAAGTCCCACTGCCATGCTGGATCGACTGTTGGCGGACATCTTTTGGAGGGCCCTGCCTTATCCCCTCCAGCACTGGATCGGCCAGGTGTCGCCCACCAATGCCCTGGAGATGGTCGACCTGGTGGAGCGCTACGAGGCCACCAGAAACCTGCAGGGGACTCTTGCGGGGAAGGGGTCAGTCAAACCCCGGAGGCCTCTGCCCCAGTTCCGACGTCCGGCGACAGAGCGGCCTGCACGGAATATACCCCCTGCGAGTCCGCCTCCCGTGGTATGCTGGAGGTGTCAGGAGCCAGGCCACATCAGGGCCGACTGTCCGCATCGGGATGAGCCGATGGATATGAACTACGGGGTCGTCACTCCCTGTATGCACGGAAGCTGTGCGCAACTGGCACCCGTGAGGTGCAGGACCATAACCACCTGTGTCAGGTAGAGGTGGGAGACTCTCTGGCGGTGGCTCTGCTGGACTCCGGGAGTTTAGTCTCCCTGGTAAGGGCTGCCCTTGTACGGCCTGCGGAGTATACTGGCCGTAAAGTCGGGGTCCTGTGCATCCATGGAGACCTGAAAGACTACCCCACTGCACTAGTGACTTTGTCCACCGCGGCTGGTAGGTGGACCCACGAGGTGGCTGTCGCTACTAAACTCCCACACGAACTGATACTTGGGAGGGACTTCCCCGGTTTTCCGGCGCTGTGGCCGGTAATAAAGGTATCTGAGGGACCCGAGACAGGGGTGACCCTAGCAGAGTGGCCTGATACCGCTGGAAGGCCAGAACCCTGGGAGCCCGAGTCTGAAGGGCCGGCGGTAGGGGTGACCACTGCTCCAGCGGTAGAGGGGGAGACAACCCCACTGAGTGTAATGGTGGGAGACACGGAGGACTTGCCACCGGGACCGGAGTTGGCAGACCTCAATGTCTCCGGGGAAAATTTTGGGACCGCACAACACCGGGACCAAACCCTAACCAGGGCCTGGGAGAATGTGCTGGAAATTGATGGGAAACCCCAGAAACCAGGGGCTGAATTAATGTTCCCACGATTTATTGTTCTGCAGGATATGTTGTATCGGGTGAACCAAATCCGAGCGAACCTGTTGAACAGTTGGTGGTGCCCACAGCGTATCGCAAGCTTGTCATGGAGCTTGCCCACCAACATGTTCTTGGGGGACACCTGGGGTGGCAGAAAACCCAGGACCGCATACTGCAGCGGTTTTATTGGCCCAGTGTGTTCAAGGAGGTAGAAAATTATTGTAAGTCCTGTCCGACCTGTCAGATAACTAGCCCCCAGCCACATTTCCGTAGTCCTCTGGTACCTCTGCCAATTATTGAAGTACCGTTTGAGCGAATCGCTATGGATTTAATTGGGCCTGTACCAAAGTCTGCTAGGGGCCACCAACACATTCTGGTAGTTCTCGACTATGCCACTCGGTATCCGGAGGCGGTGCCTCTGCGACATACCTCAGCTAAGCTCATTGCCAAAGAGTTAATGGAGATGTTTTCCCGTGTGGGCCTGCCAAAGAGGTTCTGACAGACCAAGGGACCCCTTTTATGTCCAAAGTAATGAGGGAACTGTGTAAATTGTTGCGTATAAAGCAGTTACGGACGTCCGTTTACCATCCGCAAACAGACGGTCTTGTGGAGAGGTTTAACCAAACTCTAAAAAATATGTTAAAGAGGGTGGTGTCTAGAGATGGGAAGGACTGGGATCTGCTTCTGCCCTATCTCATGTTCGCAGTGCGAGAGGTGCCCCAGGCCTCTACTGGGTTCTCGCCCTTCGAACTGCTTTATAGCAGACACCCTCGGGGCCTGTTGGATATCGCCAAGGAAGCATGGGAACAACAGCCTGTCCCCCACAAAAGTGTCATTGAGTATGTCGCCCAGATGCAGGAACGGATGGAAAGGGTGTTGCCCTTGGTCGGGGAGCATATGGAGGCAGCGCAACAAGCCCAGAGTAGGGTGTACAACCGTCAGGCTCGGGTACGGGACTTCAATCCGGGAGATCGGGTTTTGGTTCTGGTACCCACCCTTGACAGCAAATTCCTAGCTAGGTGGCAGGGCCCCTATGAGGTGATCGAGAAGGTAGGGAAGTGAATTACAAGGTACACCAGCCAGGGCGGCGCAAGCCGAGCAGGTGTACCACGTGAATTTACTTAAGCCGTGGAAAGATAGGGACGCGGCCGGCGACCACAGCCCCGGCCAGGGCTTCTAGGTGAAAAGGGTCCAGCCCCACAGTTCGAGGCCTGTGAAGCCGTAACCACGGTAAAAATTGCAGACAGCCTGTCTTCCAAACAAGTTCAGGAAGTCAGGGAGTTCCTCAGTCGGAACACGGATGTGTTCTCGGACCTCCTGGCCGCACGTCTCTCATCCGACATGACATCGTCACTGAGCCTCAGGCCAAGGTCGGTTAAAACCATACCGGGTACCCGAGGCTCGGCGGCGGGCCATCGCGGAGGAAGTGCAGTTAATGTTGAAGCTTCGATGTCATTGAGGAGTCGAAAAGTGAGTGGGCCAGTCCCATAGTCCTAATACCCAAGCCGGATGGGGCGTTGCGGTTCTGCAGCGACTTTCGCAAGTTAAATGAAGTATCCAAGTTTGGCGCGTATCCCATGCCCGAGTAGACGAGCTTGTTGAAAGTTTAGGACAAGCCCGTTATTTTTCTGTGCTGGACCTCACTAAAGGGTACTGGCAGGTACCCTTAACTGAGTCGGCTAAGGAAAAAACCGCATTTGTTACCCCGCAGGGCCTGTATCACTACAAGGTGTTACCCTTTGGCCTGCATGGCGCCCCGCCACTTTCCAAGGTTAATGGACATAGTGCTGCGACCACATCGTCGGTGCGCCTCGGCCTACTTAGATGATGTAGTCATCCACAGCACCGACTGGGAAAGCCATTTACCCAAGGTGCAGGCGGTAGTGGATGCCCTGAGGAAAGCCGGACTGACCGCTAACCCAAAGAAGTGCTCCATAGGGTTAGAGGAGACAAAATATCTGGGATATGTTATTGGGCGGGAGTCATCAAACCTCAGGTAACTAAGGTAGAGGCCATTCGTAACTGGCCCGACCGGTCACCACCAGGCAGGTAAAGTCGTTCCTGGGGATTGTAGGTTACTACATGAGGTTTGTGCCCCACTTTGCCACAATAGCAGCGCCATTGACAGACCTGTTGAAGGGCGAAAGTCTGGGAGGGTTAGCTGGAGTGAGAAGGCGGAGGAGGCTTTCTCCGCGTTGAAGTCGGCCCTGTGTGGGTCCCCGGTTTTGGTGACACCCGACTTCAACAAGGAGTTTGTCGTACAGACCGACGCCTCGGAGGTAGGCCTCGGTGCGGTACTGTCGCAGGAGGTCAACGGGGAAGAACATCCCGTTGTCTTCCTGAGCCGTAAGCTCAGCCCCGCCGAGTCCAGATATAGTATAGTGGAGAGGGAGTGCCTGGCTATCAAGTGGGCACTCGAAAGTCTCCGCTACTACCTGTTAGGGAGGAGGTTCCGTCTGGTGACCGACCATTCCCCCTCAAATGGATGAGTCAGGCCAAGGAGAGGAATGCTCGGGTCACCAGGTGGTTCCTATCGCTTCAAAATTTCAAATTCTCCGTGGAACACAGGGCAGGCCGCTTGCAGGGCAACGCAGATGCCCTGTCCCGCGTCCACTGCCTCACGTGTGTTCACCCCTCAGGGTTGAACAAAGGGGGTGTGTAAGAGGGTGCAAGGTATCATATGCGATGGCAGGTACGTGTCACCGAGGTTGCTGGCCTCGGTGAGGTGAGAGCCGGGTTTTTGTCTGCAGCAGCTTATGCTGCTAGACTTTGTTACTTAGTTTGGCTGCAAAGCTAATCCGGGCCGGCTCTTACTGGGAGTAGGTAAAGTGTAGGGTGGGTGCCTACTCCCCACGGTCCAGTCCTGGTTTTGGGCTGGGTATAAAACACAGCCAGCAGCTGTGTCTGGGTGGTGATTATCCTGGAGCCTGCTAACAGGGCTGTGGGGTTCTCTGTGCTGGAGGACGGAGCTCAGCAAGGTGGTGTTTCCCTGCAACCTGAAGGTGGAATCGCCTGCGGCTGGGCCGACTGCTAGGTGTGAACCCGCACCTAAACCACCCAGGTGACTGGACCCTGTGTTGGCCTGTTTTTGTTTTGCCACGTTATTTCCGTTGTGTGTGAACTGTCACCAAAGAGACTGTTTTTCATTTATGGTGTGCAAGTGTGAATAAAACACTGTTTGTTGCACAATCTGGACTCCTTGTTTTGCCTCTAAACTGCACCCGCACCGCTGTCTACCAGAGCGACTCCCCACATTTGGTGTCGGATGCGGGCATGCGCAGTGAGGCTGGCGTGAGCGCCGAAGTTTTGTTTTTCTAAAGTGCATGGAATATATTAAGCCAGCAAAGCTGCAAGCAGGAGTTTCTGGCAACATGGAGGCTGCTGTGAAGGCTCTCATAGAGGCTAACGTGCAGCAGCGGGAGACCAACCAACTACTGCTACAACATGTGATGGCGTTACAGGCGGCAGGAGCGTCCCACCACGTCCATGATGCCCGGAAGCGGTCCGTGCGGCGATCCCAAAAATGACCCCGCAGACGGCGTTGAGACGTACCTGGCGGTTTTGAGAAGGTCGCCGTGAGGGAAAAGTTACCCGTGACCAGTGGGCTGAGGTGGTCGCTCCGTTCCTGGCTTCCGGACCCCAGCAGGTGTTTTTCGACTTGTCGGACGACCAAGCGGCAGATTATGACACCGTGAAAGGAGAGATCCTAGCCAGACTGGGCGTGAACGTGCTGGTCCGCGCCCAAAGAGTCCACCAGTGGGACTTTAAAGCGACTGAACCCGCTAGGCCGCAGTACTACGATCTGCTGCACAGGCTGCAAAAGTGGCTGCAGCCCGATCTACTAAGTCCCACTGCCATGCTGGATCGACTGTTGGCGGACATCTTTTGGAGGGCCCTGCCTTATCCCCTCCAGCACTGGATCGGCCAGGTATCGCCCACCAATGCCCTGGAGATGGTCGACCTGGTGGAGCGCTACGAGGCCACCAGAAACCTGCAGGGGACTCTTGCGGGAAGGGGTCAGTCAAACCCGGAGGCCTCTGCCCCAGTTCCGACGTCCGGCGACAGAGCGGCCTGCACGGAATATACCCCCTGCGAGTCCGCCTCCCGTGGTATGCTGGAGGTGTCAGGAGCCAGGCCACATCAGGGCCGACTGTCCGCATCGGGATGAGCCGATGGATATGAACTACGAGGGTCGTCACTCCCTGTATGCACGGAAGCTGTGCGCAACTGGCACCCGTGAGGTGCAGGACCATAACCACCTGTGTCAGGTAGAGGTGGGAGACTCTCTGGCGGTGGCTCTGCTGGACTCCGGGAGTTTAGTCTCCCTGGTAAGGGCTGCCCTTGTACGGCCTGCGGAGTATACTGGCCGTAAAGTCGGGGTCCTGTGCATCCACGGAGACCTGAAAGACTACCCCACTGCACTAGTGACTTTGTCCACCGCGGCTGGTAGGTGGACCCACGAGGTGGCTGTCGCTACTAAACTCCCACACGAACTGATACTTGGGAGGGACTTCCCCGGTTTTCCGGCGCTGTGGCCGGTAATAAAGGTATCTGAGGGACCCGAGACAGGGGTGACCCTAGTGGAGTGGCCTGATACCACTGGAAGGCCAGAACCCTGGGAGCCCGAGTCTGAAGGGCCGGCGGTAGGGGTGACCACTGCTCCAGCGGTAGAGGGGGAGACAACCCCACTGAGTGTAATGGTGGGAGACACGGAGGACTTGCCACCGGGACCGGAGTTGGCAGACCTCAATGTCTCCGGGAAAATTTTGGGACCGCACAACACCGGGACCAAACCCTAACCAGGGCCTGGGAGAATGTGCTGGAAATTGATGGGAAACCCCAGAAACCAGGGGCTGAATTAATGTTCCCACGATTTATTGTTCTGCAGGATATGTTGTATCGGGTGAACCAAATCCGAGGCGAACCTGTTGAACAGTTGGTGGTGCCCACAGCGTATCGCAAGCTTGTCATGGAGCTTGCCCACCAACATGTTCTTGGGGGACACCTGGGGTGGCAGAAAACCCAGGACCGCATACTGCAGCGATTTTATTGGCCCAGTGTGTTCAAGGAGGTAGAAAATTATTGTAAGTCCTGTCCGACCTGTCAGATAACTAGCCCCCAGCCACATTTCCGTAGTCCTCTGGTACCTCTGCCAATTATTGAAGTACCGTTTGAGCGAATCGCTATGGATTTAGTGGGCCTGTACCAAAGTCTGCCAGGGGCCACCAACACATTCTGGTAGTTCTCGACTATGCCACTCGGTATCCGGAGGCGGTGCCTCTGCGACATACCTCAGCTAAGCTCATTGCCAAAGAGTTAATGGAGATGTTTTCCCGTGTGGGCCTGCCAAAGAGGTTCTGACAGACCAAGGGACCCCTTTTATGTCCAAAGTAATGAGGGAACTGTGTAAATTGTTGCGTATAAAGCAGTTACGGACGTCCGTTTACCATCCGCAAACAGACGGTCTTGTGGAGAGGTTTAACCAAACTCTAAAAAATATGTTAAAGAGGGTGGTGTCTAGAGATGGGAAGGACTGGGACCTGCTTCTGCCCTATCTCATGTTCGCAGTGCGAGAGGTGCCCCAGGCCTCTACTGGGTTCTCGCCCTTCGAACTGCTTTATGGCAGACACCCTCGGGGCCTGTTGGATATCGCCAAGGAAGCATGGGAACAACAGCCTGTCCCCCACAAAAGTGTCATTGAGTATGTCGCCCAGATGCAGGAACGGATGGAAAGGGTGTTGCCCTTGGTCCGGGAGCATATGGAGGCAGCGCAACAAGCCCAGAGTAGGGTGTACAACCGTCAGGCTCGGGTGCGGGACTTCAATCCGGGAGATCGGGTTTTGGTTCTGGTACCCACCCTTGACAGCAAATTCCTAGCTAGGTGGCAGGGCCCCTATGAGGTGATCGAGAAGGTAGGGAAGTGAATTACAAGGTACACCAGCCAGGGTGGCGCAAGCCGGAGCAGGTGTACCACGTGAATTACTTAAGCCGTGGAAAGATAGGGACGCGGCCGACGACCACAGCCCCCGGCCAGGGCTTCTAGGTGAAAGGGTCCAGCCCCACAGTTCAAGGCCTGTGAAGCCGTAACCACGGTAAAAATTGCAGACAGCCTGTCTTCCAAACAAGTTCAGGAAGTCAGGGAGTTCCTCAGTCGGAACACGGATGTGTTCTCGGACCTCCTGGCCGCACGTCTCTCATCCGACATGACATCGTCACTGAGCCTCAGGCCAAAGTCCGGTTAAAACCATACCGGGTACCCGAGGCTCGGCGGCGGGCCATCGCGGAGGAAGTGCAGTTAATGTTGAAGTTCGATGTCATTGAGGAGTCGAAAAGTGAGTGGGCCAGTCCCATAGTCCTAATACCCAAGCCGGATGGGACGTTGCGGTTCTGCAGCGACTTTCGTAAGTTAAATGAAGTATCCAAGTTTGACGCGTATCCCATGCCCCGAGTAGACGAGCTTGTTGAAAGTTTAGGACAAGCCCGTTATTTTTCTGTGCTGGACCTCACTAAAGGGTACTGGCAGGTACCCTTAACGGAGTCGGCTAAGGAAAAAACCGCATTTGTTACCCCGCAGGGCCTGTATCACTACAAGGTGTTACCCTTTGGCCTGCATGGCGCCCCGCCACCTTCCAAAGGTTAATGGACATAGTGCTGCGACCACATCGTCGGTGCGCCTCGGCCTACTTAGATGATGTAGTCATCCACAGCACCGACTGGGAAAGCCATTTACCCAAGGTGCAGGCGGTAGTGGATGCCCTGAGGAAAGCCGGACTGACCGCTAACCCAAAGAAGTGCTCCATAGGGTTAGAGGAGACAAAATATCTGGGATATGTTATTGGGCGGGGAGTCATCAAACCTCAGGTAACTAAGGTAGAGGCCATTCGTAACTGGCCCCGACCGGTCACCACCAGGCAGGTAAAGTCGTTCCTGGGGATTGTAGGTTACTACATGAGGTTTGTGCCCCACTTTGCCACAATAGCAGCGCCATTGACAGACCTGTTGAAGGGGCGAAAGTCTGGGAGGGTTAGCTGGAGTGAGAAGGCGGAGGAGGCTTTCTCCGCGTTGAAGTCGGCCCTGTGTGGGTCCCCGGTTTTGGTGACACCCGACTTCAACAAGGAGTTTGTCGTACAGACCGGCGCCTCGGAGGTAGGCCTCGGTGCGGTACTGTCGCAGGAGGTCAACGGGGAAGAACATCCCGTTGTCTTCCTGAGCCGTAAGCTCAGCCCCGCCGAGTCAGATATAGTATAGTGGAGAGGGAGTGCCTGGCTATCAAGTGGGCACTCGAAAGTCTCCGCTACTACCTGTTAGGGAGGAGGTTCCGTCTGGTGACCGACCATTCCCCCTCAAATGGATGAGTCAGGCCAAGGAGAGGAATGCTCGGGTCACCAGGTGGTTCCTATCGCTTCAAAATTTCAAATTCTCCGTGGAACACAGGGCAGGCCGCTTGCAGGGCAACGCAGATGCCCTGTCCCGCGTCCACTGCCTCACGTGTGTTCACCCCTCAGGGTTGAACAAAGGGAGTGTGTAAGAGGGTGCAAGGTATCATATGCGATGGCAGGTACGTGTCACCGAGGTTGCTGGCCTCGGTGAGGTGAGAGCCGGGTTTTTGTCTGCAGCAGCTTATGCTGCTAGACTTTGTTACTTAGTTTGGCTGCAAAGCTAATCCGGGCCGGCTCTTACTGGGAGTAGGTAAAGTGTAGGGTGGGTGCCTACTCCCCACGGTCCAGTCCTGGTTTTGGGCTGGGTATAAAACACAGCCAGCAGCTGTGTCTGGGTGGTGATTATCCTGGAGCCTGCTAACAGGGCTGTGGGGTTCTCTGTGCTGGAGGACGGAGCTCAGCAAGGTGGTGTTTCCCTGCAACCTGAAGGTGGAATCGCCTGCGGCTGGGCCGACTGCTAGGTGTGAACCTGCACCTAAACCACCCAGGTGACTGGACCCTGTGTTGGCCTGTTTTTGTTTTGCCACGTTATTTCCGTTGTGTGTGAACTGTCACCAAAGAGACTGTTTTTCATTTATGGTGTGCAAGTGTGAATAAAACACTGTTTGTTGCACAATCTGGACTCCTTGTTTTGCCTCTAAACTGCACCCGCACCGCTGTCTACCAGAGCGACTCCCACATTTGGTGTCGGATGCGGGCATGCGCAGTGAGGCTGGCGTGAACGCCGAAGTTTTGTTTTTCTAAAGTGCATGGAATATATTAAGCCAGCAAAGCTGCAAGCAGGAGTTTCTGGCAACATGGAGGCTGCTGTGAAGGCTCTCATAGAGGCTAACGTGCAGCAGCGGGAGACCAACCAACTACTGCTACAACATGTGATGGCGTTACAGGCGGCAGGAGCGTCCCACCACGTCCATGATGCCCGGAAGCGGTCCGTGCGGCGATCCCAAAAATGACCCCCGCAGGCGGCGTTGAGACGTACCTGGCGGTTTTTGAGAAGGTCGCCGTGAGGGAAAAGTTACCCGTGACCAGTGGGCTGAGGTGGTCGCTCCGTTCCTGGCTTCGGACCCCAGCAGGTGTTTTTCGACTTGTCGGACGACCAAGCGGCAGATTATGACACCGTGAAAGGAGAGATCCTAGCCAGACTGGGCGTGAACGTGCTGGTCCGCGCCCAAAGAGTCCACCAGTGGGACTTTAAAACGACTGAACCCGCTAGGCCGCAGTACTACGATCTGCTGCACAGGCTGCAAAAGTGGCTGCAGCCCGATCTACTAAGTCCCACTGCCATGCTGGATCGACTGTTGGCGGACATCTTTTGGAGGGCCCTGCCTTATCCCCTCCAGCACTGGATCGGCCAGGTATCGCCCACCAATGCCCTGGAGATGGTCGACCTGGTGGAGCGCTACGAGGCCACCAGAAACCTGCAGGGGACTCTTGCGGGAAGGGGTCAGTCAAACCCCGGAGGCCTCTGCCCCAGTTCCGACGTCCGGCGACAGAGCGGCCTGCACGGAATATACCCCCTGCGAGTCCGCCTCCCGTGGTATGCTGGAGGTGTCAGGAGCCAGGCCACATCAGGGCCGACTGTCCGCATCGGGATGAGCCGATGGATATGAACTACGGGGGTCGTCACTCCCTGTATGCACGGAAGCTGTGCGCAACTGGCACCCGTGAGGTGCAGGACCATAACCACCTGTGTCAGGTAGAGGTGGGAGACTCTCTGGCGGTGGCTCTGCTGGACTCCGGGAGTTTAGTCTCCCTGGTAAGGGCTGCCCTTGTACGGCCTGCGGAGTATACTGGCCGTAAAGTCGGGGTCCTGTGCATCCACGGAGACCTGAAAGACTACCCCACTGCACTAGTGACTTTGTCCACCGCGGCTGGTAGGTGGACCCACGAGGTGGCTGTCGCTACTAAACTCCCACACGAACTGATACTTGGGAGGGACTTCCCGGTTTTCGGCGCTGTGGCCGGTAATAAAGGTATCTGAGGGACCCGAGACAGGGGTGACCCTAGCAGAGTGGCCTGATACCACTGGAAGGCCAGAACCCTGGGAGCCCGAGTCTGAAGGGCCGGCGGTAGGGGTGACCACTGCTCCAGCGGTAGAGGGGAGACAACCCCACTGAGTGTAATGGTGGGAGACACGGAGGACTTGCCACCGGGACCGGAGTTGGCAGACCTCAATGTCTCCGGGAAAATTTTGGGACCGCACAACACGGGACCAAACCCTAACCAGGGCCTGGGAGAATGTGCTGGAAATTGATGGGAAACCCCAGAAACCAGGGGCTGAATTAATGTTCCCACGATTTATTGTTCTGCAGGATATGTTGTATCGGGTGAACCAAATCCGAGGCGAACCTGTTGAACAGTTGGTGGTGCCCACAGCGTATCGCAAGCTTGTCATGGAGCTTGCCCACCAACATGTTCTTGGGGGACACCTGGGGTGGCAGAAAACCCAGGACCGCATACTGCAGCGGTTTTATTGGCCCAGTGTGTTCAAGGAGGTAGAAAATTATTGTAAGTCCTGTCCGACCTGTCAGATAACTAGCCCCCAGCCACATTTCCGTAGTCCTCTGGTACCTCTGCCAATTATTGAAGTACCGTTTGAGCGAATCGCTTTGGATTTAATTGGGCCTGTACCAAAGTCTGCTAGGGGCCACCAACACATTCTGGTAGTTCTCGACTATGCCACTCGGTATCCGGAGGAGGTGCCTCTGCGACATACCTCAGCTAAGCTCATTGCCAAAGAGTTAATGGAGATGTTTTCCCGTGTGGGCCTGCCAAAAGAGGTTCTGACAGACCAAGGGACCCCTTTTATGTCCAAAGTAATGAGGGAACTGTGTAAATTGTTGCGTATAAAGCAGTTACGGACGTCCGTTTACCATCCGCAAACAGACGGTCTTGTGGAGAGGTTTAACCAAACTCTAAAAAATATGTTAAAGAGGGTGGTGTCTAGAGATGGGAAGGACTGGGACCTGCTTCTGCCCTATCTCATGTTCGCAGTGCGAGAGGTGCCCCAGGCCTCTACTGGGTTCTCGCCCTTCGAACTGCTTTATGGCAGACACCCTCGGGGCCTGTTGGATATCGCCAAGGAAGCATGGGAACAACAGCCTGTCCCCCACAAAAGTGTCATTGAGTATGTCGCCCAGATGCAGGAACGGATGGAAAGGGTGTTGCCCTTGGTCCGGGAGCATATGGAGGCAGCGCAACAAGCCCAGAGTAGGGTGTACAACCGTCAGGCTCGGGTACGGGACTTCAATCCGGGAGATCGGGTTTTGGTTCTGGTACCCACCCTTGACAGCAAATTCCTAGCTAGGTGGCAGGGCCCCTATGAGGTGATCGAGAAGGTAGGGGAAGTGAATTACAAGGTACACCAGCCAGGGTGGCGCAAGCCGGAGCAGGTGTACCACGTGAATTTACTTAAGCCGTGGAAAGATAGGGACGCGGCCGACGACCACAGCCCCCGGCCAGGGCTTCTAGGTGAAAAGGGTCCAGCCCCACAGTTCAAGGCCTGTGAAGCCGTAACCACGGTAAAAATTGCAGACAGCCTGTCTTCCAAACAAGTTCAGGAAGTCAGGGAGTTCCTCAGTCGGAACACGGATGTGTTCTCGGACCTCCCTGGCCGCACGTCTCTCATCCAACATGACATCGTCACTGAGCCTCAGGCCAAAATCCGGTTAAAACCATACCGGGTACCCGAGGCTCGGCGGCGGGCCATCGCGGAGGAAGTGCAGTTAATGTTGAAGTTCGATGTCATTGAGGAGTCGAAAAGTGAGTGGGCCAGTCCCATAGTCCTAATACCCAAGCCGGATGGGACGTTGCGGTTCTGCAACGACTTTCGCAAGTTAAATTAAGTATCCAAGTTTGACGCGTATCCCATGCCCCGAGTAGACGAGCTTGTTGAAAGTTTAGGACAAGCCCGTTATTTTTCTGTGCTGGACCTCACTAAAGGGTACTGGCAGGTACCCTTAACGGAGTCGGCTAAGGAAAAAACCGCATTTGTTACCCCGCAGGGCCTGTATCACTACAAGGTGTTACCCTTTGGCCTGCATGGCGCCCCCGCCACCTTCCAAAGGTTAATGGACATTGTGCTGCGACCACATCGTAGGTACGCCTCGGCCTACTTAGATGATGTAGTCATCCACAGCACCGACTGGGAAAGCCATTTACCCAAGGTGCAGGCGGTAGTGGATGCCCTGAGGAAAGCCGGACTGACCGCTAACCCAAAGAAGTGCTCCATAGGGTTAGAGGAGACAAAATATCTGGGATATGTTATTGGGCGGGGAGTCATCAAACCTCAGGTAACTAAGGTAGAGGCCATTCGTAACTGGCCCCGACCGGTCACCACCAGGCAGGTAAAGTCGTTCCTGGGGATTGTAGGTTACTACATGAGGTTTGTGCCCCACTTTGCCACAATAGCAGCGCCATTGACAGACCTGTTGAAGGGGCGAAAGGCTGGGAGGGTTAGCTGGAGTGAGAAGGCGGAGGAGGCTTTCTCCGCGTTGAAGTCGGCCCTGTGTGGGTCCCCGGTTTTGGTGACACCCGACTTCAACAAGGAGTTTGTCGTACAGACAGACGCCTCGGAGGTAGGCCTCGGTGCGGTACTGTCGCAGGAGGTCAACGGGGAAGAACATCCCGTTGTCTTCCTGAGCCGTAAGCTCAGCCCCGCCGAGTCCAGATATAGTATAGTGGAGAGGGAGTGCCTGGCTATCAAGTGGGCACTCGAAAGTCTCCGCTACTACCTGTTAGGGAGGAGGTTCCGTCTGGTGACCGACCATTCCCCCTCAAATGGATGAGTCAGGCCAAGGAGAGGAATGCTCGGGTCACCAGGTGGTTCCTATCGCTTCAAAATTTCAAATTCTCCGTGGAACACAGGGCAGGCCGCTTGCAGGGCAACGCAGATGCCCTGTCCCGCGTCCACTGCCTCACGTGTGTTCACCCCTCAGGGTTGAACAAAGGGGGGTGTAAGAGGGTGCAAGGTATCATATGCGATGGCAGGTACGTGTCACCGAGGTTGCTGGCCTCGGTGAGGTGAGAGCCGGGTTTTTGTCTGCAGCAGCTTATGCTGCTAGACTTTGTTACTTAGTTTGGCTGCAAAGCTAATCCGGGCCGGCTCTTACTGGGAGTAGGTAAAGTGTAGGGTGGGTGCCTACTCCCCACGGTCCAGTCCTGGTTTTGGGCTGGGTATAAAACACAGCCAGCAGCTGTGTCTGGGTGGTGATTATCCTGGAGCCTGCTAACAGGACTGTGGGGTTCTCTGTGCTGGAGGACGGAGCTCAGCAAGGTGGTGTTTCCCTGCAACCTGAAGGTGGAATCGCCTGCGGCTGGGCCGACTGCTAGGTGTGAACCCGCACCTAAACCACCCAGGTGACTGGACCCTGTGTTGGCCTGTTTTTGTTTTGCCACGTTGTTTCCGTTGTGTGTGAACTGTCACCAAAGAGACTGTTTTTCATTTATGGTGTGCAAGTGTGAATAAAACACTGTTTGTTGCACAATCTGGACTCTTTGTTTTGCCTCTAAACTGCACCCGCACCGCTGTCTACCAGAGCGACTCCCCACACTCTGTACAGTCTTGAGATTCTCTAGTACCAGGATTTTTACTGTTTCCTGTCAGGCAGCTCAGTTTACCGGCTCCTTATCTCTGACCTCCTAAACAATCATTATAGCTCAGTTCTGATCTTACTGATAAGAATGTGGCTTAAGGGCTATTTTAATAAAGACCAATTGAAATTTTTTTTAGCCCAAAATGAGTAAAGTGCAATCATCAAAAAAAAAAAATTGCCCCGAAGGTGTTCATAGCCTTTAACAGGAACGATATCAGTACCATCAGGAGATGACATCATGGAGGTGGGACGCCAGTGATCGTGTAGATGACAGGGCGCTGCAGAGATTTTCCTTTGTGTCCCATCTATGTAGGAATCCATTACAGACGTTGACCACCTGCCCAGAGCTCACGACCCGCCAGTCATTGTGCCCCTTGTCGGACTATCCACCCTGCCCTCGTGTGCTGGACACATGGGAACGACATATGTGGGTTTTAGTAGATTATAGGTGTAAGATTGGGGTCTGACTCCTGGGCCCCCCAGGACTGCTTTATATACAGTAACTCCACCACAACTGATGGGGAAGGAATGGCTGAAGGTACGTCTGCTGCCGACTGCTTGAGAGGGGGTCCTATCGGAGAGGGTCCTCACTATTCAATACAGGTTTCCGTGTGTCTAAACTGATTTCCCAGAAATGGAAATAATAGGTTGTTGTGGCCACATTTGGGATACAAATGTCTAAATGTAAGAACAATTTATGGTAGAAAAGTTACTTTCTAACTTCATGATTGAAGAAGTTGACCCCCTCCCCTTGAATATGTGTGAAGCGGAGAGTGATGACTTCCCCACATTTTCCTTTATACCCGATTCTCCTCGTTACTAAGCCCCTTGTATTGACGGAATGATGATGTCATCACCCGTTACCTGTACGTGAACTATAACCTGACGGCTCCGAGGCTCTAATGACTGCGCTGGTCGGGAGCCATGAGATATTACAGCGCCATAGCAGCTGCGCCAGGGCGTCCGTCTTCAGCCAGGCAGCTTTTATTGGGGGATTAAGGTGCAGGAGAAGTGGTCCCAGAAGTAAAGTACAGGCTGAGTAATAAAAGGAGCGGAGATAAGTTACAGTGAGGATGAATCCCGTCTGTACTCCGCTCCTGTCCCGGGGTGACATACGTGTAGACGGCAGAGGCCAGTGTATGAGCCCGCTGCTCTCTGTGCTGCAGTTTCTGCCGTGGGTTTTCACGTGAACGCACTCAGCTCCACTGAATAGATCAGGCTCCCGCTGCGGCTTTGTAAGGAGTCTACGCGGTAACCGCGCCGAAAAAGTCTATGGGCCAAAACGCGCGACAAAGTACTTGTTTATGTGTCGGGCGTTTTTCAGCGCGTTCGAACGTGCTGTAAAACGCGAAAATGTGAACCAGTCCCATAGGGAAGCATTGGTTTGCATCGGTTATGCATTTTACAGCGCGTTCGAACGCGCTGTAAAACGCGCAAATGTGAACTGAGGGTGAGTGAGGTCCATAGTGGCACTGCTAGCGACAGGTTCCCTTTAAGTCCAGGTGTACGGCTCACATAGCAGCAGCTTTTGCGCAGTGACTGCCCCTCCCCCTTCGCAGCGCCCGCTATCGTTCCAGCTCTGCTATTTGCTTTTCTGCTTTTAATAACTTTTTGACTGTAATTTTATAGTAAAATAATATTTTTCCACATTTATCCTTCATGCAGTGCTGAGAGGCTGACTGATGGGCCCCCACCAGAGGGGCGAGCCACTGCCAAACGCTGAGCGTGGCCTCTAGGGTCTTCCCTGTCCTGCTGGATTATCAGTCACTGGACTACTGGATGACGATGCTGCACCCCCCAATGTGAAAGTATAGACCCTCCAACCTCTGGTGGGAAGTGGGGGCCCAGCAGGACCCGAGAAGGCCGCTCCTCAGTACCAGACACAGCTGCCTCTATGAGAGCGGCACTGATCATAGGGGGTCCAGGGGTTGGACCCCCACAGATTACACACAGGACCCTTCCTCTCCGCTCCTCCCAGGAGTCTTGTGAGCTTCAGTCCTAGAGGTCGAGGACACCTCTGCTGCATTCTCAGGACGGGGCGTCCATCGTTCTCAGGACATCAGCCTCCTCTTGGTTTGAGGTCACTTGATGTAGAGTGAATTTCCCCCTCCCGAGGAGACTCTGGTGCCCAGTTCTCATGATTGGTGGAGGTCCCAGTGGCCAGACCCCCACTGATCAGACCCTTACTGATCAGATACTGATCGCTTAATCCTGTGCATGGGTGATAAGTTCTTATGGTGGGACAAGCCCTTTAAGTCTTAGGCTGGCGCCTTCAGCCGATAGACCTCTCTTCCCACCAACCAACACATGCACGCTGGACTGAGCCAAGCATAAATGGGTTTCCAGTAGGTCGAAAGCTGCTGGGGAATACCTCTGGGGCTCATCCCCATGAAGGTGATCGGGTGAGTATAGCCAGCATCACCCTGATCGCGGGGTCAGACAGTAGACATCTCTAGAGATGATCGGGTGAGTATAGCCAGCATCACCCTGATCGCCGGGACAGGCAGTAGACATCTCTAGAGATGATCCGATGAGTATAGCCAGCATCACCCTGATCGCCGGGTCAGGCAGTAGACATCTCTAGAGATGATCGGGTGAGTATAGCCAGCATCACCCTGATCGCCGGGACAGGCAGTAGACATCTCTAGAGATGATCCGATGAGTATAGCCAGCATCACCCTGATCGCCGGGTAAGGCAGGAGACATCTCTAGAGATGATCGGGTGAGTATAGCCAGCATCACCCTGATCGCCGGGTCAGGCAGGAGACATCTCTAGAGATGATCGGGTGAGTATAGCCAGCATCACCCTGATCGCCGGGACAGGCAGTAGAAATCTCTAGAGATGATCGGGTGAGTATAGCCAGCATCACCCTGATCGCCGGGTAAGGCAGGAGACATCTCTAGAGATGATCGGGTGAGTATAGCCAGCATCACCCTGATCGCCGGGACAGGCAGTAGAAATCTCTAGAGATGATCGGGTGAGTATAGCCAGCATCACCCTGATCGCCGGGACAGGCAGTAGAAATCTCTAGAGATGATCGGGTGAGTATAGCCAGCATCACCCTGATCGCCGGGTAAGGCAGGAGACATCTCTAGAGATGATCGGGTGAGTATAGCCAGCATCACCCTGATCGCCGGGACAGGCAGTAGAAATCTCTAGAGATGATCGGGTGAGTATAGCCAGCATCACCCTGATCGCCGGGTCAGGCAGGAGACATCTCTAGAGATGATCCGATGAGTATAGCCAGCATCACCCTGATCGCCGGGACAGGCAGTAGAAATCTCTAGAGATGATCGGGTGAGTATAGCCAGCATCACCCTGATCGCCGGGTCAGGCAGTAGACATCTCTAGAGATGATCGGGTGAGTATAGCCAGCATCACCCTGATCGCCGGATCAGGCAGTAGACATCTCTAGAGATGATCGGGTGAGTATAGCCAGCATCACCCTGATCGCCGGGTAAGGCAGGAGACATCTCTAGAGATGATCGGGTGAGTATAGCCAGCATCACCCTGATCGCCGGGACAGGCAGTAGAAATCTCTAGAGATGATCGGGTGAGTATAGCCAGCATCACCCTGATCGCCGGGTCAGGCAGTAGAAATCTCTAGAGATAGAAGTTCCTTCACAGAACAATGACTTGTGTATTGGGGGAAAAATTCCTGGCAGACAATGACATCTGTCGATTGCTGGTAAATCCCCCACTGACGACACATGACCGCTAAGGCCAGTCACTGGTTGTGACCCTGTCCATGAAGGAAGTTTACAGGATGGGGACCAGAAGAGAACCAGAAGGGAGCAGCAGGGAGCAGGCGTCAACAGGTACAACGCGCTGCAACAAGGGTCTGCTAAGAGCACAAAAGCTGGACAACTCCTTTAAGATGCCCAAACACTCCGGGTGACCGCTATCTTTACCAGCTCCACCAGACACATAGATGATCAGATCGACCAAGGGTGTGAGTGCGTTCAATGAAGAGAGGAGAACGTTACTGCCAGACTCCTCTGTCTCCCTCCAGGACTCCTCTGTCTCCCTCCAGGACTCCTCTGTCTCCCTCCAGGACTCCTCTGTCCCCCTCCAGCTTCCTCTGCCCCCAACCGGTCTCCTGTCCCTCTCCAGGCTTCGCTGTCTCCTGTAGATTCCTCTGTCCATACCAGTCTCCCCTGTCCCCTCCAGACTCCTCTGTTCCCTTCAATCTCCTCTGACCCCAACCGGTCTCCTGTCCCCCTCGAGACTCCCCTGTAGACTCCTCTGTCTATACCAGTCTCCTCTGTCCACCTCCAAGCTCCTGTGTTCAAATCAATGAAGAGAGAGGAGAACGCTGTAGCAAGACTCCTCTGTCCTCCTCCAGGTTCTTCTGTCCTCTCCAGACTCCTCTGTCCCCTCCAGACTTCTCTGTCCCTCTCCAGACTCCTCTGTCCTACTCCAGACACCTCTGTCCCCTCCAGATATCTCTGCCCCCACTCAGGTTCCTCTGTCCATACCAGTGACCTCTGTCCCCTCCAGACTCCTCTGCCCCCTTCCAGACTCCTCTGCCCCTCCAGACTCCTCTGTCCCCTCCAGATATCTCTGCCCCCCCTCAGGCTCCTCTGTGCAACTCCAGACTCCTCTCTCTGTCCATGCCAATCACCTCTGTCCCCTCCAGATTTCTCTGTCCCCCTCCACACACCTCTCTCTGTCCATACCAATCATCTCTGTCCTCCTCCAGACTCCTCTGTCCATACCAATCATCTCTGTCCCCTCCAGACTTATCTCACGGAAGAACAAAAGGTTGGGCTTTAAAATTCAACAATAAGGGTCTTGATCCTCATCTGCCCAACTTAACCTGATGGGGGGAGTTGCTCTCCATCCCCCTTGGACCGTCAGTACTGCTGAAACGTGTGGATTCACCAATAACAGACTAATGTGTATAAGGGCCTGCAGAAGACCTATTTCCATTTCTGTGCCCTCCTGTCTGACCCGCTGGGAGAGATGAATAATAATAATGTAAAACCCTGAATTTTATAAGATGGAACAAATCAGGCACATGGTGACAGGGGCGCGCAACACTGTACGAAGAACTTGGTGCAACGCGTTTTCCATGTGCAGCCTCATGACAGGTGCTCTGAACTCCAACGTACGGCACCAAAAACAGCGCCTCCTGGTAAGAGAGGAGCCGTCGATCCAGACACTCTTCAAAAGGAAACGTGGCGCCTGTCACATTCTGCTCTCTTTGGTGGCGCGCTTTGCTTAGTGAATCCCCCGTTGTGTTGTCTTCTCCCAGTGGACGGCCTGATCTCTGCAGATGGGCCAGGTTTCTGCGTGCTACATAGTACTGCCTATAGTCACCAAGTACTAGTGCCGAAAACACCCGCATACATATAAGCGTCGTGTAGTGCCAATACAGGTCCTAATAAATAATGCTGCCATACACAAAAGACGCTGACCGCACAGTATCCGAGCACACGCGGTGCCGTACAGCGGATACAGGGTGCATGTCCTCCGTTACGACACATCATGTCTGCATCCCTAGGACGTAACACGACAGGATCAGCGGTCACAGAGTGGGCGCAGCCGCAGACCCCACCATTACTGCAGTGGAACAAGCGCCTGGAAATGTTCAGTAGTAAAACTAACGAGCTGATAGAAAAACACCGCAAGCTCGTTAAACGCTGGTGTCGTCGCCAGGGCTTTTCCTGGACTTACTGAAGGAATGCAGAGCGCTGACACTTCCACTATTTACACTGCCGAGCTGAGGAACACCCGGCCCTGCGTCTAGCAGAGCACCACTCGTACGGCACACCATGCACTACTCACCAGAAAGGGAAGGGACTACTTCATGGATGATGGTCATAGTGGCTACCTAAAACTGCCACTAGGGGGAGCTCCGTGCACACAGCCCCCACTGAGCTCAACACCAGCTGTACAAATACAGAGAGCTCCTCCTAGTGGTGACTGATAGAATTACAGTGACCACAGCCCCTGTACAGAAAGATCATGGGCACAGTGCAGACACAAACCTGAACCCGGGGAGGATAGGTGGCGGCATGAATGGCGGGGTCCAGAGGAAGCTGGTTACTGTTTACTAGTGTACAAGCAATTCTGTGGTGTTACATAGGACTGCAGGTGACATCTACCACATTATCTGTACTCAGAGAGCCATCACTGTGTTATCTGTGGTGTTACATAGGACTGCAGGTGATATCTACTACATTATCTGTACTCAGAGAGTTATCACTGTGTTATCTGTGGTGTTACATAGGACTGCAGGTGACATCTACTACATTATCTGAAACCCAGAGAGATATCACTGTGTTATCTGTGGTGTTACATAGGACTGCAGGTGACATCTACCACATTATCTGTACCCAGAGAGATATCACTGTGTTATCTGTGATGTTACATAGGACTGCAGGTGACAGCTACTACATTATCTGTACTCAGAGAGTTATCACTGTGTTATATGTGGTGTTACATAGGACTGCAGGTGACATTACTACATTATCTGTACTCAGAGAGTTATCACTGTGTTATCTGTGGTGTTACATAGGACTGCAGGTGACAACTACTACATTATCTGTACCCAGAGAGATATCACTGTGTTATCTGTGGTGTTACATAGGACTGCAGGTGACATCTACCACATTATCTGTACCCAGAGAGATATCACTGTGTTATCTGTGGTGTTACATAGGACTGCAGGTGACATCTACTACATTATCTGTACTCAGAGAGTTATCACTGTGTTATCTGTGGTGTTACATAGGACTGCAGGTGACATCTACTACATTATCTGTACTCAGAGAGTTATCACTGTGTTATCTGTGGTGTTACATAGGACTGCAGGTGACATCTACTACATTATCTGTACTCAGAGAGTTATCACTGTGTTATCTGTGGTGTTACATAGGACTGCAGGTGACATCTACTACATTATCTGTACTCGAGAGTTATCACTGTGTTATCTGTGGTGTTACATAGGACTGCAGGTGACATCTACTACATTATCTGTACTCAGAGAGTTATCACTGTGTTATCTGTGGTGTTACATAGGACTGCAGGTGACATCTACTACATTATCTGTACTCAGAGAGTTATCACTGTGTTATCTGTGGTGTTACATAGGACTGCAGGTGACATCTACTACATTATCTGTACTCAGAGAGTTATCACTGTGTTATCTGTGGTGTTACATAGGACTGCAGGTGACATCTACTACATTATCTGTACTCAGAGAGTTATCACTGTGTTATCTGTGGTGTTACATAGGACTGCAGGTGACATCTACTACATTATCTGTACTCAGAGAGTTATCACTGTGTTATCTGTGGTGTTACATAGGACTGCAGGTGACATCTACTACATTATCTGTACTCAGAGAGTTATCACTGTGTTATCTGTGGTGTTACATAGGACTGCAGGTGACATCTACTACATTATCTGTACTCAGAGAGTTATCACTGTGTTATCTGTGGTGTTACATAGGACTGCAGGTGACATCTACTACATTATCTGTACTCAGAGGTTATCACTGTGTTATCTGTGGTGTTACATAGGACTGCAGGTGACATCTACTACATTATCTGTACTCAGAGTTATCACTGTGTTATCTGTGGTGTTACATAGGACTGCAGGTGACATCTACTACATTATCTGTACTCAGAGAGTTATCACTGTGTTATCTGTGGTGTTACATAGGACTGCAGGTGACATCTACTACATTATCTGTACTCAGAGTTATCACTGTGTTATCTGTGGTGTTACATAGGACTGCAGGTGACATCTACTACATTATCTGTACTCAGAGAGTTATCACTGTGTTATCTGTGGTGTTACATAGGACTGCAGGTGACATCTACTACATTATCTGTACTCAGAGAGATATCACTGTGTTATCTGTGGTGTTACATAGGACTGCAGGTGACATCTACTACATTATCTGTACTCAGAGAGTTATCACTGTGTTATCTGTGGTGTTACATAGGACTGCAGGTGACATCTACTACATTATCTGTACTCAGAGAGTTATCACTGTGTTATCTGTGGTGTTACATAGGACTGCAGGTGACATCTACTACATTATCTGTACTCAGAGAGTTATCACTGTGTTATCTGTGGTGTTACATAGGACTGCAGGTGACATCTACTACATTATCTGTACTCGAGAGTTATCACTGTGTTATCTGTGGTGTTACATAGGACTGCAGGTGACATCTACTACATTATCTGTACTCAGAGAGTTATCACTGTGTTATCTGTGGTGTTACATAGGACTGCAGGTGACATCTACTACATTATCTGTACTCAGAGAGTTATCACTGTGTTATCTGTGGTGTTACATAGGACTGCAGGTGACATCTACTACATTATCTGTACTCAGAGAGTTATCACTGTGTTATCTGTGGTGTTACATAGGACTGCAGGTGACATCTACTACATTATCTGTACTCAGAGAGTTATCACTGTGTTATCTGTGGTGTTACATAGGACTGCAGGTGACATCTACTACATTATCTGTACTCAGAGAGATATCACTGTGTTATCTGTGGTGTTACATAGGACTGCAGGTGACATCTACTACATTATCTGTACTCAGAGAGTTATCACTGTGTTATCTGTGGTGTTACATAGGACTGCAGGTGACATCTACTACATTATCTGTACTCAGAGAGTTATCACTGTGTTATCTGTGGTGTTACATAGGACTGCAGGTGACATCTACTACATTATCTGTAATCAGAGAGTTATTACTGTGATATCTGTGGAGTTACATAGGACTGCAGGTAACATCTACTACATTATCTGTACTCAGAGAGTTATAACTGTGTTATCTGTGGTGTTACATAGGACTGCAGGTAACATCTACTACATTGTCTGTACTCAGAGATATCACTGTGTTATCTGTGGTGTTACATAGGACTGCAGGTGACATCAACTACATTATCTGTACTCAGAGAGTTATCACTGTGTTATCTGGGGTGTTACATAGGACTGCAGGTGACATCCACTATATTATCTGTACTCAGAGAGTTATCACTGTGTTATCTGTGGTGTTACATAGGACTGCAGGTGACATCTACTACATTATCTGTACTCAGAGAGTTATCACTGTGTTATCTGTGGTGTTACATAGGACTGCAGGTGCATCTACTACATTATCTGTATTCAGAGAGATATTACTGTGTTATCTGTGGAGTTACATAGGACTGCAGGTGACATCTACTACATTATCTGTAATCAGAGAGATATCACTGTGTTATCTGTGGTGTTACATAGG
Organism: Bufotes viridis; assembly: GCA_033119425.1. Classification (NCBI taxonomy): domain Eukaryota; kingdom Metazoa; phylum Chordata; class Amphibia; order Anura; family Bufonidae; genus Bufotes; species Bufotes viridis. Next base: position 438,183,218 of record CM065592.1, read on the forward strand.
ACTGCAGGTGACATCTACTACATTATCTGTACTCAGTGAGATATCACTGTGTTATCTGTGGTGTTACATAGGACTGCAGGTGACATTTACTACATTAACTGTACTCAGAGAGTTATCACTGTGTTATCTGTGGTGTTACATAGGACTGCAGGTGACATCTACTACATTATCTGTACTCAGAGAGTTATCACTGTGTTATCTGTGGTGTTACATAGGACTGCAGGTGACATCTACTACATTATCTGTACTCAGAGAGTTATTACTGTGTTATCTGTGGTGTTACATAGGACTGCAGGTGACATCCACTATATTATCTGTACTCAGAGAGTTATCACTGTGTTATCTGTGGTGTTACATAGGACTGCAGGTGCATCTACTACATTATCTGTACTCAGAGGGTTATCACTATGTTATCTGTGGTGTTACATAGGACTGCAGGTGACATCTACTACATTATCTGTACTCAGAGAGTTATCACTGTGTTATCTGTGGTGTTACATAGGACTGCAGGTGACATCTACTACATTATCTGTACTCAGAGAGTTATTACTGTGTTATCTGTGGTGTTACATAGGACTGCAGGTGACATCCACTATATTATCTGTACTCAGAGAGTTATCACTGTGTTATCTGTGGTGTTACATAGGACTGCAGGTGACATCTACTACATTATCTCTACTCAGAGCACTATCACTGTGTTATCTGTGGTGTTACATAGGACTGCAGGTGACATCTACTACATTATCTGTACTCAGAGAGATATCACTGTGTTATCTGTGGTGCTACATAGGACTGCAGGTGACATCTACTACATTATCTGTACTCAGAGAGTTATCACTGTGTTATCTGTGGTGTTACATAGGACTGCAGGTGACATCTACTACATTATCTGTACTCAGAGAGTTATCACTGTGTTATCTGTGGTGTTACATAGGACTGCAGGTGACATCTACTACATTATCTGTAATCAGAGAGTTATTACTGTGATATCTGTGGAGTTACATAGGACTGCAGGTAACATCTACTACATTATCTGTACTCAGAGAGTTATAACTGTGTTATCTGTGGTGTTACATAGGACTGCAGGTGACATCTACTACATTATCTGTACTCAGAGAGTTATTACTGTGTTATCTGTGGTGTTACATAGGACTGCAGGTGACATCTACTACATTATCTGTACTCAGAGAGTTATTACTGTGTTATCTGTGGTGTTACATAGGACTGCAGGTGACATCCACTATATTATCTGTACTCAGAGAGTTATCACTGTGTTATCTGTGGTGTTACATAGGACTGCAGGTGACATCTACTACATTATCTCTACTCAGAGCACTATCACTGTGTTATCTGTGGTGTTACATAGGACTGCAGGTGACATCTACTACATTATCTGTACTCAGAGAGATATCACTGTGTTATCTGTGGTGTTACATAGGACTGCAGGTGACATCTACTACATTATCTGTACTCAGAGAGTTATCACTGTGTTATCTGTGGTGTTACATAGGACTGCAGGTGACATCTACTACATTATCTGTACTCAGAGAGTTATCACTGTGTTATCTGTGGTGTTACATAGGACTGCAGGTGACATCTACTACATTATCTCTACTCAGAGCAGCTATCACTGTGTTATCTGTGGTGTTACATAGGACTGCAGGTGACATCTACTACATTATCTGTACTCAGAGAGTTATCACTGTGTTATCTGTGGTGTTACATAGGACTGCAGGTGACATCAACTACATTATCTGTACTCAGAGAGTTATCACTGTGTTATCTGTGGTGTTACATAGGACTGCAGGTGACATCTACTACATTATCTGTACTCAGAGAGTTATCACTGTGTTATCTGTGGTGTTACATAGGACTGCAGGTGACATCTACTACATTATCTGTACTCAGAGAGTTATCACTGTGTTATCTGTGGTGTTACATAGGACTGCAGGTGACATCTACTACATTATCTGTACTCAGAGAGTTATCACTGTGTTATCTGTGGTGTTACATAGGACTGCAGGTGACATCTACTACATTATCTGTACTCAGAGAGTTATCACTGTGTTATCTGTGGTGTTACATAGGACTGCAGGTGACATCTACTACATTATCTGTACTCAGAGAGTTATCACTGTGTTATCTGTGGTGTTACACAGGACTGCAGGTGACATCTACTACATTATCTGTACTCAGAGAGTTATCACTGTGTTATCTGTGGTGTTACATAGGACTGCAGGTGACATCTACTACATTATCTGTACTCAGAGAGTTATCACTGTGTTATCTGTGGTGTTACATAGGACTGCAGGTGACATCTACTACATTATCTGTACTCAGAGAGTTATCACTGTGTTATCTGTGGTGTTACATAGGACTGCAGGTGACATCTACTACATTATCTGTACTCAGAGAGTTATCACTGTGTTATCTGTGGTGTTACATAGGACTGCAGGTGACATCTACTACATTATCTGTACTCAGAGAGTTATCACTGTGTTATCTGTGGTGTTACATAGGACTGCAGGTGACATCTACTACATTATCTGTACTCAGAGAGTTATCACTGTGTTATCTGTGGTGTTACATAGGACTGCAGGTGACATCTACTACATTATCTGTACTCAGAGAGTTATCACTGTGTTATCTGTGGTGTTACATAGGACTGCAGGTGACATCTACTACATTATCTGTACTCAGAGAGTTATCACTGTGTTATCTGTGGTGTTACATAAGACTGCAGGTGACATCTACTACATTATGTTTACTCAGAGAGTTATTACTGTGTTATCTGTGGAGTTACATAGGACAGCAGGTAACATCTACTACATTATCTGTACTCAGAGAGTTATCACTGTGTTATCTGTGGTGTTACATAGGACTGCAGGTGACATCTACTACATTGTCTGTACTCAGAGTTATCACTGTGTTACCTGTGGTGTTACATAGGACTGCAGGTGACATCTACTACATTATCTGTACTCAGAGAGTTATCACTGTGTTATCTGGGGTGTTACATAGGACTGCAGGTGACATCTACTACATTATCTGTACTCAGAGTTATCATTGTGTTATCTGTGGTGTTACATAGCACTGCAGGTGCATCTACTACATTATCTGTAATCAGAGAGATATCACTGTGTTATCTGTGGTGTTACATAGGACTGCAGGTGACATCTACTACATTATCTGTACTCAGAGAGTTATCACTGTGTTATCTGTGGTGTTACATAGGACTGCAGGTGACATCTACTACATTATCTGTACTCAGAGAGTTATCACTGTGTTATCTGTGGTGTTACATAGGACTGCAGGTGACATCTACTACATTATCTGTACTCAGAGAGTTATCACTGTGTTATCTGTGGTGTTACATAGGACTGCAGGTGACATCTACTACATTATCTGTACTCAGAGAGTTATCACTGTGTTATCTGTGGTGTTACATAGGACTGCAGGTGACATCTACTACATTATCTGTACTCAGAGAGTTATCACTGTGTTATCTGTGGTGTTACATAGGACTGCAGGTGACATCTACTACATTATCTGTACTCAGAGAGTTATCACTGTGTTATCTGTGGTGTTACATAGGACTGCAGGTGACATCTACTACATTATCTGTACTCAGAGAGTTATCACTGTGTTATCTGTGGTGTTACATAGGACTGCAGGTGACATCTACTACATTATCTGTACTCAGAGAGTTATCACTGTGTTATCTGTGGTGTTACATAGGACTGCAGGTGACATCTACTACATTATCTGTACTCAGAGAGTTATCACTGTGTTATCTGTGGTGTTACATAGGACTGCAGGTGACATCTACTACATTATCTGTACTCAGAGAGTTATCACTGTGTTATCTGTGGTGTTACATAGGACTGCAGGTGACATCTACTACATTATCTGTACTCAGAGAGTTATCACTGTGTTATCTGTGGTGTTACATAGGACTGCAGGTGACATCTACTACATTATCTGTACTCAGAGAGTTATCACTGTGTTATCTGTGGTGTTACATAGGACTGCAGGTGACATCTACTACATTATCTGTACTCAGAGAGTTATCACTGTGTTATCTGTGGTGTTACATAGGACTGCAGGTGACATCTACTACATTATCTGTACTCAGAGAGATATCACTGTGTTATCTGTGGTGTTACATAGGACTGCAGGTGACATCTACTACATTATCTGTACTCAGAGAGTTATCGCTGTGTTATCTGTGGTGTTACATAGGACTGCAGGTGACATCTACTACATTATCTGTACTCAGAGAGTTATCACTGTGTTATCTGTGGTGTTACATAGGACTGCAGGTGACATCTACTACATTATCTGTACTCAGAGAGTTATCACTGTGTTATCTGTGGTGTTACATAGGACTGCAGGTGACATCTACTACATTATCTGTACTCAGAGAGTTATCACTGTGTTATCTGTGGTGTTACATAGGACTGCAGGTGACATCTACTACATTATCTGTACTCAGAGAGTTATCACTGTGTTATCTGTGGTGTTACATAGGACTGCAGGTGACATCTACTACATTATCTGTACTCAGAGAGATATCACTGTGTTATCTGTGGTGTTACATAGGACTGCAGGTGACATCTACTACATTATCTGTACTCAGAGAGTTATCACTGTGTTATCTGTGGTGTTACATAGGACTGCAGGTGACATCTACTACATTATCTGTACTCAGAGAGTTATCACTGTGTTATCTGTGGTGTTACATAGGACTGCAGGTGACATCTACTACATTATCTGTACTCAGAGAGTTATCACTGTGTTATCTGTGGTGTTACATAGGACTGCAGGTGACATCTACTACATTATCTGTACTCAGAGAGTTATCACTGTGTTATCTGTGGTGTTACATAGGACTGCAGGTGACATCTACTACATTATCTGTACTCAGAGAGTTATCACTGTGTTATCTGTGGTGTTACATAGGACTGCAGGTGACATCTACTACATTATCTGTACTCAGAGAGTTATTACTGTGTTATCTGTGGTGTTACATAGGACTGCAGGTGACATCTACTACATTATCTGTACTCAGAGAGTTATCACTGTGTTATCTGTGGTGTTACATAGGACTGCAGGTGACATCTACTACATTATCTGTACTCAGAGAGTTATCACTGTGTTATCTGTGGTGTTACATAGGACTGCAGGTGACATCTACTACATTATCTGTACTCAGAGAGTTATCACTGTGTTATCTGTGGTGTTACATAGGACTGCAGGTGACATCTACTACATTATCTGTACTCAGAGAGTTATTACTGTGTTATCTGTGGAGTTACATAGGACTGCAGGTGACATCTACTACATTATCTGTACTCAGAGAGTTATCACTGTGTTATCTGTGGTGTTACATAGGACTGCAGGTGACATCTACTACATTATCTGTACTCAGAGAGTTATCACTGTGTTATCTGTGGATGTTACATAGGACTGCAGGTGACATCTACTACATTATCTGTACTCAGAGAGTTATCACTGTGTTATCTGTGGTGTTACATAGGACTGCAGGTGACATCTACTACATTATCTGTACTCAGAGAGTTATTACTGTGTTATCTGTGGTGTTACATAGGACTGCAGGTGACATCTACTACATTATCTGTACTCAGAGAGTTATCACTGTGTTATCTGTGGTGTTACATAGGACTGCAGGTGACATCTACTACATTATCTGTACTCAGAGAGATATCACTGTGTTATCTGTGGTGTTACATAGGACTGCAGGTGACATCTACTACATTATCTGTACTCAGAGAGTTATCACTGTGTTATCTGTGGTGTTACATAGGACTGCAGGTGACATCTACTACATTATCTGTACTCAGAGAGTTATTACTGTGTTATCTGTGGTGTTACATAGGACTGCAGGTGACATCTACTACATTATCTGTACTCAGAGAGTTATCACTGTGTTATCTGTGGTGTTACATAGGACTGCAGGTGACATCTACTACATTATCTGTACTCAGAGAGTTATCACTGTGTTATCTGTGGTGTTACATAGGACTGCAGGTGACATCTACTACATTATCTGTACTCAGAGAGTTATCACTGTGTTATCTGTGGTGTTACATAGGACTGCAGGTGACATCTACTACATTATCTGTACTCAGAGAGTTATCACTGTGTTATCTGTGGTGTTACATAGGACTGCAGGTGACATCTACTACATTATCTGTACTCAGAGAGTTATCACTGTGTTATCTGTGGTGTTACATAGGACTGCAGGTGACATCTACTACATTATCTGTACTCAGAGAGTTATCACTGTGTTATCTGTGGTGTTACATAGGACTGCAGGTGACATCTACTACATTATCTGTACTCAGAGAGTTATCACTGTGTTATCTGTGGTGTTACATAGGACTGCAGGTGACATCTACTACATTATCTGTACTCAGAGAGTTATCACTGTGTTATCTGTGGTGTTACATAGGACTGCAGGTGACATCTACTACATTATCTGTACTCAGAGAGTTATCACTGTGTTATCTGTGGTGTTACATAGGACTGCAGGTGACATCTACTACATTATCTGTACTCAGAGAGTTATCACTGTGTTATCTGTGGTGTTACATAGGACTGCAGGTGACATCTACTACATTATCTGTATTCAGAGAGATATCACTGTGTTATCTGTGGTGTTACATAGGACTGCAGGTGACATACTACATTATCTGTACTCAGAGAGATATCACTGTGTTATCTGTGGTGTTACATAGGACTGCAGGTGACATCTACTACATTATCTGTATTCAGAGAGATATCACTGTGTTATCTGTGGTGTTACATAGGACTGCAGGTGACATCTACTACATTATCTGTACTCAGAGAGTTATCACTGTGTTATCTGTGGTGTTACATAGGACTGCAGGTGACATCTACTACATTATCTGTACTCAGAGAGTTATCACTGTGTTATCTGTGGTGTTACATAGGACTGCAGGTGACATCTACTACATTATCTGTACTCAGAGAGTTATCACTGTGTTATCTGTGGTGTTACATAGGACTGCAGGTGACATCTACTACATTATCTGTACTCAGAGATATATCACTGTGTTATCAGTGGTGTTACATAGGACTGCAGGTGACATCTACTACATTATCTGTACTCAGAGAGTTATCAATGTGTTATCACTGGTGTTACATAGGACTGCAGGTGACATCTACTACATTATCTGTACTCAGAGAGTTATCACTGTGTTATCTGTGGTGTTACTTAGGACTGCAGGTGACATCTACTACATTATCTGTACTCAGAGAGTTATTACTGTGTTATCTGTGGAGTTACATAGGACTGCAGGTAACATCTACTACATTATCTGTACTCAGAGTTATCACTGTGTTATCTGTGGTGTTACATAGGACTGCAGGTAACATCTACTACATTGTCTGTACTCAGAGTTATCACTGTGTTATCTGGGGTGTTACATAGGACTGCAGGTGACATCTACTACATTATCTGTACTCAGAGAGTTATCACTGTGTTATCTGTGGTGTTACATAGGACTGCAGGTGCATCTACTACATTATCTGTACTCAGAGAGATATTACTGTGTTATCTGTGGTGTTACATAGGACTGCAGGTGACATCTACTACATTATCTGTAATCAGAGATTTATCACTGTGTTATCTGTGGAGTTACATAGGACTGCAGGTGACATCTACTACATTATCTGTACTCAGAGAGTTATCACTGTGTTATCTGTGGTGTTACATAGGACTGCAGGTGACATTTACTACATTATCTGTACTCAGAGAGTTATCACTGTGTTATCTGTGGCGTTACATAGGACTGCAGGTGACATCTACTACATTATCTGTACTCAGAGAGTTATCACTGTGTTATCTGTGGTGTTACATAGGACTGCAGGTGACATTTACTACATTATCTGTAGTCAGAGAGTTATTACTGTGTTATCTGTGGTGTTACATAGGACTGCAGGTGACATCTACTACATTATCTGTACTCAGAGAGATATCACTGTGTTATCTGTGGTGTTACATAGGACTGCAAGTGACATCTACTACATTATCTGTACTCAGTGAGATATCACTGTGTTATCTGTGGTGTTACATAGGACTGCAGGTGACATTTACTACATTATCTGTATTCAGAGAGTTATCACTGTGTTATCTGTGGTGTTACATAGGACTGCAGGTGACATCTACTACATTATCTGTACTCAGAGAGTTATTACTGTGTCATCTGTGGTGTTACATAGGACTGCAGGTGACATCTACTACATTATCTGTACTCAGAGAGTTATCACTGTGTTATCTGTGGTGTTACATAGGACTGCAGGTGACATTTACTACATTATCTGTATTCAGAGAGTTATCACTGTGTTATCTGTGGTGTTACATAGGACTGCAGGTGACATCTACTACATTATCTGTACTCAGAGAGTTATTACTGTGTCATCTGTGGTGTTACATAGGACTGCAGGTGACATCCACTATATTATCTGTACTCAGAGAGTTATCACTGTGTTATCTGTGGTGTTACATAGGACTGCAGGTGACATCTACTACATTATCTGTACTCATAGAGTTATCACTGTGTTATTTGTGGTGTTACATAGGACTGCAGGTGACATCTACTACATTATCTGTACTCAGAGAGTTATCACTGTGTTATTTGTGGTGTTACATAGGACTGCAGGTGACATCTACTACATTATCTGTAATCAGAGAGTTATCACTGTGTTATCTGTGGTGTTACATAGGACTGCAGGTGACATCTACTACATTATCTGTACTCAGAGAGCTATCACTGTGTTATCTGTGGTGTTACATAGGACTGCAGGTGACATACTACATTATCTATACTCAGAGATATATCACTGTGTTATCAGTGGTGTTACATAGGACTGCAGGTGACATCTACTACATTATCTGTATTCAGAGAGATATCACTGTGTTATCTGTGGTGTTACATAGGACTGCAGGTGACATCTACTACATTATCTGTATTCAGAGAGATATCACTGTGTTATCTGTGGTGTTACATAGGACTGCAGGTGACATCTACTACATTATCTGTACTCAGGGAGTTATCACTGTGTTATCTGTGGTGTTACATAGGACTGCAGGTGACATCTACTACATTATCTGTACTCAGAGAGTTATCACTGTGTTATCTGTGGTGTTACATAGGACTGCAGGTGACATCTACTACATTATCTGTATTCAGAGAGATATCACTGTGTTATCTGTGGTGTTACATAGGACTGCAGGTGACATCTACTACATTATCTGTACTCAGAGAGTTATCACAGTGTTATCTGTGGTGTTACATAGGACTGCAGGTGACATCTACTACATTATCTGTACTCAGAGGGTTATCACTGTGTTATCTGTGGTGTTACATAGGACTGCAGGTGACATCTACTACATTATCTGTACTCAGAGAGATATCATAGTGTTATCTGTGGTGTTACATAGGACTGCAGGTGACATCTACTACATTATCTGTACTCAGAGAGTTATCACTGTGTTATCTGTGGTGTTACATAGGACTGCAGGTGACATCTACTACATTATCTGTACTCAGAGAGTTATCACTGTGTTATCTGTGGTGTTACATAGGACTGCACCACGTTCTCCATGCTCGGACGCAGTGTCGCTCATAATGATTATTTTCTAGGTCCTCCCGCAGCTCTACACTCTATAGCAGTCCACTATCTGTAATGGTTTACAGCTCTTGAGAGTCCAGGTTCAAGAATGGAATGACAAATTTACAGTGTGGACTGACATGTAACCAGGCAGCCGCACAGAAGGAGTGAGTAAGCAGTACCCATGTAGGTTGACATCCCGCACAGGGTCTTTGGTAATATGGGTGGTGTCCTCTACAGGTGACACAATCTCCTATTACTGCTGCAGGTGACGGAGAGGTGTGAGGAGGGGATCGGGAGCGCGGTGCGGCACACGCATGGTTCTCATCAATGCACAACTATTCCAGGAATGGGTTTTCTATGATAAATTGGGGGAAGTAATGAGAACATTGTGATGTGTCTGGCAGGACGGGCGGACGCTGGCCCCCGATAGGGGTACCGGGGCCAAGGCTGAGGAACTCTGCACCTTCGGACACAACGACTTCCATGTGTGCAACAGAAAACCCGTGCCCCCAGGGGATGCAACCTGCGAGCCGCTATTACCCAGCCCAACCCCTAGAGGAGCTGCACTGTACATGTATTACAATGGAAGGTGCACATTATCACATCCACATAGCCAGGGCAGGGTTCTTTAAGAGTATGTCCCTCCACCATTCTTTATACTTCTTTTCTACTCCCTAATGACACCGCTATGATCAGTGACTCCACCTCAGATGCATAGTCTATTGGCAGTCTGTGGTAGTCTGAAATCCACCTCCTGTCTACCAGAAATTCAGGCAGCTAGTCTATTATCCCCATCCGCCATTCTTTACACTTCTTCTCTGCTCAATAAGGACACCGCTATGATCAGTGACTCCACCTCAGATGCATAGTCTATTGGCAGTCTGTGGTAGTCTGAAATCCACCTCCTGTCTACCAGAAATTCAGGCAGCTGGTCTATTATGCCCATCCGCCATTCTTTACACTTCTTTTATGCTTCCTAAGGACACCGCTATGATCAGTGACTCCACCTCAGATGCATACTCTATGGGCAGTCTGTGGTAGTCTGAAATCCACCTCCTGTCTACCAGATATTCAGGCAGCTGGTCTATTATGCCCATCCGCCATTCTTTACACTTCTTTTATGCTCCCTAAGGACACCGCTATGATCAGTGACTCCACCTCAGATGCATAGTCTATTGGCAGTCTTTGGTAGTCTGAAATCCACCTCCTGTCTATCAGATATTCAGGCAGCTGCTCTACTATCCCCACCCTCCATTCTTTACACTTCTTTTCTGCTCCATAAGGACACCGCTATGATCATTGACTCCAGCTCAGATGCATAGTCTATGGGCAGTCTGTGGTAGTCTGAAATCCACCTCCTGTCTACCAGATATTTAGGCAGCTGGTCTATTATGCCCATCCGCCATTCTTTACACTTCTTTTCTGCTCCATAAGGACACCGCTATGATCAGTGAATCCAGCTGAGATGCATAGTCTATTGGCAGTCTGTGGTAGTCTGAAATCCACCTCCTGTCTATCAGGTATTCAAGCTATTAGTCTGTTCCTCCCCCATTCTTTACACTTCGTTTCTGCTCCATTTGGACACCGCTATGATCAGTGACGCATTGTCTATTGGGGGTCTATGGTAGTCTAAAACCCACCTCCCGTCTGTCAGGCTGCTGGTCCATCCCTATTCCATGCAAGTGTTCCAGTTTAGATGCATTGCCTATTTTAATCTGAAATCCCCCCGTCACACTTTGCTGCCGGCTTTTCCTCATGCTTTACACTGTAGCCCTGCTCCTTCAAAATAACCTCTGCGGTAGAGAGATCAGTACACGGCGGGCAGGATAGTAATAGACTACGAGCAATTAAAACCCCGGAGAGAATAAGGGGAGGGGCTTAGTCTTTAGCGTGTCATACACTATATGTGAATAGTAGCTTACACCAAGCTGCACCCCCCATAGCTCCCCCAATATGAGTCTGGATCCCAGGAGAAGAAGCGGAGCCGGCGGATGTCAGGATTAACAGAGACCTGTAGTCGGACCAACCCCTCAGCAACAGATATGGCCCAAAGTGAAAAATAGAACTGCAGTCTGAAGCCAAGCTTAGGTTAATGCAGGGGGTAGTCAGAGGCCCGGCGCAGTACAGGGGGTACAGACTTATGCACACATAGTCTAAAAACGTGCCGTGGTCAATACACAAAAAGGGAGCACAGCACTAAAACTGCCAACTGAGGGAGTAAGTAACTGGATTTAAAAAGCACCGGGCTGGGAATACTGGGTGATTTCAGCTCTGAAGCTGCAGAAAGGTGAGTGCATCTCTGGGGTATAATACAGGTAGAGCGCCCTCTAGTGTAATCTGTCCTGCGACGGAGAGGAAGCTGCTGTAGCACAGCTAGAAAATTTCAATTCTAACTTCCACTCCAGTCACATCCAGAGCTGCATTTGGAATTCTGCTTCCTAGTTGTGATATCACAGCTTTACATTCAGATTCGGCAGAAAATTACCTGAATACTCCTGGATTTCGGTTCTGAAGCAGCCCAATAGTGAATGCAGCTCCGGAGAATAACACACAGGGAGTGCGCACTCTAGACATTTGTAACTGATACTCCAATCACATCCAGAGCTGCATTTGCAATTCTGCTTTCTTGTTTCACAGCTGTACTCTACACCCAGCCAAAGCCGCATTTACAATTCTGACGAGGAAACAAACTACTATTTAGTGCAGCCCGTAGAAAGTCTCATGACTTACAGGCGGGAAATTCTAACAGATGTCAGCTCTGAAGCTGCAGAATACTGAATGCAGCTCTGGAATATAATACAGGTAATGCATCTAGCGCAGGGGTCAGCAACCTGCGGCACTACAGCTGTTCTGAAACTACAACTCCTAGAATCTTACTTTCACTTCTGTGGGAGTTACCACAGCTGCATGCTGGGAGTTGTAGTTTCACAGCAGCTGGAGTGCCGAAGGCTGCGGATCCCTGATCTAGAGCGCCGGCGGTCGGGACAGGATGTCTCATTTTCACTTCGCACTCGCGTTTTAGGCTTTCCGTGTCTGAGATCCGTCATGGGCTCTCAAAAGTGGTCCAAAACGCATCAGTTTTGCCCTAATGCATTCTGAATGGAACCAATCACATCCACAGCTGTATTTAAAATTCTGCTCCTTTGTTAGTTCCAGACTTTACAGCTACTCTAAACCCACCCAGAGCTGCATTCACAATTCTGCCTAGCAAGCAAACTATTGCTTTACAAGTCACCTTCCACTCAGGGAATGCTGGCAGATTTGAATTCTGAAGTGGCAGGAAAATGAGCGCAACTCTGCACTATCGCACATGTAGTGCCACTTCCAGTGGGGTGGCAGTACGGTGGCGGTTAGGCCAGGATGTTGCAGGAGCACAATTAGGGAAGCTTTTTTTTCAACTTGGGCTCTAGTGACCCCCAGAGCAGCAGTTACAATTCTGTCTCTTGCCAGCTCCCTGTCGCCCCCTGCTGGTTCAGGGTCACCAGGCGGTGATTATCCCCATCTTTGTAGGCAATCAGTGATGCGCTCTCCGGTCCTACCAGCTCGTCTATGGCGTGCTCCGCGCGTGCGTGCGTGTCACTCCCTGTAATCTTTCTACGGAGCGTCCTGCAGCTATTTCGAGCGTCGTACACACAGCGCTTCCAAAACAAACACATCTGAAATCTATTTTCGGCCCCTGATTGCCAAATTAGCGAGCCAAGGAATTAATGGCAGCGGCTGGAGGAATTTCCAGCCATCTTGGGATGATGAAGGCCAGAATTCAAGGTGTTGGCCCTTTAACTCCTCTCAGCCTTATTACGGAGGGGGCTCGGAGCAGAGCCGGTGGGTCAGGCAGAGGGCCAGGGAGGCTGCGTGCATGTTTGTAGGGGCCTGGGGTGAGGGGAGGATAGACGCCGCTGATCTCTGACATGACCGATTGTTGTTTGCAGAACCAGTAAACACGACGTCCTGAGCTCACAGCCGGGCGCAGGAGACAAAGCCGTGGGTGCCTGGCCCGAGTCTCACCACAAACGGCGCCCTGTCGCCAAACCATCAACTTCACCGCGCGCCAAAATACCGTAAACACCGAAGCGGGTCATGAACAACTGCAGAAAATACAGAGAACGGGGGAGGGGAGAGAACACTAACATCACAACGGAAAAAAACTGCTGGAAGGCTCACATTCATTTACATCCAAAGCTGCATTCATAATTCTGCCTAAAAACAAACTACTGCTCCATCACATATGGCAGAATCTTACCTTCCAGCTATTCGCTGCAGAATAGTGAGGGCAGCTCTGGAGTATAATGCAGGATGTAACTCAGGATCAGTACAGGATAAGTAATGTATGTACACAGTGACTGCACCAGCAGAAAAGTGAGTGCAGCTCTGGAGTATAATACAGGATGTAACTCAGGATAAGTAATGTATGTACACAGTGACTCCACCAGCAGAATAGTGAGTGCAGCTGTGGAGTATAATACAGGATGTAACTCAGGATCCGTGCAGGATAAGTAATGTATGTACACAGTGACTGCACCAGCAGAATAGTGAGTGCAGCTCTGGAGTATAATACAGGATGTAACTCAGGATCAGTACAGGATAAGTAATGTATGTACACAGTGACTGCACCAGCAGAATAGTGAGTGCAGCTCTGGAGTATAATACAGGATGTAACTCAGGATCAGTACAGTATAAGTAATGTATCTACACAGTGACTGCACCAGCAGAATAGTGAGTGCAGCTCTGGAGTATAATACAGGATGTAACTCAGGATCAGTACAGGAGAAGTAATGTATGGACACAGTGACTGCACCAGCAGAATAGTGAGTGCAGCTCTGGAGTATAATACAGGATGTAACTCAGGATCAGTACAGGATAAGTAATGTATGTACACAGTGACTGCACCAGCAGAATAGTGAGTGCAGCTCTGGGGTATAATACAGGATGTAACTGGGGATCAGTACAGGATAAGTAATGTATGCACACAGTGACTGCACCAGCAGAATAGTGAGTGCAGCTCTGGAGTATAATACAGGATGTAACTCAGGATCAGTACAGGATAAGTAATGTATGTACACAGTGACTGCACCAGCAGAATAGTGAGTGCAGCTCTGCAGTATAATACAGGATGTAACTCAGGATCAGTACAGGATAAGTAATGCAATGTATCTACACAGTGACTGCACCAGCAGAATAGTGACTGCAGCTCTGGAGTATAATACAGGATGTAACTCAGGATTAGTACATGATAAGTAATGTATGTACACAGTGACTGCACCAGAAGAATAGTGAGTGCAGCTCTGGAGTATAATACAGGATGTAACTCAGGATCAGTACAGGATAAGTAATGTATGTACACAGTGACTGCACCAGCAGAATAGTGAGTGCAGCTCTGGAGTATAATACAGGATGTAACTCAGGATCAGTACAGGATAAGTAATGTATGTACACAGTGACTGCACCAGCAGAATAGTGAGTGCAGCTCTGGAGTATAATACAGGATGTAACTCAGGATCAGTACAGGATAAGTAATATATACACAGTGACTCCACCAGCGGAAAAGTGAGTACAGCTCTGGGGTATAATACAGGATAAAACTCAGGATCAGTGCAGGATAAGTAATGTATGTACACAGTGACTGCACCAGCAGAATAGTGAGTGCAGCTCTGGAGTATAATACAGGATAAAACTCAGGATCAGTACAGGATAGGTAATGTATGTACACAGTGACTGCACCAGCAGAATAGTGAGTGCAGCTCCGGAGTATAATACAGGATGTAACTCAGGGTCAGTACAGGATAAGTAATGTATGTACACAGTGACTCCACCAGCAGAATAGTGAGCGCAGCTCTGGAGTATAATACAGGATGTAACTTAGGATCAGTACAGGATAAGTAATGTATGTACACAGTGACTGCACTAGCAGACTAGTGAGTGCAGCTCTGGAGTATAATACACGATGTAACTTAGGATCAGTACAGGATAAGTAATGTAATGTATGTACACAGTGACTGCACCAGCAGAATAGTGAGTGCAGCTCTGGAGTATAATACAGGATGTAACTCAGGATCAGTACAGGATAAGTAATGTATGTACACAGTGACTGCACCAGCAGAATAATGAGTGCAGCTCTGGAGTATAATACAGGATGTAACTCAGGATCAGTACAGGATAAGCAATGTATGTACACAGTGACTGCACCAGCAGAATAGTGAGTGCAGCTCTGGAGTATAATACAGGATGTAACTCAGGATCAGTACAGGATAAGTAATGTATGTACACAGTGACTGTACTAGCAGAATAGTGAGTGCAGCTCTGGAGTACATTACGGGATGTAACTCAGGATCAGTACAGGATAAGTAATGTATGTACACAGTGACTCCACCAGCAGAATAGTGAGTGCAGCTCTGGAGTATAATACAGGATGTAACTATGCTCGCGGACGGTCGGCAGCTCTTCACACTGGATGATGGGACTGTAAGTACATGTGGGATCTAATCTCCCCAATCACGGGGGTAATCGCACTTCTACAATAGATCTGCTCTGATAGAAGTCTCTGTTTTGGCTCTGGATTCATAGTTTTCCCCACTAGAGGGCACCCCTGCTGAATGTATAAATCACACCCACCCTGCACCAGCTTCCACACTGCATGGCTCTTCCTGGGAGCTGCGTACTTCGCTGCAGACAAAATATTGTTATAAACAAATCTCTGTAAAGAATTCTACATAAATACAAGACGGGAGCGGAGAAACAGAGTGGAAGCGCCACCAGCACATCACATGTGGCAGGAGCAGGGAGGCTGTGGACACGGACGCTCGGAGGGGCGATTACAGGATGTAAATAGCAGATTCTTTCACCCAAAAATGTAAACTTAGGGAGAGGGCCACACACTGATAAATGGAGAGGGGGCCAAATGTGTCCAGTTAGGGATGAGGCTCCTCTGCATTCATCCCAAAAATGTCCATTGAGCAGGAGTGGGGTGCAAAGGTGACTGACCTCTGTCACTTACATTTTGGCAGTCTATATATCTTCAGACCTTCACCGACCATATGCTATAGGCCACCACGGCATAAAATAGGACTACTATTTAAAAGTCGATCGGTGGGGGTCTGATCTAGGAGACCATCAACAGTCCCCAGAATAAGAAAGTCATGGCCACCGATGGAGAGCGCTGGGATGATCGGTGGGGGTCTGATCTAGGAGACCATCAACAGTCCCCAGAATAAGAAAGTCATGGCCACCGATGGAGAGCGCTGGGATGATCGGTGGGGGTCTGATCTAGGAGACCATCAACAGTCCCCAGAATAAGAAAGTCATGGCCACCGATGGAGAGCGCTGGGATGATCGGTGGGGGTCTGATCTAGGAGACCATCAACAGTCCCCAGAATAAGAAAGTCATGGCCACCGATGGAGAGCGCTGGGATGTACCATAGCCAGGACTATGAAGGTTGGGGGCTCTTAGTGCTTTTATCGTCAGGACAGTTCCTCGTAGCACCACGTGTTTTGTAGACCATGTCGGGTGCTCCTCCTCAAACCCCCGTCTCCTGGTTGGGTCATGTTGGATTTTTAAGCTTCTGAATATCTAGTTCATGGTTCCCGTGATTGTCTCCTGACATCTTGTTGCTGCTCGTCATCTTCACCTCTTCCATAATGGTCTTCTCAAATGAGCTGGGATTATATCCAGAATTATTCCGCCCGCTCCTTTGGTTTGCTTGATAGTAGAGATAGTTTACTAAGGACCATCAAGCATACCAAAGGAGATAGTTACTGCTTGATGACCATGTATGCTACCTGGTGGGTGAGAAGTCTTCTCAGTAGCTTCACCAACATGGACATTCAGAGACAAACCGTTTCCTTGAGTTCCTGGTTACTACACCCTTAAGGAACCTCACAGCATGGTCACATCATGCAGAAGATCTTCAGGTCTTGTATCTTCATTGCTGCTCTTGGCTCATGAACCACGGCTTCCTCCCCAACCTCAGGGTAGCAGGGCGCAGGGTTGGTTCACCACCTTGGCTACACATCCCGTGTATATTAGAGAAGGGAGCTGTGACCCTTGTGGGGCCTACAGACCGGACCACCTCAGGTACGATGAAGAGAGATGGAGCCAACCGGTGCTGGCTCTACGGCTCTGAAGGGCTCTCAAGACTTATGGTCCACTTTAATGACCTTTACTGTCCAATAGGGGGCAGCGCTGGAAGTTTCATGGCGGTCTCCATCTGATTAATGTGAATACGTCAGCCAGAGGAGAATGTAAGGTTTCCTTGTGCTGAGGGAATGAGACCTTTAGGCCCCATTCACACGTCCGGAGTGTTTTGCGCATCTGCAAACCAGCCCTATAGAGATGCCTATACTTGTCCGCATATGCGGGCAAGAATAGGACATGCTCTATATTTTTGCGGAGCCGCCGTCCGGAAGATCGGCGGCGCGCTCCGCAAATGCGGATGCGGAGAGCACAGTGTGTGCTCTCCGCATCCATCACGTCCCCATTCAAAATGAATGGGTCCGCTACTGTTCCGCAAATTTGCGGAACGGGTGCGGATGTAGATTGCGGACGTGTGAATTAGGCCTTAGGGAACTGGTTCTAAACGCAATGGGGAGCATTTATCAAAAGTCTTGTTTTTTTGCAATAAAAAAAAACATTGCAATTTGCACAAAAATTATAACTTTTTACTCAATGCTTGCTAAAAAGTGAACAAGTGCATTTGATTTCCATGAGGGGGCGTGGCCAATAAATTATAGACATTTATACTAGGCAGAAAATGGTGCAAATTTTGGCACAAATCTACATCTGCTCATAGAGGTAGGTTTCATTTATGCCAAATTAGACGTATTCTAGTAAATTTGTTTAGTAATATTTTTTTAGACCGGGTTATGAGACGACAATATCTGCCCCGATATGTCTAGTGTAACATGAAGTTTGAGGGCGGGTTCGCATTCGCGTTATGGAATTCCGTTATTTGCAAAATGAAAGTCTTTAAGAGGCGTTCCATTTTGCTCCGTTCTAATACAGGTCTATGAGGACTAAGAACGGTTCCGTTACACCTGGTTGGCAGGACTATTTTATCTGTCATGTATAACGGAACCAAACCGGATACCGTTATTAGTTCCCATAGACATGTAGTAGGACAGAGCAAAACGGAACGCCTCTTAGACTTCCATTTTTCACTCCATCCTAAAATTCCATTAAATCTACATCTATAACGGAATTCCATAATGCAAATGCGAACCCGCAAAATTCGAGAGAGACAATCTAAGAGCTGCTCAGATCTTCACCCTGTGCTTTGGACAACTACCCCCAACAGGTCCATTATCCAACATATGAATGATGTAAATACCTGTGCCGTGCTGGCTGTCAGTGCAAGGACCTCCTGCCAGGTGTGGGACTGGTTGGCCTCCAGCTCTTCTCCCTGATTCCCCTATTATCAGGTCCGTCCGGCTCCGCCGGGCATGCATGTTACTACTGCAGGTCAGGGAGATAAGTGGCTGCCAGGCCTCTTTGGCCTCTTACCAAAATGATGGTAAATTGCACCGATCCCGCCTCTCAAACATTAGTTGGAGCACCTTATCGAAGTTGCAGGGTTTCCTGGGAGGGACCTGGAGAGGCAGTCTCCTGTACAGAAATGGTGGTCCACCCAAGGCAGGCAGTAAAGTGGCTAGAGAACCTGGACTGGGGCCATGGGTTCTAATCCCCGAGGGGCGTAAGTATGGCCACACACCTTCAACATGCTGGGCTCGACCGAGCATGCGTGTGTTCTCAATAAGAAGAGGGGAATACGGCGCTAGTCCTGGCCACATTACATGGTCAGCCGTTCCCCCAATATCAGCGGCTGCGGTCAGCCTTCATCTAATATGTATGGCCGCTGCATGAATGGGTTCTAGATAGTAGATGCAACGTATAAATGGCATCGCACCCCCCCAAAGAGC
Source organism: Bufotes viridis (assembly GCA_033119425.1). Lineage (NCBI taxonomy): Eukaryota > Metazoa > Chordata > Amphibia > Anura > Bufonidae > Bufotes > Bufotes viridis. The sequence goes on from CM065592.1 coordinate 438,202,790, forward strand.
TGGAATGCCGCACAGCTCCACATTCATATTCAGCATGGCAGGCCTCTCTCCTCCCTGTGCTGGTGTCAGCCGTTACTATAACGCTGGGTTCAGACCTGAGCGTTTCTGAGACGCGCGTTTTACCGCAGGTTGTACACGCGTTTTTGTGCGCGTTTTTGGCAATAGTAAACACGAGTTTTACGCGCGTTTGTGTGATTGACTGCAGTGTTGTCCAATTACCAAATATCCCCGTCTATATGAAGTTTGGCCAATCAGAGCTGGGGTTTGGCCTTTCCAGCATGTTGCAAATTCATAAACGCGTGTTCGAACGCGCGTTTTCAGTGTCAAAAACGCAAAAGCGCGTTGAAGTCTATGGGCCAAAACGCGCGACAAACGCCCCAAAAAAAGCTCAAATACTTGGTTATGCGTCGGGTGTTTTTCAGCGCGTTCGAACGCGCTGTAAAATGCGAAAATGTGAACCAGTCCCATAGGGAAGCATTGGTTTGCATCGGTTATGCGTTTTACAGCGCGTTCGAACACGCTGTAAAACGCGCAAGTGTGAACTGAGGGTAAGAGCTCATGCATGCGACCATTGTCAGCCGCGGTCTGCAATATACGGGCACCAGCCATTTATGCACCGCATCATGGCTGTCCAGACGGTGCGGTGAGGCATGGAACCATCATGGAGTGCTTCCGTGGTTTTCTGCACGTGCCTCCACACCGTAAAAAAGTAGTGCATCCACTATTTTTTTGCGGTGTGGACCATTGGATGCGGATCACGGTGGCCCTACGGTTGTTGCCCATGCATTGCGGACTGCAGCACAGGCCCAGCCGGCACACTTTTGCGTGCATGAGCCATTACGCTGCAATTCTATTTACGAATCAGGAGGCTCAGGATGAGCACAGCTTTATAACCTGAAAACATGACTTGCCCAGAAATCCCACCTACGGATGGCTGCAGACCTTCTCGGCTGCGGTCATCTCCCTGAGGGTGGACGTAGGAGGTCCGTTCTTGTGACTCCTGCCTCCTCCTCTTTCGAGGCAGCTGTGCACACAGAACACTTCACATATTTCTTGCATTTTTCCTCCTTTGGGTTTGTGAATACCAGGGGTCTCGTATTTTTCTCTGGAATCATCAGTCTGAGAAGTGAAAGAAGCCTCCCAAGAAAAACAGCCTTGGCCGAGACGGTTTTCTGGAGAGCGCAGCAGATTGTGCGTCATGGTGTAGAGCGCACCAGTCACGTGTTGATGGCTCCGCGACCTGTTTACTGCTCATCTCCATAATGCTAAAGAGGGTGGGAGTAAAAGAGGAAACGGCAAACGGCGTGCAAATAAAGAAATGCGACAGTGAGGAGTGCGCGTCGTACCGCCGTATGATGTCTGATCTGACCTGAGTGCATGATGTAAGATCTGATTGTACGATCTCTCATCTCTCTGCATGTTATCTGATTGTATGGTATCCGATCTGACCACATGCAATCTGTACACATCACTCCTGATGATGTCATCTGCGGGGCCTCCGTTTATCCCTTCACCACAATAAGGGCTCATGCACGCGAACCTATCTTCTTTCAGTGTCCATTCCGTTTTTTTTGTGGACCGTATGTGGAACCATTCATTTCAATGGGTCCGCAAAAAAAAAAAACGGAAGTTACTCCGTGTACTTTCCGCTTCCGCAAAAAAATAAAACGTCCTATTATTGTCTACATTACGGACAAGGATAGGACTGTTCTATTGGGGGCCAGCTGTTCAGTTCCGAAAAATACATACAGCCGTGTGCATGAGCCCTAGGACTATTAGCCCCGTCGCCATGGCATGACATCACTCCTGGGTTCTAGACTGCTGCTGGAGTGTGGACCTGATGATGTCATCTGCAGATGTTCTGAGCTGTAATGTAGGGAAATGATAAATCTGGATGATTGGATCCCGGCCCATCCAGGACGACTGCATACATATAAACGTACGGGCCCACTGACCGCATGCTACACGCGTGGTATAGGCTCATACTGTATGGGGCACTGTGCGTGCACTGGTCAGTAAACTGGACTGAAACAGTATAGGAATGGGAATAGCGCCAAGCTGTTAAACCGCCAGGCTTCCATCATTTTACCGGAAAAATAGCGCAGCGTGAACAAGTCTTAGTGTCTCCTGTCCCTCTAACCTGCTGTCTGCATATGTGGTAGAGGGGCCGGCACTAGGACCCAGGGGCAAGATAAGGAGGTGATAAGTGGCTCACAGACCCTCCGAGCAGCGTCCCCCCTACATCTGACTGCCCGAGAGCGTCACCCCTACATCTGTCTGCCCGAGAGTGTGCCCCCTACATCTGTCTGCCCGAGAGCGTCCCCCCTACATCTGTCTGCCCGAGAGCGTCCCCCCTACATCTGTCTGCCTGAGAGCGTCCCCCCTACATCTGTCTGCCTGAGAGCGTCCCCCCTACATCTGTCTGCCCGAGAGCCTCCCCCCTACATCTGTCTGCCCGAGAACGTGCCCCCTACATCTGTCTGCCCGAGAGCCTCCCCTACATCTGTCTGCCCGAGAGCCTCCCCTACATCTGTCTGCCCGAGAGCGTGCCCCCTACATCTGTCTGCCCGAGGCCTCCCCCTACATCTGTCTGCCCGAGAGCGTCACCCCTACATCTGTCTGCCCGAGAGCGTCCCCCCTACATCTGTCTGCCCGAGAGCGTCCCCTACATCTGTCTGCCCGAGCGCCCCTACATCTGACTGCCCGAAGCGTCCCCCTACATCTGTCTGCCCGAGAGTCCCCCTACATCTGTCTGCCCGAGAGAGTCCCCCCTACATCTGTCTGCCCGAGACGTCCCCCTACATCTGTCTGCCCGAGGCGTCCCCCTACATCTGTCTGCCCGAGGCGTCCCCCTACATCTGTCTGCCCGAGAGCGTCCCCCCTACATCTGTCTGCCCGAGAGCGCCCCCCCTACATCTGTCTGCCCGAGGGCGTCCCCCCTACATCTCTCTGTCAGAGGGCGTCCCCCCTACATCTGTCTGCCCGAGAGTGTCGCCCCTACATCTGTCTGCCCGAGAGCGTCCCCCCTACATCTGTCTGCCCGGCTCTGCTTACTCACCGTCTACAAATGATGTAGCCGCACAGACGTCACAGGGCGACCTCACAACAACCCCCCATGAGGGCGACACATATAGTGACCCCTCCACCACATCATACCATAGGGTGGGCATATCCGGTGCTCTGGCCTCTAGGAAAGATGGGTGAACGCCTCTGGGATAAGGCTTATACTGGATGTCACCCAGCTTTCCCAGAAACAGAAGACAGGTGAGAGGAGGTTGTAAGGACGACGCTCTGTGCAGAGATGTTCTGCTGCCCTGCATCACAGGAGATGAATAGCATGGGAGAATTGTGAGTGCAGCTCCGGATACGACTAGTGAATAAGAATGGTGACTACTGCTCGTGATAAAAAGCGACTGCAGCTCTGGATGGGACTAGTAAATAAGAACTGTGAATGCAGCTCTGGATGGGACTAGTAAATAAGAACTGTGAGTGCAGCTCTGGATGTGACTATTAAATAAGAACTGTGAGTGCAGCTCTGGATGGGACTATTAAATAAGAACTGTGAATGCAGCTCTGGATGGGACTAGTAAATAAGAACTGTGAGTGCAGCTCTGGCTGTGACTGGAGTATAATGCGTTATGCAGCTTCCCGCTCAGCAGTGTCGCACACCTGGCGCACTGGCTCTCCTGATGCCGGTAGTCGGTGACCCCGAGCTCTCTGGTGACCTCTGTAGACGGCTCCTGTTTCCCATTAGGCGATGATCTGCAGCCGGAGACACGGGGCCTGACACTGATTAGCCCACATGCTCCTTGTGGTTGTCTGTCCTCATGTGGCATTATAATGGGATCTGATGAATGCGCTGGGTTCTCCTCCCTCTGCGGGGCCAGGAGAGGCGCCCCGATGATGTCACCGGCTCATTATAACGTATAATGTTCACACATACATAAAAAACCACGGCAAGCTTTGAAATCCCATCCCGCTCCATTTCTGGTCACCCATAGGAGCCCCTTCTGACTCTCAGCTCTTCCCCTCTTCGGCGTTCACTATGGGCCAGAACGGAGAGTCGCTCTGTAGAGGCCTCGTCTCTGATGGCTGGCTTTAGACCTATTTTAGGGTCCACTAACTTCCCAGCGGAAGATCTGCGTCCTCGCCTGCTGCTCAGCTCCACTCACTGACAAAAAAGATACCGCCCTCAGATCAAATGTTGGATCGCTGCACTCATCCTGCAGATCTGTCTCAGGCAGATACGTAAATGATTACAGGTCTGGTCTGATTAGAAACTGGGTCTTGTTGCAAGAGGGCATAAAAGTCTTTCCCCAGCTGCCCTATAAAACGCCTCTCAGAGGCTACTTTTGGGTAGTGTACCTCTTGGGGAGAGATGATTGTCTGCTAGAAGTGCCTCCTCACAATAAGGGCTCATGCACATGAACGTGTGCCGGCCGTTCCGTGCATTGCGGTCCCCAATACACGGCTGCTACAGACAGATCCAGACCCATTTAACTTGAATGGGTCCATGATCCGTCCGTTCCGCAAAAGAGTACTGCATGCACTACTTTTTTGCAGTGCGGAGGCACGGCCAGAAACACCACGGAAGCACTCTGTAGTGCTTCCGTGGGGTTCCGCATCTCCCTTCAAGTGAATGGGTCTGTGATCCGGGATGCACACGGCCAGTGCCCGTGTATTGTGGACCCGCTGTATGCACACGACCGTATGGCTTTTTCAGTATTTTGCGGACCACAAAAAATACGGGTGACGTCCGTGTGCATTCCGTTTTTTGCAGAACGGAACAGCTGGCTCCTGATAGAACAGTCCTGTCCTTGTCTGTCATGCGGACAACAATAGGACATGTTCTATCCTTGAACGGAATGGAAAAACGGAAGGCATACGGAGTAACTTTCGTCTTTTTTGCAGATCCATTGAAATGAATGGTTCCATATACGGAACGCAAAAAAACGGAAAGTAAACGGAAAATACATACAGTTGTGTGCATGAGCCCGAAGACATTTTGCCCAGCTGGCAGACTTTGAGGGGCATCACTGGACGGAGAGAAGCAGGATGGTCCTTTCAATGAATGGGTCGTCATCTAGCCTGTTCTGACCTCGTTGTTAGGAGATGTTGGGAGCAGTGGTTACGTGAGGGCGCACACACGGGGGCGACCCAGACAGACACCAGCAGAGAGGATCGTCTGATCCCCCAACAAGCACAGTGTGCCCCATCCAGACACAGGTGTCCCCTTCATTACACGCCTGGTCCAGGAATCATGGTCTGCGTTGGCTGCATCTCCCGGACCGTCTGCGGCTCCTCTGACCTGACGGTATCCTAATATTTTAGGGTACAATCAGGTCCTATCACATTGTGGGTCTGTTGTACTGTTCTGCAATCAGGTAGGAACTGACTGTATCATAAGTCACTAGGATGCAGTCGGTTTGGCTCAGGAGAGCCGCGGTCACGGTTCTGTTTGGGATCCAATGATGGCCGGGTTGGAGAATGGAGGTCTGGTGGTGAGAATTCAAACCTGCCTTTGCTGTGGAGGACACACTGGTGCTGGTGATGATCGGGGAAGCCATCGCATACGACAGTCGGTCACCCCTAGTAGTGATACGAGGACACTAACAGCTCAGCGATATGTGCAGGACATCCTGCCGCCACACGGTTCTTCTCATCGCAGGGCTTCCACTTCTCACCAGGACAATGCTCCCCCGCACACAGACGGGTTTCCCAGGAATGTCTCCTCCAGATTATAGCACTTCCTTGGCTGCTCAGTCACCAGATTTATCACCAATCCAGCATTTATGGGAACAGAGGGGTCACCGGCTTCACTAACCTACAAGTGAGCAGGATCTACAGGCCCAGCTGGGACATCTGAGGGCAAATGTGCGGGCAGGAACCTGTGTGCCTCCATGCCCAACCGTATCTCATCTTGTATCCAAGCTAGAGGCCGTATCTCATCGTGTATCCAGGCTGGAGGCTGTATCTCATCTTCTATCCAGGCTAGAGGCCGTATCTCATCTTGTATCCAAGCTAGAGGCCGTATCTCATCTTGTATCCAGGCTAGAGGCTGTATCTCATCTTGTATCCAGGCTGGGGGCCGTATCTCATCTTGTATCCAGACTAGAGACCGTATCTCATCTTGTATCCAGGCTGAAGGCCGTTGTTCATCTTGTTTCCAGACTAGAAGCCGTATCTCATCTTGTATCCAGACTAGAGGCCGTATCTCATCATGTATCCAGGCTGGATGCCGTATCTAATCTTGTTTCCAGGCTAGAGGCCATATCTCATCATGTATTCAGGATAGAGGCTGTATCTCATCATGTATCCAGACTAGAGGCCGTATCTCATCATGTATCCAGGATAGAGGCAGTATTTCATCATGTATCCAGGATAGAGGCCATATCTCATCATGTATCCAGGATAGAGGCCGTATCTCATCATGTATCCAGGCTAGAGGCCCTATCTCATCATGTATCCAGGATAGAGGCCGTATCTCATCATGTATCCAGGCTAGAGGCCATATCTCATCATGTATCCAGGATAGAGACTGTATCTCATCATGTATCCAGGATAGAGGCCGTATCTCATCATGTATCCAGGATAGAGGCCGTATCTCATCATGTATTCAGGATAGAGGCCGTATCTCATCATGTATCCAGGCTAGAGGCTGTATCTCATCATGTATCCAGGATAGAGACCGTATCTCATCATGTATCCAGGCTAGAGGCTGTATCTCATCATGTATCCAGGATAGAGGCCGTATCTGATCATATATCCAGGATAGAGGCTGCATCTCGTCATGTATCCAGGCTAGAGGCCGTATCTCATCTTGTATCCAGGCTAGAGGCTGTATCTCATCTTGTATCCAGGCTGGGGGCCGTATCTCATCTTGTATCCAGACTAGAGACCGTATCTCATCTTGTATCCAGGCTGAAGGCCGTTGTTCATCTTGTTTCCAGACTAGAAGCCGTATCTCATCTTGTATCCAGACTAGAGGCCGTATCTCATCATGTATCCAGGCTGGATGCCGTATCTAATCTTGTTTCCAGGCTAGAGGCCATATCTCATCATGTATTCAGGATAGAGGCTGTATCTCATCATGTATCCAGACTAGAGGCCGTATCTCATCATGTATCCAGGATAGAGGCCGTATTTCATCATGTATCCAGGATAGAGGCCATATCTCATCATGTATCCAGGATAGAGGCCGTATCTCATCATGTATCCAGGCTAGAGGCCCTATCTCATCATGTATCCAGGATAGAGGCCGTATCTCATCATGTATCCAGGCTAGAGGCCGTATCTCATCATGTATCCAGGCTAGAGGCCATATCTCATCATGTATCCAGGATAGAGACTGTATCTCATCATGTATCCAGGATAGAGGCCGTATCTCATCATGTATTCAGGATAGAGGCCGTATCTCATCATGTATCCAGGCTAGAGGCTGTATCTCATCATGTATCCAGGATAGAGGCCGTATCTCATCATGTATCCAGGCTAGAGGCTGTATCTCATCATGTATCCAGGATAGAGGCCGTATCTGATCATATATCCAGGATAGAGGCCGTATCTCATCATGTATTCAGGATAGAGGCCGTATCTCATCATGTATCCAGGCTAGAGGCTGTATCTCATCATGTATCCAGGATAGAGGCCGTATCTCATCATGTATCCAGGCTAGAGGCTGTATCTCATCATGTATCCAGGATAGAGGCCGTATCTGATCATATATCCAGGATAGAGGCTGTATCTCGTCATGTATCCAGGCTAGAGGCCGTATCTCATCATGTATCCAGGCTGGAGGCTGTATCTCATCTTCTATCCAGGCTAGAGGCCGTATCTCATCTTGTATCCAAGCTAGAGGCCGTATCTCATCTTGTATCCAGGCTAGAGGCTGTATCTCATCTTGTATCCAGGCTGGGGGCCGTATCTCATCTTGTATCCAGACTAGAGACCGTATCTCATCTTGTATCCAGGCTGAAGGCCGTTGTTCATCTTGTTTCCAGACTAGAAGCCGTATCTCATCTTGTATCCAGACTAGAGGCCGTATCTCATCATGTATCCAGGCTGGATGCCGTATCTAATCTTGTTTCCAGGCTAGAGGCCATATCTCATCATGTATTCAGGATAGAGGCTGTATCTCATCATGTATCCAGACTAGAGGCCGTATCTCATCATGTATCCAGGATAGAGGCCGTATTTCATCATGTATCCAGGATAGAGGCCATATCTCATCATGTATCCAGGATAGAGGCCGTATCTCATCATGTATCCAGGCTAGAGGCCCTATCTCATCATGTATCCAGGATAGAGGCCGTATCTCATCATGTATCCAGGCTAGAGGCCATATCTCATCATGTATCCAGGATAGAGACTGTATCTCATCATGTATCCAGGATAGAGGCCGTATCTCATCATGTATTCAGGATAGAGGCCGTATCTCATCATGTATCCAGGCTAGAGGCTGTATCTCATCATGTATCCAGGATAGAGGCCGTATCTCATCATGTATCCAGGCTAGAGGCTGTATCTCATCATGTATCCAGGATAGAGGCCGTATCTGATCATATATCCAGGATAGAGGCTGCATCTCGTCATGTATCCAGGCTAGAGGCCGTATCTCATCATGTATCCAGGATAGAGGCTGTATCTCATCATGTATCCAGACTACAGGTCGTATCTCATCTTGTATCTAGGCTGGAGGCCGTATCTCATCATGTATTCAGGATAGAGGCCGTATCTCATCATGTATCCAGGATAGAGGCTGTATCTCATCATGTATCCAGGATAGAGGCCGTATGTCATCATGTATCCAAGATAGAGGCCGTATCTCATCATGTATCCAGGATAGAGGCTGTATCTCATCATGTATCCAGACTACAGGTCGTATCTCATCATGTATCCAGGATAGAGGCCGTATCTCATCATGTATCCAGGCTAGAGGCCATATCTCATCATGTATCCAGGCTAGAGGCCATATCTCATCATGTATCCAGGATAGAGGCCGTATCTCATCATGTATCCAGGATAGAGGCTGTATCTCATCCTGTATCCAGGATAGAGGCCGTATCTCATCATGTATCCAGGATAGAGGCCGTATCTCATCATGTATTCAGGATAGAGGCCGTATCTCATCATATCTCCTTGGGGCGGGTTTTTCGGGGTGAGCTGTGATGCCACATACAACCTGCGGTCAGGTGAGGCGCTGTTTTCAGATAGAAGCAGCCATCTTTTTCTCATCCTGTAGCTGGCTCTATGTCTTGTTCCGCTGCTCACCGCTCTGTGACGACGCTGCCCCACGGTGAGCCCGGCCATGGAGCGTCCATCCGTAAGATCGAAACCTTCTGGACTGAATTTACACTGAATCAATCAGCAAAAATGTTAATGAGGAGAAGAATGTTCAGCGCTGCAGACTTCCTCGGGACAGATAAAGGATCCTGTTAATGGAGGCAGCCGTCGGGGCTGTGAATCATCCCATGTAATTAGATTAGGGAGGTATGCCCTGTGTCAGCACCCCGGACCCGAGGTGAGGCGCTCGCTTGGGGGAGGTCACGCGTAACTCGGGGTCTTATACGGGAAGGAAGGAGATCACGTTTCTCAAAGTGGTCTAAACGCCCCCAACACAAGAGTCGGCTTTCTCCTTCAGGGGGGCCCATTGACGCAGTGAGCTGGAGTCGCCCAGTCCCTGACAGTCCTCCTCTAATGGTCATATGCAGGTTTTAGCCAGTCACTTGCTAAACAAGGGTGTGCCAGAGGTCATGTGACTGTCTTAAAGGGGATGTCCGAACCACAACCAAAAATGAATTAAGAGCGGGAACATAAAAGAAGCCACTCACCTGTTCACCGGCGCTCCATACCAGACCTGTGGACTCAAAGTGTGACGCCACGTCCCTCTCACATGTCCCGCTGCAGCCACTGGCCTCAGTGGTCACATGCAGTTCGGGGACACTTCACTGCTGAGGCCAGTGAATGGCTGCAGCAGCACATGTGATGACAGATGGGATATCACACTTCCAGTCCTATGTGGACCCTCAGCAGAGGAACAGAACGCCAGTGGGTGACCAGGTGAGTGGCTTTCTTTTTGAACGTTAAACACACTCTGGCCTTTAGTTCATTTAAATTAACTCTGCCTAGGACTCCTGAAAGGTTACAGTGAAATTCTACAAAACACCAAATCATCTGACTAGATGATAAATGATGAATTACCTGCAGTCATCACTAGGGGGAGCCAAAGAGCTTGTTGCATAATCCACTGAATGCAAGGGAACAGTAATCTCCTGAGCTCCCTCTAGTGGTGGCTGTATATATCTGTATGTAGTAATCTCCTGGGCCCCCTCTAGTGGTGGCTGTATATATCTGTATGCAGTAATCTCCTGAGCTCCCTCTAGTGGTGGCTGTATATATCTGTATGCAGTAATCTCCTGAGCTCCCTCTAGTGGTGGCTGTATATATCTGTATGCAGTAATCTCCTGAGCTCCCTCTAGTGGTGGCTGTATATATCTGTATGCAGTAATCTCCTGAGCTCCCTCTAGTGGTGACTGTATATATCTGTATGTAGTAATCTCCTGAGCTCCCTCTAGTGGTGGCTGTATATATCTGTATGCAGTAATCTCCTGAGCTCCCTCTAGTGGTGGCTGTATATATCTGTATGCAGTAATCTCCTGAGCTCCCTCTAGTGGTGGCTGTATATATCTGTATGCAGTAATCTCCTGAGCTCCCTCTAGTGGTGGCTGTATATATCTGTATGCAGTAATCTCCTGAGCTCCCTCTAGTGGTGGCTGTATATATCTGTATGCAGTAATCTCCTGAGCTCCCTCTAGTGGTGGCTGTATATATCTGTATGTAGTAATCTCCTGAGCTTCCTCTAGTGGTGGCTGTATATATCTGTATGTAGTAATCTCCTGAGCTTCCTCTAGTGGTGGCTGTATATATCTGTATGCAGTAATCTCCTGAGCTCCCCCTAGTGGTGGCTGTATATATCTGTATACAGTAATCTCCTGAGCTCCCTCTAGTGGTGGCTGTATATATCTGTATGTAGTAATCTCCTGAGCTCCCTCTAGTGGTGGCTGTATATATCTGTATGTAGTAATCTCCTGAGCTCCCTCTAGTGGTGGCTGTATATATCTGTATGTAGTAATCTCCTGATCTCCTTCTAGTGGTGGCTGTATATATCTGTATGTAGTAATCTCCTGAGCTCCCTCTAGTGGTGGCTGTATATATATCTGTATGTAGTAATCTCCTGAGCTCCCTCTAGTGGTGACTGTATATATCTGTATATAGTAATCTCCTGAGCTTCCTCTAGTGGTGGCTGTATATATCTGTATATAGTAATCTCCTGAGCTTCCTCTAGTGGTGGCTGTATATATCTGTATGTAGTAATCTCCTGAGCTTCCTCTAGTGGTGGCTGTATATATCTGTATGTAGTAATCTCCTGAGCTCCCTCTAGTGGTGGCTGTATATATCTGTATGTAGTAATCTCCTGAGCTCCCTCTAGTGGTGGCTGTATATATCTGTATGTAGTAATCTCCTGAGCTCCCTCTAGTGGTGGCTGTATATATCTGTATGTAGTAATCTCCTGAGCTCCCTCTAGTGGTGGCTGTATATATCTGTATGCAGTAATCTCCTGAGCTCCCTCTAGTGGTGGCTGTATATATCTGTATGTAGTAATCTCCTGAGCTCCCTCTAGTGGTGGCTGTATATATCTGTATGCAGTAATCTCCTGAGCTCCCTCTAGTGGTGGCTGTATATATCTGTATGTAGTAATCTCCTGAGCTCCCTCTAGTGGTGGCTGTATATATCTGTATGTAGTAATCTCCTGAGCTCCCTCTAGTGGTGGCTGTATATATCTGTATGCAGTAATCTCCTGAGCTCCCTCTAGTGGTGGCTGTATATATCTGTATGTAGTAATCTCCTGAGCTCCCCCTAGTGGTGGCTGTATATATCTGTATGTAGTAATCTCCTGAGCTCCTCTAGTGGTGGCTGTATATATCTGTATGTAGTAATCTCCTGAGCTCCCTCTAGTGGTGGCTGTATATATCTGTATGTAGTAATCTCCTGAGCTCCCTCTAGTGGTGGCTGTATATATCTGTATGTAGTAATCTCCTGAGCTCCCTCTAGTGGTGGCTGTATATATCTGTATGTAGTAATCTCCTGAGCTCCCTCTAGTGGTGGCTGTATATATCTGTATGTAGTAATCTCCTGAGCTCCCTCTAGTGGTGGCTGTATATATCTGTATGTAGTAATCTCCTGAGCTCCCTCTAGTGGTGGCTGTATATATCTGTATGTAGTAATCTCCTGAGCTTCCTCTAGTGGTGGATGTATATATCTGTATGTAGTAATCTCCTGAGCTCCCTCTAGTGGTGGCTGTACATATCTGTATGTAGTAATCTCCTGAGCTCCCTCTAGTGGTGGCTGTATATATCTGTATGTAGTAATCTCCTGAGCTCCCCCTAGTGGTGGCTGTATATATCTGTATGTAGTAATCTCCTGAGCTCCCTCTAGTGGTGGCTGTACATATCTGTATGTAGTAATCTCCTGAGCTCCCTCTAGTGGAGGCTGTATATATCTGTATGTAGTAATCTCCTGAGCTCTCTCTAGTAGTGGCTGTATATATCTGTATGTAGTAATCTCCTGATCTCCCTCTAGTGGTGACTGTATATATCTGTATGTAGTAATCTCCTGAGCTCCTCTAGTGGTGGCTGTATATATCTGTATGTGGCAATCTCCTGAGCTCCCTCTAGTGGTGGCTGTATATATCTGTATGCAGTAATCTCCTGAGCTCCCTCTAGTGGTGGCTGTATATACCTGTATGCAGTAATCTCCTGAGCTCCCTCTAGTGGTGGCTGTATATATCTGTATGTAGTAATCTCCTGAGCTCCCCCTAGTGGTGGCTGTATATATCTGTATGTAGTAAGCTCTCAAGCTCCCTCATGTAACTCTATGTCAATACAGGGAATCTGGTACTTGGTATCAGAAAAACCGAGCCCTGATATAAAAGATAGAAATTCAGCATATAATTTTCACTGTAATTTTTGTTGGCAGCTTCTATGAAGCAATTTCTAAGACGAGGTGACCCCCACCTTTGTCCAGAGGGTACAGATACCACGTGACAAAGGGCAGCAAACATCAATGAATGGCATGTAAACCTCGACTGGAGCCAAGGATTCTTACTCTCATCATTCATGGACCAGATAAACAGGAGCAGCACAAATATGATATCACCTCTTATAGCTATATATCTCCCTCTAGAGAGCAGCGTCTCAGGCCTCTTTGCCCGGCCGACCAGGACCCAGATCAGAAGTACACTGTGGTCCGATATCCACAGTCATGCTTCATGGCTCTACGACGGGTCAGACAGTGACTTACAAGGCAGCTACCTATAGGTGGCACTAGAGAGTCAGTTTCTACCTTCTGGAGGAGAGCATTGCCGGACGAGGGCAGCTGTCCCGGTCAATATTCTGCTATGCGCCCCACTTCATGAGTTATAGGTATACAGGGAATGATTTTCAGGCTGCTACCTGCCTAAGTCCACCCTGCCCTTGCTGAAGTTAGGCCCCATCCTTTCTCCCTCACAGCGGACTACATTTCCCAGCACATCCTCCAAAAACTTGTACACTTCTAGGCAATGAATGAAGACAGGGACACAGTCTGTGTGATGCTTGCCCTATGAGAACCAATATGGCCGATATCATGCAGCCTATTCCTCTACCAGGTATCTGGGGCACAAACAGCACATGAATTAAAGGGGTCGTCCATTTTAGAAAACCACTGTCATTCCCCGATTAGGGGATTCTGCATTAATATTGGGGTTGCTCGGTACATCTCCTGGGTGAAGAGCGCTTACAAGGAGCGTCAGGAGGACATGTACTACACAGACACACCATTAATGTGCATGGTCAGGGTGTAATGCTTAGTTTCTCCTGTGGAGGCGCTGCAGGGAGACTGAACACTTACTGCCAGATTTCCCTATTGATTGGAGCGCTGTACTCAGGGGGGTCCAGCAATGTGTCTCCTCTGCCTGTCACCCAAATCCTGCCCCCGAGGCACCGGGTCACATTAAATGGGCCCCTGAAGAGCCCTCTCCCGACACATACAGGTCCTTCTGCTTATTTTCTGGTGTCATAAAACAAAGCTCCAGATCTGCAGCTTAATCCCAGAAATCTGAGACATAATCCCCGGGACTAGCAGCGCATCCGGCCCCCTCATGTTGGATGCAGATCTGTCACACGGCCCGTATGTAGAGGTCTGTGTCCGTGCTACTCACAGGCTATATATATCATCAGAGGGGGCGAGCCCTCTCTGCGCTCATCTCCCTCTAATTTATTGGGATCTAATTGGATAAACAATGTGCACGCACAGTCGCTGGCATCGGGGCGTGGTGACTAATGCACGCGGACGCCAGCTGGCTACGCCATGGAACATTCTTCCTTTCATCACACGAGGACAAGAACTCCCAGATTCAGCACAATCATCCGGCATTTTTTATTTATTTATTTATTTTTATGGAAAAAGGAAAATTTTGCACTTTATATTCATTTTCCCTCTAAAAGCTAATTCGGGTCAATCCCGTCTACAGAAGGGTGGATAACTCCCAGCAGCCACTGCAGAGGAGGATTATACATCGCTGATGGAGTCTGGAATAGACTGCACTCCACCTCCTGCGTCATCCGAGGCTACGGCTGCTGCTGTGTCCCCCCATGCTTTACACTGCAGTTCTGCTTCTTCAGCCTGGCAGCAGTTGAATTGACCTTCTGATTCAATTTAGCTATTTGGTGTCATTAATTACATGCACGTGTCGCCATTTCTGCATATTTTGATCATAAAGCTTTCATACCGTGGGGCAGCTGCAGCGGATCGCGGACCCATTTAAGTGAATGGGTCCGCGATCCGCCCGTTCTGCAAAAAGATAGGACGTGTTCTATCTTTTTGCGGAACGGAAGTACGGAACGAAACCCCACGAAAGCACTCCGTAGTGCTTCCGTAGTGTTCCGTGAGCCCGTTTCGCATCTCTGGATTTGCGAACCCATTGAAATGAATGGGTCCGCATCCATGATGCAGAATGCACACGGAACGGTGCCCATGTATTTCGGATCCGCATATGGGGTCCGCAATACGGCAACAGGGCGCACACGTTTGTGTGCAGGAGGCCTTGTACAGAGCTACAGGTCTGCTGCTTCCTCTATTTTTTCTGAGTTAGGCCTCTTTCACACGAACAATACGGATTAGGTCCGGATGCGTTCAGTGAAATTCGCACCATTTTGCCAGCAAGTTTAGTCAGTTTTGTCTGCGATTGCGCTCAGTTTTTTCCGTACGGGTGCAATGCATTTTGATGCGTTTTTCACGCTCGTGATAAAAATCTGACGGTTTACAATCAACATCTCTTAGCAACCATCAGTGAAAAACGCATCGCATCCGCACTTGCTTCCGGATGCAATGCATTTTTCACTGAAGCCCCATTCACTTCTATGGGGCCAGAGCTGCGGAAAACGCAGAATATAGAACACAGTCCCATTGAAGTGAATAGGTCAGGTTTCAGTGCGGGTTTTATGCGTTCACGTCAAGCATTGCACCCGCACGGAAAACTCGCTTGTGTGAAAGGGGCCTTAGGCGAATTCTCCGCGCGGGTGCAATGCGTGATGTGAACGCATAGAACCCGCACTGAATCCCGACCTATTCACTTTAATGGGGCTGTGTACATGAGGAGTGATTTTCACGCATCCCTTGTGAGTTGCGTGAAAAATCGCAGCATGCTCTATATTCAGTTTTTCACGCAACACAGGCCCCATAGATGCTATCCGCATCTGTATGTCCATTTTGCGGACAAGGGTAGGCATTGTTACAATGGATCCGCAAAAAAAGCGGATGCAGCATGGACGTTACACAGACATCAATCGTATTTTTTGCAGATCCACGTTTTGCAGATGGTGTGAATGCACCCTTATACAGAGTTGCTTTCCAACTGTTCTACCTGAGGACACGTCGGTGAACCAGGAGGACCAGGATGAACAAAACGGAAAGTCACCATATAGCCTGCACCTAAGGGCCCTGAATGAAGCTGCACATACACATGGTGCGACCCCCTTCTGCTGCCGCACCCCAGGTACTCACTGATCCGCTGTCTCACGTTATTCACTTCTTCTCCAAGAGATTTGGCTTCAGCGAATCTACAAGAGAACAGAAAGACCATCGGTCGGGATCCTGGAATTAGACATTTTTTTAGGATTTTTGTGTCTCCATTTAGAAGGAATAAGAGAACCCATGAGTCAGAGGAGGGCATGGCTCCACGCTATAGGGTGGGTGTAGCTCGTGACCGCGCTCACAGCGCCCCCTACTGATCGCCATCCAGCTGTCCACAGACCCTGCCCCCGCAGTCATTCTGCTCTGCCCATACAACCATCATGAAGAATTATTAAAGAGGAGTTCTCCCCTCTCCTGAAATGTCTGTTTTAGCGACCACCTCTATCTGCAGCAGCTCTCTTCCCATCGCTGCTCGGGGGGGGGGGTGTCCTTTCTGCTGCATTTTTCTACCCATCTCTTCCCCTTTAATGCTTTACCCTAAGAAGCGTGAACTTATGTGTGATCCCATACTCACCCTGTGGGGGGCAGCGTGTATTTACAGGGCTACATCACAGCGGTTTAATGAAGATTTATCTACAAGAAAACTTTATATAAGGCGGAAACCTCTGAGGTCAAGAGAAAAAAACTCACACAACTGCAACGATGTATATGCATCTCCATCAGGAGAATGGGGCCCTATGGATATATGGGGCCCTATGGATATATCTGAGATGTGCCTCAGAACCTTTCCTACTGCAGCCCTCGGCTGTGAGCTGGGCCAGGTCAGGATGGGTTTTGAGGATCTGTATGTAAACCATGTGTTCCCATTCAGTGACAGCAAGCAGAGAACTTTGAACTAGGGAAGTAACACAAAGAACACTAAACAGTTACAGAATTTTCGGTTATATAACGGCTCACAGGGTTTTGCAATTTGTTGAAAATAAGGAAGTTTCTTGTAAAAACCATGTATCCATTCAGTGACATCAATCAGAGATCTGATAATGGTTCACAAGGTTTTCCAGTTTTACGACTTCCATGTTCTATGACTGTTCCAATGTAGTAGAGTTGTCTCTTACAATGAACTATGTAAGTAAGGTAAAAACATTCACTGACAGGAGCACTGAACGGCAGACGTCAGTCGGAGCTGCTCAGAAGAATGGGAACGTGGCGGTGGAGCACTGAACGGCAGACGTCAGTCGGAGCTGCCCAGAAGAATGGAAACGTGGCGGTGGAGCACTGAACGGCAGACGTCAGTCGGAGCTGCTCAGAATAATGGGAACGTGGCGGTGGAGCACTGAACGGCAGACGTCAGTCGGAGCTGCTCAGAAAAATGGGAACGTGGCGGTGGAGCACTGAACGGCAGACGTCAGTCGGAGCTGCTCAGAAAAATGGGAACGTGGCGGTGGAGCACTGAACGGCAGACGTCAGTCGGAGTTGTAGATACCTGAAGTCCAATGCTCAGAAGAATGGGAACGTGGCGGTGGAGCACTGAACGGCAGACGTCAGTCGGAGCTGCTCAGAAAAATGGGAACGTGGCGGTGGAGCACTGAACGGCAGACGTCAGTCGGAGTTGTAGATACCTGAAGTCCAATGCTCAGAAGAATGGGAACGTGGCGGTGGAGCACTGAACGGCAGACGTCAGTCGGAGCTGCTCAGAAGAATGAGAATGTGGCGGTGGAGCACTGAACAGCAGACGTGAATCGGAGCTGCTCAGAAGAATGGGAATGTGGCGGTGGAGCACTGAACGGCAGACGTCAGTCGGAGCTGCTCAGAAGAATGGGAACGTGGCGGTGGAGCACTGAACGTCAGACGTCAGTCGGAGCTGCCTAGAAGAATGGGAATGTGGCGGTGGAGCACTGAACGGCAGACGTCAGTCGGAGCTGCCTAGAAGAATGGGAATGTGGCGGTGGAGCACTGAACGGCAGACGTCAGTCGGAGCTGCCTAGAAGAATAGGAATGTGGCGGTGGAGCACTGAACGGCAGACGTCAGTCGGAGCTGCCTAGAAGAATGGGAACGTGGCTGTGGAGCACTGAACGGCAGACGTCAGTCGGAGCTGTAGATACCTGAAGTCCAGTGCTCAGAAGATTCCTGGGAAGCTGCGGCTGGGTCTCAGGGGAATGAGCAGACGTCACAGTATTGTAGTCCTGAGTCACCTCCACGTTCTGCCCCCCGTGGCCTCCCCTGTGGCTTCACTCCGGGGTTAATCAGACAGGACTCAGCGCAGCTCCCATGAGTCAACATCTCTGCGGTTCAGCCATGACCTTCATATCCCACCAGGAGACACAAGCCGGCGTCAGTCATCAGGTCTCCAGCTTCCTCTAATAACTTCCATCCACAACCAGCGAAGGAGACGCTGCCATTATTGTAACTGCATTTTAGATGTGACCGGCAGCACCACAACCTGACAGCTCCTATGGGCGGCCCTACAACCTGACAGCTCCTATGGGCGGCCCTACAACCTGACAGCTCCAATGGGCGGCCCTACAACCTGACAGCTCCTATGGGCGGCCCTACAACCTGACAGCTCCTATGGGCGGCCCTACAACCTGACAGCTCCTATGGGCGGCCCTACAACCTGACAGCTCCTATGGGCCGCCCTACAACCTGACAGTTCCTATGGGTGGCCCTACAACCTGAAAGCTCCTATGGGCGGCCCTAAAACCTGACAGCTCCTATGGGCGGCCCTACAACCTGATAGCTCCAATGGGCGGCCCTACAACCTGACAGCTCCTATGGGCGGCCCTACAACCTGACAGCTCCTTTAGGCGGCCCTACAACCCGACAGCTCCTATGGGCGGCCCTACAACCTGACAGCTCCTATGGGCCGCCCTACAACCTGACAGTTCCTATGGGTGGCCCTACAACCTGAAAGCTCCTATGGGCGGCCCTAAAACCTGACAGCTCCTATGGGCGGCCCTACAACCTGATAGCTCCAATGGGCGGCCCTACAACCTGACAGCTCCTATGGGCGGCCCTACAACCTGACAGCTCCTTTAGGCGGCCCTACAACCTGACAGCTCCTATAGGGGGCCATACAACCTGACAGTTTCTATGGGCGGCACTACAACCTGACAGTTTCTATGGGCGGCACTACAACCTGACAGTTTCTATGGGTAGCCCTCTTCTGTCCTTCTGCAGGCTCCTCTGTCTGTTGGGTGTGAATATTCGAATTGCGAATTTTAATCACGAATATCGCAACTTTGAGAATTTGAGAATAAATAGAATATAGTGATATATATTTGTATTTTCGAATATTCTAGATTTTTTTTTCATCAGTAGTCATTGCTGTGCTCTGTGCTTTCCTATGTCATTACATTAGTTAGTTAGTTAGTTAGTTAGTTAGTTAGTTAGTTAGTTATCTTCTATATCAAATACAGATAGTTAGTGGGAGATAGTCAGTGTAGGTTATATATATGTAATACAGATAGTTAGTGGGAGATAGTCAGTGTAGGTTAGATAGTGATATAGTGTAGCTGATAGGTTCCAGTGCAGTGTGTTAGGTAGTGTGATAGGTTCTGCTGTCCATACATACATGCTACAGACATAGTGCTGTGATGTCACATTACATTAGATAGTTAGTTATCTTCTATATATAATACAGATAGTTAGTGGGAGATAGTCAGTGTAGGTTAGATAGTGATATAGTGTAGCTGATAGGTTCCAGTGCAGGGTGTTAGGTAGTGTGATAGGTTCTGCTGTCCATACATACATGCTGCAGACATAGTGCTGTGATGTCACATTACATTAGATAGTTAGTTAGTTATCTTATATATATAATACAGATAGTTAGTGGGAGATAGTCAGTGTAGGTTAGATGGTGATATAGTGTAGCAGATAGGTTCCAGTGCAGGGTGTTAGGTAGTGTGATAGGTTCTGCTGTCCATACATACATGCTACAGACATAGTTCTGTGATGTCACATTACATTAGATAGTTAGTTATCTTATATATATAATACAGATAGTTAGTGGGGAGATAGTCAGTGTAGGTTAGATAGTGATATAGTGTAGCTGATAGGTTCCAGTGCAGGGTGTTAGGTAGTGTGATAGGTTCTGCTGTCCATACATACATGCTACAGACATAGTGCTGTGATGTCACATTACATTAGATAGTTAGTTATCTTTATATATAATACAGATAGTTAGTGGGAGATAGTCAGTGTAGGTTAGATAGTGATATAGTGTAGCTGATAGGTTCCAGTGCAGGGTGTTAGGTAGTGTGATAGGTTCTGCTGTCCATACATACATGCTACAGACATAGTGCTGTGATGTCACATTACATTAGATAGTTAGTTAGTTATCTTATATATATAATACAGATAGTTAGTGGGAGATAGTCAGTGTAGGTTAGATGGTGATATAGTGTAGCAGATAGGTTCCAGTGCAGGGTGTTAGGTAGTGTGATAGGTTCTGCTGTCCATACATACATGCTACAGACATAGAGCTGTGATGTCACATTACATTAGATAGTTAGTTAGTTATCTTATATATATAGTACAGATAGTTAGTGGGAGATAGTCAGTGTAGGTTAGATAGTGATATAGTGTAGCTGATAGGTTCTGCTGTCCATACATACATGCTACAGACATAGCGCTGTGATGTCACATTACATTAGATAGTTAGTTAGTTATCTTCTATATATAGTACAGATGGTTAGTGGGAGATAGTCAGTGTAGGTTAGATAGTGATATAGTGTAGCTGACAGGTTCCAGTGCAGGGTGTTAGGTAGTGTGATAGGTTCTGCTGTCCATACATACATGCTGCAGACATAGTGCTGTGATGTCACATTACATTAGATAGTTAGTTATCTTATATATATAATACAGATAGTTAGTTGGAGATAGTCAGTGTAGGTTAGATAGTGATATAGTGTAGCTGATAGGTTCCAGTGCAGGGTGTTAGGTAGTGTGATAGGTTCTGCTGTCCATACATACATGCTGCAGACATAGTGCTGTGATGTCACATTACATTAGATAGTTAGTTATCTTATATATATAGTACAGATAGTTAGTGGAGATAGTCAGTGTAGGTTAGATAGTGATAGGTTCCAGTGCAGGGTGTTAGGTAGTGTGATAGGTTCTGCTGTCCATACATACATGCTACAGACATAGTGTTGTGATGTAACAAGTTCACAACAATACTTAGTGCACCAATCACTAATATGTAGTCAGACCTGCCAAAATATTCACATCATTAGTGCCGATTTGCGCAATCTATTGTAATGTTCTGCCGTGCCAACCATTTTCTCCAGTCTCAGGAATCTTCTAGCAGCTTGAAAAATGTAGCAATAGTGACCCACGCCTGTATTGCGCGCGCATTACGTGAATATTACATTGCTGATTTTCGTAATCTAGAAAATAATAGCGAATTCGCGAATATATGAAGAATACCTACCAAATAATAATAACTAATATTACATACCGAATAATTCTACCAAATATTCGCAAAATATTGCGAATTTGAATATTGCCCCTGCCGCTCATCACTACTCGATATGCTGAAAAATGGCAGGAAACCGTTGGCCGTGGCGGTGAACTGCTTCAGCCAGTGATCTCACCAGCTTATGTAAGTGGATAAGTGAAGCCAAATCCTTATGGCCATGCTATGCCCCATCACAGACCAGGCCCACCATCTCTACCAGCTCATGCCACCCACCTCTGTTTCAGCAATGCCTTGTTGTCCTCGATGCCGACTCTGTCTGGATAATCTCGTTTGAATATTTCAAATGCTTCTTGCCGACCGAGGGACATTTGTTCTGCTGCGGAGAGACATGGAAGAGGACAATAAATATAATTACCACATGACAACACACTGTAACAAGCCCTCAGCATTGAGCAGTGTGAGATCAGTACTGGTTTTCAGTCTCAAGATGTAAACCACAGGATTCCAGTCACTGACAGCAAGCAGAGATCTTGAAAATGATGGTGAATTGAAACATAAAGAATAATACAAATTTGTAATTATATAATTATGACTGGGTATTATATCTAAATGAGCAGCCTTGGCGGTGTGAGCAGAGGATGAGCTGGGTTTAGGGGTGCAGCATTCCTAGTAGAGCCGACTATCAAATATCAAGGCGATCACCACAGAGGACAGGGATGAAACTTCCAATCAAAACACTCAGGAAAATCACCCCCATCGGACGGAGCTGGCGTACACTCACCCGGACGGAGCTGGCATACACTCACCCCCATCGGAAGGAGCTGGTGTACGCGCACCCCCATCGGACGGAGCTAGTGTACAGTCACCCCCATCAGACACAGCTATTGTATAGTCACCCCCATCAGACGGAGCTGTACAGTTACATAAATGGTGCGGCAGGTAATGACTTGGCTCCAGCATAAGAGTGAATACTGTCTCCTATGTACAAGAATATAACTACTATAATACTGTCTCCTATGTACAAGAATATAACTACTATAATACTGTCTCCTATGTACAAGAATATAACTACTATAATACTGCCTCCTATGTACAAGAATATAACTACTATAATACTGCTCCTATGTACAAGAATATAACTACTATAATACTGCTCCTATGTACAAGAATATAACTACTATAATACTGTCTCCTATGTACAAGAATATAAGAAGAAAAAATGGAATGGTTCCGGCACCTAATTTGCAGTAAAAACTTCCTTTATTCGGGGTTCGGTATACACTCTTGTTCACACAGTGGCTGGTAGTTTACGCGTTTCGGACAGTCTAGTCCTTAGTCGTTACGACTAAGGACTAGACTGTCCAAAACGCAGAACTACCAGCCACTGTGAATAGAGTGCATACGAACCTCGAATAAGAAGTTTACTGCAAGTCAGATGTCAACCATTCCATTTTTCTTCTGATGTTGCAAGTTCTTCTCTTCAGGCTCCGAGCACCGGGGATATGGCTGTCCTGGATGGGTGAGCTGGACTTTTGCATTTGTTATACAAGAATATAACTACTATAATACTGTCTCCTATGTACAAGAATATAACTACTATAATACTGTCTCCTATGTACAAGAATATAACTACTATAATACTGCCTCCTATGTACAAGAATATAACTACTATAATACTGCAACTATGTACAAGAATATAACTACTATAATACTGCTCCTATGTACAAGAATATAACTACTATAATACTGCTCCTATGTACAAGAATATAACTACTATAATACTGCTCCTATGTACAAGAATATAACTACTATAATACTGCCTCCTATGTACAAGAATATAACTACTATAATACTGCTCCCTATGTAGAAGAATATAACTACTATAATACTGCTCCTATGTACAGGAATATAACTGCTATAATACTGCTCCTATGTACAAGAATATAACTACTATAATACTGCTCTTATGTACAAGAATATGACTACTATAATACTGCTCCTATGTACAGGAATATAACTACTATAATACTGCTCCTATGTACAAGAATATAACTACTATAATACTGCTCCTATGTACAAGAATATAACTACTATAATACTGCTCCTATGTACAGGAATATAACTGCTATAATACTGCTCCTATGTACAAGAATATAACTACTATAATACTGCCCCCTATGTACAAGAATATAACTACTATAATACTGCCTTCTATGTACAAGAATATAACTACTATAATACTGCCTTCTATGTACAAGAATATAACTACTATAATACTGCTTCTATGTATATAAATAATGTAATAGTACATCAATCATGTGGGCGCACATCGCAGAGCAGGAGACTTTGGGGCTTGTTAGGAAGAGACACTTGTAGTATGATCCATGTATCGGTATTTAGAATTTGGATATATTCACAGTATTTCCGTATGAACTGGAGAAAGTGAGCAATGCTGTAAGGAGGGGGTGGGGGAGACGCTCCGGGCGCAGTGTCAGGCTGGTAAGCCTGGCAGAGGCTGGAGATGATGGATACAAGTCAAAGCCACAGAAGCTGTTAACAGACCCACCCAGCTCAGCCCCCGCACCTCAACATATGAGCGGAGTGCTGCCTTGTGGTGCCAGAAATCACACGTTCTGCACAGACCGAGCGCCCTCTGAGCTGGATGGATGTCATGGGGGTCACGAGGCACATGCACAGATGATGGGGTGTAAGGCGCTTGACTCCAGAACACAGGTCCCCTCCATTAAGCTCACAGTCCACATACACAGCTATGTTCATGCTCACCTTCCTGGTTCATGAATAAAATGACAGATTTACAGTAAAGACTGGATGAATTTAATTATTTTTCATTTTTTTTTTTTTTTGGGGGAATTGATCTGGAATATGGATGAAGAACTGTAATCATTAGTACAAGGCGTCTCAGTGTTGGCTCCTCTTGTGTGCACTGCTGGAGGCTGTGAGAAGAGGGCGCTCTCCACCCTCGCCATGCTGCAGAATCACTGGCACCGCACGAGGCCACAGCCGCTGTGCCATATCCCACAAGAGGGTGTGTGCTCTGTGAGGGACGTATCCGGCCAGGAGGGGGATTCACTAAAATATCACCCAAAATCATAAATCTTCCATCTGCAACTAAAATGCCTGCTCCACTGAGTGACAGATAGGTAGAAAAGGGAATGTAGATAATAGATAGAAAAACAGAGAGAAGTCACAATTATAGAAAAATACAATGTAACTAAACGAATAACATATAACGTGTAACGACCACGACATGGTCCGCACTATGCAGCCGGACTATAAGATCCCGGGGACATCCACAGGTTCTATATCCAATACTGTGGAGCTGATTCTCTGCACTGTATGTCCTATTGGGGGTCATCAGGCCAAGCTTGGTGTCAGGGTGCTCACATGCGCAGTGCCACACTAGGATAGGTATGCTTGCCATGGCAGTGTGTGGTCTGTTTTGGGGTTTGATAGTAGATTACTGTGCGGGCTTCTTCGAGTCTGTAAGGAGTCTGATTTGGGGTCTATATAGATAGAAGTCTGTAGAGATGGGGGGTCTGGTCTGGGGTATGTATAGATAGATGTCTGTAGAGATGCGGGGTCTGTGTAGATAGATGTCTGTAGAGATGGGGAGTCTGGTCTGGGGTCTGTATAGATAGATGTCTGGAGAGATGGGGAGTCTGGTCTGGGGTATGTATAGATAGATGTCTGTAGAGATGGGGAGTCTGGTCTGGGGTATGTGTAGATAGATGTCTGTAGAGATGAGGGGTCTGGTCTGAAGTATGTATAGATAGATGTCTGTAGAGATGGGAAGTCTGGTCTGGGGTCTGTATAGAAAGATGTCTGTAGAGATGGGGAGTCTGGCCTGGGGTCTATATAGATGGATGTCTGTAGAGATGGGGGGTCTGGTCTGGGGTATGTATAGATAGCTGTCTGTAAAGATGGGGGTCTGGTCTAGGGTTTGTATAGATAGATGTCTGTAGAGATGGGGGTCTGGTCTAGGGTCTGTATAGATAGATATCTGTAGAGATGGGGGGTCTGGTCTGGGGTCTGTATAGATAGATGTCTGTAGAGATGGGGGTCTGGTCTGGGGTCTGTCTAGATAGATGTCTGTAGAGATGGGGCGTCTGGTCTGGGGTCTGTATGGATGGATGTCTGTAGAGATGGGGGGTCTGGTCTGGGGTATGTATAGATAGATGTCTGTAGAGATGGGGCGTCTGGTCTGGGGTCTGTATAGATAGATGTCAGTAGAGATGGGGTGTCTGGTCTGGGGTCTGTATAGATAGATGTCTGTAGAGATGGGGGGTCTGGTCTTGGGTATGTATAGATAGATGTCTGTAGAGATGGGGGGTCTGGTCTGGGGTCTGTATAGATAGATGTCTGTAGAGATGGGGGGTCTGGTCTGGGGTCTGTCTAGATAGATGTCTATAGAGATGGAAGGTCTGGTCTGGGGTCTCTATAGATAGGTGTCTGTAGAGATGGGGGTCTGGTCTGGGGTCTGTCTTGATAGATGTCTGTAGAGATGGGAGGTATGGTCTGGGGTCTGTATAGATAGAAGTCTGTAGAGATGGGGGGTCTGGTCTGGCATATGTATAGATAGATGTCTGTAGAGATGGGAAGTCTGGTCTGGGGTATGTATAGATAGATGTCTGTAGAGATGGAAGGTCTGATCTGGGGTCTGTATAGATAGACATCTGTAAAGATGGGGGGGTCTGGTCTGGGGTCTGTATAGATAGATGTCTGTAGAGATGGAAGGTCTGGTCTGGGGTCTGTATAGATAGATGTCTGTAGAGATGGGGGGTCTGGTCTTGGGTATG
Source organism: Bufotes viridis (assembly GCA_033119425.1). NCBI lineage: Eukaryota > Metazoa > Chordata > Amphibia > Anura > Bufonidae > Bufotes > Bufotes viridis. The sequence goes on from CM065592.1 coordinate 438,229,038, forward strand.
TATAGATAGATGTCTGTAGAGATGGGGTGTCTGGTCTGGGGTCTGTATAGATAGATGCCTGTAGAGATGGGGGGTCTGGTCTGGGGTCTGTATAGATAGATGTCTGTAGAGATGGGGGATCCGGTCTGGCATCTGTATAGATAGATGTCTGTAGAGATGGGGAGTCTGGTCTGGGGTCTGTATAGATAGATGTCTGTAGAGATGGGGGGTCTGGTCTGGGGTATTTATAGATAGATGTCTGTAGAGATGGAGGGTCTGGTCTGGGGTCTGTCTAGATAGATGTCTGTAGAGATGGAAGGTCTGGTCTGGGGTTTCTATAGATAGATGTCTGTAGAGATGGGAAGTCTGGTCTGGGGTATGTATAGATAGATGTCTGTAGAGATGGAAGGTCTGGTCTGGGGTCTGTATAGATAGACGTCTGTAGAGATGGGGGGTCTGGTCTGGGGTCTGTATAGATGGGTGTCTATAGAGATGGTGGGTCTGGTCTGGGGTCTGTAAAGATAGGTGTGCGGTGCCACACTAGGATATGTATGCTTCTAATGGCGGTGTTTGGACTGTTTTGGGTTTGATCGTAGATTACTGTGTAGGCTTCTTTCAGTCTGAAAAGAGCAGTCTGGTCTGGTGCCTGTATAGATAGGCGATTGTAAAGATGGGGGGTCTGTATAAACAGGTGTCTGTAGAGATGGGGGAGGTCTGGTTTGTAGTCTGTATGCCTGTAGAGATGGGAGTTGGTTTGGGCTCTATATAGATATGTGTCTGTAGAGATGGGGGGGGCTGGTCTGGGATCAGTATAGATGAAAAATCTGGTCTGGGGACTATATTAATGGGGAAGGTCAGTACAGATGGTGCTGTATGGTCTGGGGTCTCTACTGATAAGGGGTCTGGCCTGGAGTCTGTACTAATGGAGGGGTAAGGGGTTTGTTCTAGTGTTTGTATAAATAGAGCTATACTGGGGTCTATAAAGATCGTGGTGGTGTAATGATGAGAGGTCTGGTCTGCAGATGGTGGTGTACGGTCGGAGGACTGTATAGATGGGTGTCTATAGAGATGGAGGTCTGGTCTGGGGTCTGTATAGATAGATGCCTGTAGAGATGGGGGGTCTGGTCTGGGGTCTGTATAGATCGGTGTCTATAGAGATGGGGGGTCTGGTCTGGTGTCTGAATAGATAGACTGTGGTCTATAAAGATCGTGGTGGTGTAATCATGAGAGGTCTGGTCTGTAGATGGTGGTGTACGGTCTGAGGTCTGTATAGGTGGGTGTCTGTAGAGATGGGGGGGTCTGGTCTGGGGTCTGTATAGATAGATGTCTGTAGAGATGGGGGATCCGGTCTGGCATCTGTATAGATAGATGTCTGTAGAGATGGGAAGTCTGGTCTGGGGTATGTATAGATAGATGTCTGTAGAGATGGAAGGTCTGATCTGGGGTCTGTATAGATAGACATCTGTAAAGATGGGGGGGTCTGGTCTGGGGTCTGTATAGATAGATGTCTGTAGAGATGGGGGGTCTGGTCTTGGGTATGTATAGATAGATGTCTGTAGAGATGGGGTGTCTGGTCTGGGGTCTGTATAGATAGATGCCTGTAGAGATGGGGGGTCTGGTCTGGGGTCTGTATAGATAGATGTCTGTAGAGATGGGGGATCCGGTCTGGCATCTGTATAGATAGATGTCTGTAGAGATGGGGAGTCTGGTCTGGGGTCTGTATAGATAGATGTCTGTAGAGATGGGGGGTCTGGTCTGGGGTATTTATAGATAGATGTCTGTAGAGATGGAGGGTCTGGTCTGGGGTCTGTCTAGATAGATGTCTGTAGAGATGGAAGGTCTGGTCTGGGGTTTCTATAGATAGATGTCTGTAGAGATGGGAAGTCTGGTCTGGGGTATGTATAGATAGATGTCTGTAGAGATGGAAGGTCTGGTCTGGGGTCTGTATAGATTGACGTCTGTAGAGATGGGGGGTCTGGTCTGGGGTCTGTATAGATGGGTGTCTATAGAGATGGTGGGTCTGGTCTGGGGTCTGTATAGATAGGTGTGCGGTGCCACACTAGGATATGTATGCTTGTAATGGCGGTGTTTGGACTGTTTTGGGTTTGATCGTAGATTACTGTGTAGGCTTCTTTCAGTCTGAAAAGAGCAGTCTGGTCTGGTGCCTGTATAGATAGGCGATTGTAAAGATGGGGGGGTCTGTATAAACAGGTGTCTGTAGAGATGGGGGAGGTCTGGTTTGTAGTCTGTATGCCTGTAGAGATGGGAGTTGGTTTGGGCTCTATATAGATATGTGTCTGTAGAGATGGGGGGGCTGGTCTGGGATCAGTATAGATGAAAAATCTGGTCTGGGGACTATATTAATGGGGAAGGTCAGTACAGATGGTGCTGTATGGTCTGGGGTCTCTACTGATAAGGGGTCTGGCCTGGAGTCTGTACTAATGGAGGGGTAAGGGGTTTGTTCTAGTGTTTGTATAAATAGAGCTATACTGGGGTCTATAAAGATCGTGGTGGTGTAATGATGAGAGGTCTGGTCTGCAGATGGTGGTGTACGGTCGGAGGACTGTATAGATGGGTGTCTATAGAGATGGAGGTCTGGTCTGGGGTCTGTATAGATAGATGCCTGTAGAGATGGGGGGTCTGGTCTGGGGTCTGTATAGATCGGTGTCTATAGAGATGGGGGTCTGGTCTGGTGTCTGAATAGATAGACTGTGGTCTATAAAGATCGTGGTGGTGTAATCATGAGAGGTCTGGTCTGTAGATGGTGGTGTACGGTCTGAGGTCTGTATAGGTGGGTGTCTGTTGAGATGGGGGGGTCTGGTCTGGGGTCTGTATAGATAGATGTCTGTAGAGATGGGGGATCCGGTCTGGCATCTGTATAGATAGATGTCTGTAGAGATGGGAAGTCTGGTCTGGGGTATGTATAGATAGATGTCTGTAGAGATGGAAGGTCTGATCTGGGGTCTGTATAGATAGACATCTGTAAAGATGGGGGGGTCTGGTCTGGGGTCTGTATAGATAGATGTCTGTAGAGATGGAAGGTCTGGTCTGGGGTCTGTATAGATAGATGTCTGTAGAGATGGGGGGTCTGGTCTTGGGTATGTATAGATAGATGTCTGTAGAGATGGGGTGTCTGGTCTGGGGTCTGTATAGATAGATGCCTGTAGAGATGGGGGGTCTGGTCTGGGGTCTGTATAGATAGATGTCTGTAGAGATGGGGATCCGGTCTGGCATCTGTATAGATAGATGTCTGTAGAGATGGGGAGTCTGGTCTGGGGTCTGTATAGATAGATGTCTGTAGAGATGGGGGGTCTGGTCTGGGGTATTTATAGATAGATGTCTGTAGAGATGGAGGGTCTGGTCTGGGGTCTGTCTAGATAGATGTCTGTAGAGATGGAAGGTCTGGTCTGGGGTTTCTATAGATAGATGTCTGTAGAGATGGGAAGTCTGGTCTGGGGTATGTATAGATAGATGTCTGTAGAGATGGAAGGTCTGGTCTGGGGTCTGTATAGATTGACGTCTGTAGAGATGGGGGGTCTGGTCTGGGGTCTGTATAGATGGATGTCTATAGAGATGGTGGGTCTGGTCTGGGGTCTGTATAGATAGGTGTGCGGTGCCACACTAGGATATGTATGCTTGTAATGGCGGTGTTTGGACTGTTTTGGGTTTGATCGTAGATTACTGTGTAGGCTTCTTTCAGTCTGAAAAGAGCAGTCTGGTCTGGTGCCTGTATAGATAGGCGATTGTAAAGATGGGGGGGTCTGTATAAACAGGTGTCTGTAGAGATGGGGGAGGTCTGGTTTGTAGTCTGTATGCCTGTAGAGATGGGAGTTGGTTTGGGCTCTATATAGATATGTGTCTGTAGAGATGGGGGGGCTGGTCTGGGATCAGTATAGATGAAAAATCTGGTCTGGGGACTATATTAATGGGGAAGGTCAGTACAGATGGTGCTGTATGGTCTGGGGTCTCTACTGATAAGGGGTCTGGCCTGGAGTCTGTACTAATGGAGGGGTAAGGGGTTTGTTCTAGTGTTTGTATAAATAGAGCTATACTGGGGTCTATAAAGATCGTGGTGGTGTAATGATGAGAGGTCTGGTCTGCAGATGGTGGTGTACGGTCGGAGGACTGTATAGATGGGTGTCTATAGAGATGGAGGTCTGGTCTGGGGTCTGTATAGATAGATGCCTGTAGAGATGGGGGGTCTGGTCTGGGGTCTGTATAGATCGGTGTCTATAGAGATGGGGGGTCTGGTCTGGTGTCTGTATAGATAGACTGTGGTCTATAAAGATCGTGGTGGTGTAATCATGAGTGGTCTGGTCTGTAGATGGTGGTGTACGGTCTGAGGTCTGTATAGGTGGGTGTCTATAGAGATGGGGGTTTGGTCTGGGGTCTGTATAGATAGATGTCTGTAGAGATGGGGGGTCTGGTCTGGGGTCTGTATAGATAGATGTCTGTAGAGATGGGGGGTCTGGTCTGGGGTCTGTATAGATAGACTGCGGTCTATAAAGATTGCGGTGGTGTAATCATGAGAGGTCTGGTCTGTAGATGGTGGTGTACGGTCTGGGGTCTGTATAGATGTGGGATCTGGCCTGGAGTGTGTAATATTGGAGGGGTTTGTTCTAGGATCTGTATAATTGGCAGATCCATTCTGGAGTCTACACAGATGATGGTGTATGGCCTCGAGTCTGCATTCATATGGGAGGGGGGGGGGGTTGGTTTGGGGCTTGAATAAATGGGAGGTCCCGTCTGAGGTCTATATTGATTGGGGGTATGGTCTGTAAGGATCGGTGTCTGGTATGTGGTTTGCATTTGTTTAGGGGGTCTGGTGTGTAATCTGCATTCATTTTGTGGCCTGCAGAAGGGGAAGAGGGTGATATGTACCATTTCTGACTTAAATGCCATAGATTGTGGGTGCCTCCTATATATAAAGGGCGGGCCTTCTGTATTCAGAATCTCAAGAGTTGGCAAATGTGGTCTAATGTCACAGGACATCTGTTAGAGCAAGACCACCGCCGCTGTGTAGGGGGGAGCTCTCCTGGCAGTAGATATTCTCCTGTCCTCAGAAGCCTGTGCGGCACATCTGCTCTACCCCAGCGTCGTCCCGATTCTCTCTCCTGTGAGGTTTGGTTTTATTTGGACAGTCGGACCGATTACAGCAGCTCTCGCGCGTCCAATGCATCTGCTTTCTGAATGAGGATCATCTTTCGGGCGGTCTCGTGGGACACTTTAGTGGAAGTCAATCTCTGATTCTCTGCCATTTTCTGGACATTTGTCAAGTTAATCCAGCTTATTGACTAGGATATAAAAACATCAATGAGATCGGTACTCGAAGCGCGCCGGGCGGTGAAGTAATGGAGCGCCCGTGTCCAAGACAATTCACTGCACCTGCTTATTTTGGAAGACGCAGTATGAACAGGGATAGAACGGGCCAAAACCAACCCGAGCTCCAATATCTGAGCACACAAGAAGAATCTGCACATAGAGAACAGACTCATCCTGCGCGTTTCAGGATGGAGATCCATATCTGTGTTGGTAGCAGGACAGGTGGAGATGACCCCGGGCAATCAGGAGGACAGTTTATGGTAAATTCCAATCATACAGAATCCAATAGTCCACAACTCCAGGAAAGCATCAGATGCCGGACCACTGGGTTTTCAGGATTTCCGCTGCTGGATAAGAAGTAACAAGAGGAATGCGGAATCTTCTCCGTCCACAGCCAAGGCTGTAAATCTGATCATAGTCTGAAACGCATTTATGAGTTTTATCTCTGGTGCCAAACACAGAGACTGGCGCTCTCAGACCTCAGGGGGGAAGAGTTCATTCAGCTCGTATCTGTCAGAGGCGTCAATCAGACGCTATCTCTCAGCTGGGTGTTATATGTGACACATAATTACTGGGAGGCGGGGGTCTCCTGTGATGGGGACGCTGGTGGAATCATCTGCAGAAGACTTGTCCAGGCTGACATAAAGCCCAATCACTAAGAAAACTTCTTCAACTTTATAATAGACCTTATTTTCTCACAAGTTAAAAGATCTCTGCTCGCTGTCAGTGAATGGAAACAGACTGATTCAATCCATCCTGACGTAGTCCTGCTCTCCGGAGAAGGTTTACCAGTCAATTCCCTGGGAGCTAAACATGGCAGCGCCATAATCTCTCCCCTGTATAGGTCTCCGAGCTCTAACCTGCACTCCACGCAGGACAAGGTCAGCCCGAGCATGCAGGTGTCCGAGCTATCCAGGGACCCTGAATAGAACGTGACTCTGCTCCGCCATGCAGCATTACATTAACCATAACATTAAAACCCCCTTCCTGGGGTCAAGGCATGAGACTTATGAAGGTGGCCTGCGTTACCTGGCACAAGACTTTAGCAGAAGCCCCTTTAAGAGTCCAGTTACAAGGCCTATCACGTGCGGCAATCAATGATATTCAAGTTAAAGGACCTTTCCAAAGAATTGGGGGATGAATGATCGCTATTAGGTTCGGTCCCTATTCACTTTGCATATTGTCAGAGGCACAGCTCAGGTTTAGACAGATCGATGTGCTGTTAACAAATGAAGATCTAAGTGCGTTTTGCTTATTTTTTCGGGCATCTTTACAATTATTGGGAACGAGCGTTCATACCGGATAATTGCCCTGATGCTCTGTGTAAATCGGCCCTCAGTCCTGTAAGTTGCTCGGTGCGGCCTCCACACATCATACAGAAGGCAATCAGGCTGAGATCTGGGAATATGGACACAAGTCATCACCTTGATCTTTCTGTCAGGTTCCTCATTCTTTTTGAGTTTCTGCAGCGTGGCCAGGGATTATCCTGCTGATAAAGAGCACTGCCACCAGGGGGCACTGCTGCCATGAAGGGGGTACTTGTCTGTATAGGGTTTGGGTAGGTAGTACATGTCTCATCCACATGATGCCATTATACAAGGTTTTCCAGAGCATCTCACTGACCTCCACCAACTCGTCCTCTTCCCATAGTGCACCTGGGGCCATCTTTTCCTCAGGTAAGTGACGCACACATAGACCTGACCGTCCACATGATGTAACATGGTTCATCAGACCAGGCTGCATTCTTCCCATAGTGCACCTGGTGCCATCTCTTCCTCAGCTAAGTGATGCACACATAGACCTGACCGTCCACATGATGTAACATGGTTCATCAGACCAGGCTGCATTCTTCCCATAGTGCACCTGGTGCCATCTCTTCCTCAGGTAAGTGACGCACACATCGACCTGACCGTCCACATGATGTAACATGGTTCATCAGACCAGGCTGCATTCTTCCCATAGTGCACCTGGTGCCATCTCTTCCTCAGCTAAGTGATGCACACATAGACCTGACCGTCCACATGATGTAACATGGTTCATCAGACCAGGCTGCATTCTTCCCATAGTGCACCTGGTGCCATCTCTTCCTCAGCTAAGTGATGCACACATAGACCTGACCGTCCACATGATGTAACATGGTTCATCAGACCAGGCTGCATTCTTCCCATAGTGCACCTGGTGCCATCTCTTCTCCAGGTAAGGGACGCACACATCGACCTGACCGTCTACATGATGTAACATGGTTCATCAGACCAGGCTGCATTCTTCCCATAGTGCACCTGGAGCCATCTCTTCCTCAGGTAAGTGACGCACACATAGACCTGACCGTCCACATGATGTAACATGGTTCATCAGACCAGGCTGCATTCTTCCCATAGTGCACCTGGTGCCATCTCTTCCTCAGGTAAGTGACGCACACATCGACCTGACCGTCCACATGATGTAACATGGTTCATCAGACCAGGCTGCATTCTTCCCATAGTGCACCTGGTGCCATCTCTTCTCCAGGTAAGGGACGCACACATCGACCTGACCGTCCACATGATGTAACATGGTTCATCAGACCAGGCTGCATTCTTCCCATAGTGCACCTGGTGCCATCTCTTCTCCAGGTAAGGGACGCACACATCGACCTGACCGTCCACATGATGTAACATGGTTCATCAGACCAGGCCGTCTTCTTCCCATAGTGCACCTGGTGCCATCTCTTCTCCAGGTAAGTGACGCACACATAGACTTAACCGTCCACATGATGTAACATGGTTCATCAGACTAGGTCATGTTCTCCTCATAGTGCACCTAGTACCATCTCTTCTCCAGGTTCTCTCAAACTGGTAATGGCCACTGACTACCTAGATGATCAGATTTGGGAGATAATGAAATTGATGAATACATCTAATATTGTCCAGAACCAGCTCATCATAGTCACTAATCAACACACTCTGGTGCTAGACTACTTGACTGCAAAGGAAGGAGGAATGTGTCAGGTAATAGGTACTGCATGCTGCCACTATATTGATCCACAAGGTAATCTACAAGTGAAAGTGGGTTTGGAAAAGATAAGTGAGATACGTGATCAATGGTTGGATGCACATGGAGCAGATAAATTGTTGTGGAAACATATATGAAATGTATACTTGCTTGTAGTATAACTAAAAAATTGCATAAAAAGAAGATGGCCCCTGAAGCAGAAGCCAACTCCCTTACTAATGTCTTACTAATCATCTTATGATAATGATGACTTCAGCTAATCTAACATCGGCTGATCTGATGTGATACATGTCCATTTTTAGTTTGATAATGTGACAATGAGATAATGCTATGAGATAATGCTGCCAAGTCATTAAGTTCCCCTTTTATCTTCTATATCAACCCATGTATCACACGTAATAAACCAGAGCATCTAGCATTGACTTCATTGTGATGGTCTGTGTGTGATTACTCTCGGCGTACGCCTAATACCTGAATACCAATTTGGAGCAGTACATCAACTCAGCCTGACCCTTGCATCAGGACCAGAACAGTTGGCGCCCAACGTGGGGCTTGAGGATTGGACCCCCTGCTGAAGTACCCCCAGAGACTGGACAATAGATATTCAAATTCAACAAAAGGAAGCAGAGATCTTGACAATAATGCGGAACTAAAACATAGCTTTTCGGCAGTTGCAGACTTTGGTGGAAACAATATTTGCACAAAATGTTGAGACTTTTGTCTTCTCTGGTGACTTAGATAAGGGGCAAAAAAAGTTTAAGACGGCCGTCCACATGATGTAACATGGTTCATCAGACCAGGCTGCATTCTTCCCATAGTGCACCTGGTGCCATCTCTTCTCCGGGTAAGTGACGCACAACCCTGGCTGTCCATATCATGTAACGTGATTCATCAGACCAGACTGCCTTTTTCCCATAGTGCACCTGGTGCCATCTCTTCCTCGGGTAAGTGGTGCACACACCTAGCTGTCCATATCATGTAACGTGATTCATCAGACCAGGTCATCTTCTCCTCATAGTGCATCTGCTGTCATCTCTTCCTCAGGTAAGTGACGCACACAGCCGGCCGTCCACCTGATGTAACCTGATTCATCAGACCAGGCCGTTTTCTTCCACTGCTCCATGCTCCAGTTCTGATGCTCTTGTGTCCATCGTAGGCACTTTCAGAGGAGGACGATTCAGCATGGGCGCTCTCTCTGGGTCTCCAAGACGTAGAATGGCTCTTCAGCTTTTACCATTTTCAAAATCTCTGCTTGCTGTTAGGAAATGGGAACAATTATTGCTTGCAACTTGAATTTGAAAACTGATTCACGACCTGCGCTGCTCACACAAGTTCCCAGCTCTTTACAAGGTTGTAAAAAAGTTAGACGGCCGTGTGAAATGCCGGCTTCGATAGAGGTTTTCCCCTGAGGACCCTCATCATCCTTTCTCCAGGCAGAAGATCCTGAACAATAAATGTGAACGTAAATTCAAATGTCTTCAGTAATTCACACGTCCTGCGGGGAAGACCTTGTGCGTCCAGGAACGGTCAGTGGTGGCGGTCTAGGAGTGACAGCGCTGTGCTTTCAAATGCGGCTGTGACATCACAGAGCGGCCAAGCGAGTCATGGAGGATTTCAGCGCCGCTGAACGATTCGAGGTGCCGATTTTGAGGAGGGATCGGGACGACGCTGCGATGCTAAGGAGAACAATACGCCCATTTTCTAGGCCCGCGGTGGAACAAGCAGAGCTTTTTATTATTGGGATAAAATAAAAACAGACGTCGAAGAGAAGTCCGGGGACTGGGGCGAGGGGGAGATGGCCTCGTGACGTCCCAGGGGGGCAGTGAACTCAGCTTCACTTCACATCACAGCAGATTCAGGTGCTATATGCAAAGCAGAGCGGCTGACAAGACAGCGCCAATGTCGAGTGCAATAAACTGGTGCAAACGAGGCGACGTGGAAAAGGAAGAACGATCATAAAAATATATATAAAAAAAAAAAAAGGTTTCCTCTTTGGATCTTCAGGATCCTACTCACACGTGTACTGTACATACCGCGTGTCACCGACTGATGAATGTGCAATGGCAATTATAATTATGTTATAGACCAATCTATGATACGGCGCACTACCTTCCCCGAAGATATGACCCCCCCGCTGAAAGGTACCCGCAGTAGTACAATCAGTTTCTACTCTAGCTCCTTAAGGACACATGACGTATGGGTACGTCATGTGTCCAGTCCCTGAAGATGGCGCCCGCTCCTGCTTGCTGCGGGCACCATCGCTGCGGGGGTCCGGCTGATTCCTGTAGCTGACCCCCGCAGCTGATGATCGCGGTCGGCAGCGCTGCCGACCACGATCATTTAACCCTGCAGATGCCGTGATCAATCCTGATCACGGCATCTGCACGCGCTAAAACCAAAAGTAAAACTTTCGGCAGCGCTCCGGCTCCCCCTAGTGGTGATCGGGAGAATCGGAGCGCTGTAAGGGATAGCCTCAAGCCTTTCATTCAGCTTGAGGCTATCACTTACTATTTCCTATGGAGCCCTTGTTAGCAATAGGGCTTCATAGGAAAGTAGTAAATGCTCATAAACTCCAATACAAGTGTATTGGAGTTTATGATAGAAGCAATCAGGTAACTGATTTATATAGGTCCCTATGGGATCTATATAAAAGTGTAAAAAAATAAAAAAATAAAAAATAAAAAAAATAAAAAAACCTAAAAATTTAAATCACCCCCTTTCCCCAAAATTAAAATAAAATAATAAAAAATAAAAAATACACATCATGGGTGTCAGCAATGTGTGAAAACGCCCATAGTATAAAAATATAAAATATATTCCCATACGGTAAACAGAAAACGGAAAAAGCGCCCAAATGGCCGATTTGCCGTTTTTGGACGCTTCATTTCCTCAAAAAATTAAATAAAAGCGATCAAAAAGTCCTACACACCCCATAATGGTATCAACTAAAAGTTAAGATCGCCCGCAAAAATAAGCCCCCATACAACGCCATACACTTATATACAAATACGTTATAGCGGTCAAAACATGGCGACAAAAAAAAAAAAATTTTTCCCACTTTGGAATTTTTTTCACTATCAAAACGCAAGAAAAGCTATACATATTGGGTATCGCCGGATTCGTACTGACCTGTAGAATAAAACTAAATGGTCAGTTTTATCGCAAATCAAACGTCGTAATTTAGAAACCCGTAAAACTGTGGTGAAATTGCTTTTTTTTTGCAATTTCACCCCATTTGGAATTTTTTTCCCGCTTCCCACTACACCGTATGCATTATTAAATGATGGCGTTGGAAAGTACAACTTGTCCCGCAAAAAATAAGCCCTCATATGGCCATGTGAACGGAAGAATAAAAAAGTTATGGCTCTTGGAAGGCATAGAGCGCAAAACGAAAACGCAAAAATGTAAAAACCCTGTGTCCTTAAGGGGCTAGATCACCTTACTGATGGTTTCTTTCTCTGCGGCATCTGTCTTTCTCTAAATGCAGTGTGGGACTCGTGCTGTAACGGGTCTGGTATCTAGTCTACGGATTGCTCCCCGGGCGGTGGCGCGATTTAGTTTCTTCAGAATTGCAACTCGCACTCTCAGAGAGTAACCAGTGACGTCACGATGCAACTACGGATGGTTGCCAGTGCCAAACTTCCAACCAACGCGTTTCGGACAGTGCCCTGTCCTTCATCAGGGACACTAGCTGGCGCACCTCGATACCTTACTTTTATACACTCTCTCTTAATGACTCTGTTTTAACCCCTTGCCTGCCACCTCATTGTGTATTGTGTTGCCCTTGGTGATGAGAACTTTCACCGCTTTCCCTACATTTTTATCGCTCCACATTCCTAGTCAAACACTTCTATTTCAGCATTTAAACCAACAGGCGCCAAAGTGTTCCTACGGAAGATCCATTTTGTTTCTGATCTAGACATATTTTTAATCAGTCTCCTCTCTTTTATCTTTTTTCACCGCTTCTATCCCACAAAAAGTTGAGCCTGCAAAATGTCCTCTGTATAATGGACGCCATTCTCACTTCCTTTGAATATTGTATACATCCTTCCCGGCCTTTTCTGCAATTGTCTTTTTGTGCGGCCGCTGTAAATCTCACCCCGGGGGCAGGTTATTGCATCTATCGCCCCCCCGGCTATTACCTGTGATATATTCCCTCATGTTCTGCTTATATCTTCCCCCTCTGTTTTCTATTTGAATCTGTATTTTATTATTTTGCGACTTTTTACAACCTGCACATTTTATACACGGATAGAAGCCTTTCCATCGACCTTCCTCCTTGTGACGTTCCACGTTCTTATTATTCCTGGCCATGCATCTACTCGTGGATCCCACCATATGTCCTATGTTTTTTGCCTTTTCCATAGACAAGTCCAACTATTTTTTATCCTCCTGTAAAATATCCCAATACTTACTGACGATCTTCTTAAAGTACATCGCCTGGCCATTATACGGGATACTGATGGGGGAATTATCGCTTCCTCCTCTGTTTATATTTTTATCATCTCTTTAGCTTCAAGTAAGGCCTATTAGTTGTCCTATTTCTAGTTTTTGCTCCATCAGTTTTTCTTTGCGTATGTTCTGCCTCTCTTTCTTATTCGAAGGCTACTTTCACACTAGCGTTTTGGATTCCGTGTGTGAGATCCGTTTCAGGGCTCTCACAAACGGTCCAAAACGGATCAGTTCAGCCCCAATGCATTCTGAATAGATAAGGATCCGTTCAGAATGCATCAGTTCGGCTCCGTTCCGCTTCTATTCTGCTTTGGAGGCGGACACCAAAGCGCAGCATGCAGCATTTTGGTGTCCGTCTGAAGAGGCGGAGCCTAACGGATCCGTTTTTAATTACAATGTAAGTCAATGAGGACGGATCCGTTGTCAGTGACACAATATGGTGCATTTGAAAACGGATCTGTTCCCCATTGACTTTCAATGTAATTCAAAACGGATCCGTTTTGGACTTTGTCATTTTTCTTTTAACTAATGCAAACGGATCCGTTCTGAACGGATACAAACTTTTGTATTATAGGTGCGGATCCGTCTGTGCAAATAAACAGACGGATCCGCACCAACGCAAGTGTGAAAGCACCCTTATACTGTCATCCAGCTATATTGGTTACTTTGTGCTTAATACCGCAAATTCCAATTTGGTCACCCCCTGACAAAGATACGCCGAAACGCGCGTCGGGGTGGCGCCATCCTGGCGGTTGTCTGGAAGGTTCTTTCATTGGTACATTCAGCTTGGTCTTTTCATGAGACGGCTTCTTACTCTGTCTCCATAGACAGCAGTGATCTGTGATCCTGCCACACACCTCATTCTATATATGTTCTCAGCTTTGCCTTTGTGCTTGGTAATTTACGTATCTTACGTACCTTTATGTGCGGTGTTGTGTCCCACCAGAGTGGCGCGATTTCTCTCTCTGTCCACCTTGTTTTTTTAATGCCGATGTTATTTATGATGCATATGAATGAATGAATTTGATAACTTAATAAAATACCAATTTTTGCAATATATTGAGTGAGCTCTAGTTGTTTTTTAGGTTGAAGGTCTTGCTTTAGGGAGCGCACACCCTAGTTAGTTTATACATATATATTTGCTGTCCCTTCAGCCCCTTATTTATTAGCGCATTATGCTAATTGTAGTTTAGGGCTCAAATGTACATTGGTTTTCTTTGTACTTACATCTATATATATATCTGAATTATGGTGGGATAGAAAAGAGCGAATTCAGAGGGTTCAAACTATTTTTCGACCACATAGGACACACAGAAAGAGCAATAATCGGACCAAGGCTCACATTTTCCGTTAATCAAAAACACACCGCAACAATTAGAACATTTATTAATCACCGAGATGAAGGATTTATAGGAAATAACATTGTTAGGGAAATATGTAGAACAGATGTGCCATGATTTCTCAAGAAAAATGACTATTTTTATTATTAATAAAAGGAGACAAAGATTAATGATTATAAATAGAAAGGTTCGAGAGTTGTTTGAAAAATTAAGACCATGGAAAGATCGTCCAAGTATAAAACCTTTAGTTGATGGTATAAAGAGAAGAAAACACTTAAAGAAGAAGAAATAACAGAAAAAAACGATGAGAAAATTCAATTTGGATGCCTTACCTATTAATATAAAAATGTTGAAAATGGGGCAATGGAAAACCTGAACTGCTTTGAAACGGAAGATGAATATATACCGGGGAAAAATAGGGATCAAGATGATCACATATAGTGAACGCGAAGAAATAGAATCGGTTCAACCCTCTAATTCAGAGTGATAGCGCACAAGAAGAAAGAAAGGAAGGAGAAATAGTAGAAGAATCAACTCCAGGGCGAATGGTGAGAGATACAAAAAAAGCAGAAAAAAAGGAGGTAACCATGAGAGGTAATAGGAAAGAAACACCGGAGAAAAGGGGAGACGATAATAAAAAGTCCAGGAGGAAAGGCGGGTGAAGGAAAGAGGAGATCCGTCATTAAAAAGACGGTAAAACAGGAATTTTACAGGTCCGAAAAAATGGAAACATAAAAAAAAACTATGTAAACATAGGAGGGAATGTAGGGGGGGGGGGGGGGATACACCAAAAAGAAGAAACAACAACTGAGAGATGATCATATAGAGGAGGGTTCGGGACAGAAAATGTATAATTCAATCCTGAAAAAGGGACTAAAATTTGCCGCCACTGTGTTTTTTAAATAAATTTGAAGCCTTTAAAGGAGTCAGGAAGTTTATGAGGAGATTGAAAAAGAACAAACAAATAATATTGAAACTGTTCACCACTTTAGACATAAAGATCTGAAACCGAAATCTAAATATCACCCTTTACAGGAGTACTCACCAATCTAAATATCACCTTTTACAGAAGTACTCACCAATCTAAATATCACCCTTTACAGGAGTACTCACCAATCTAAATATCACCCTTTACAGGAGAACTCACCAATCTAAATATCACCCTTTACAGGAGTACTCACCAATCTAAATATCACCCTTTACAGGAGTACTCACCAATCTAAATATCACCCTTTACAGGAGTACTCACCAATCTAAATATCACCCTTTACAGGAGTACTCACCAATCTAAATATCACCCTTTACAGGAGTACTCACCAATCTAAATATCACCCTTTACAGGAGTACTCACCAATCTAAATATCACCCTTTACAGGAGTACTCACCAATCTAAATATCACCCTTTACAGGAGTACTCACCAATCTAAATATCACCCTTTACAGGAGTACTTACCAATCTAAATATTACCCTTTACAGGAGTACTCACCAATCTAAATATCACCCTTTACAGGAGTACTTACCAATCTAAATATCACCCGTTACAGGAGTACTCACAAATCTAAATATCATCTTTACAGGAGTACTCACAGATATAAATATCACCCTTTACAGGAGTACTGACCAATCTAAATATCATTTTTACAGGAGTACTCACAGATCTAAATATCACCCTTTACGGTAGTACTCACCAATCTAAATATCACCCTTTACAGGAGTACTCACCAATCTAAATATCACCTTTACAGGAGTACTCACCAATCTAAATATTATCCTTTACAGGAGTATTTACCAATCTAAATATCACCCTTTACATGAGTACTCACCAATCTAAATATCACCCTTTACATGAGTACTCACCAATCTAAATATCACCCTTTACAGGAGTACTCACCAATCTAAATATCACCCTTTACAGGAGTACTCACCAATCTAAATATCACCCTTTACAGGAGTACTCACCAATCTAAATATCACCCTTTACAGGAGTACTCACCAATCTAAATATCAACCTTTACAGGAGAACTCACCAATCTAAATATCACCCTTTACAGGAGTACTCACCAATCTAAATATCACCCTTTACAGGAGTACTCACCAATCTAAATATCACCCTTTACAGGAGTACTCACCAATCTAAATATCACCCTTTACAGGAGTACTCACCAATCTAAATATCACCCTTTACAGGAGTACTTACCAATCTAAATATTACCCTTTACAGGAGTACTCACCAATCTAAATATCACCCTTTACAGGAGTACTTACCAATCTAAATATCACACTTTACAGAAGTACTCACAGATCTAAATATTACCCTTTACAGGAGTACTCACCGATCTAAATATCACACTTTACAGGAGTACTCACCAATCTAAATATCATCCTTTACAGGAGTACTCACCAATCTAAATATCATCCTTTACAGGAGTACTCACCAATCTAAATATCATCCTTTACAGGAGTACTCACCAATCTAAATATTATCCTTTACAGGAGTACTCACCAATCTAAATATTATCCTTTACAGGAGTACTCACCAATCTAAATATCATCCTTTACAGGAGTACTCACCAATCTAAATATCACCCTTTACAGGAGTACTCACCAATCTAAATATCACCCTTTACAGGAGTACTCACAAATCTAAATATCATCCTTTACAGGAGTACTCACAGATCTAAATATCATCCTTTACAGGAGTACTCACCAATCTAAATATCACCCTTTACAGGAGTACTCACCAATCTAAATATCACCCTTTACAGGAGTACTTACCAATCTAAATATCACCCTTTACAGGAGTACTTACCAATCTAAATATCACCTTTTACAGAAGTATTCACCATTCGAAATATCACCTTTTACAGGAGTACTCACCAATCTAAATATCACCCTTTACAGGAGTACTTACCAATCTAAATATCACCTTTTACAGAAGTATTCACCATTCGAAATATCACCTTTTACAGGAGTACTCACCAATCTAAATATCACCCTTTACAGGAGTACTTACCAACCTAAATATCACCCTTTACAGAAGTACTCACAGATCTAAATATTACCTTTACAGGAGTACTCACCCATCTAAATATCACACTTTACAGGAGTACTCAGCAATCTAAATATCCCCCTCTTCAGGAGTACTCACCAATCTAAATATCATCCTTTACAGGAGTACTCACCAATCTAAATATCACCCTTTACAGGAGTACTCACCAATCTAAATATCACCCTTTACAGGAGTACTCACCAATCTAAATATCACCCTTTACAGGAGTACTCACCAATCTAAATATCACCCTTTATAGGGGTACTCGCGAATCTAAATATCACCCTTTACAGGAGTACTCGCCAATCTAAATATCACCCTTTACAGGAGTACTCACAGATCTAAATATCACCCTTTACAGAAGTACTCACCAATCTAAATATCACCCTTTACAGGAGTACTCACCAATCTAAATATCACCCGTTACAGGAGTACTCACAGATATAAATATCACCCTTTACAGGAGTACTCACCAATCTAAATATCATCTTTACAGGAGTACTCACCAATCTAAATATCATCTTTACAGGAGTACTCACAGATCTAAATATCACCCTTTACAGAAGTACTCACCAATCTAAATATCACCCGTTACAGGAGTACTCACCAATCTAAATATCACCCGTTACAGGAGTACTCACAGATATAAATATCACCCTTTACAGGAGTACTGACCAATCTAAATATCATCTTTACAGGAGTACTCACCAATCTAAATATCACCCGTTACAGGAGTACTCACCAATCTAAATATCATCTTTACAGGAGTACTCACAGATATAAATATCACCCTTTACAGGAGTACTGACCAATCTAAATATCATTTTTACAGGAGTACTCACAGATCTAAATATCACCCTTTACGGTAGTACTCACCAATCTAAATATCATCCTTTACAGGAGTACTCACCAATCTAAATATCACCTTTTACAGAAGTATTCACCATTCTAAATATCACCCTTTACAGGAGTACTCACCAATCTAAATATCACCCTTTACAGGAGTACTTACCAATCTAAATATCCCCTTTTACAGAAGTATTCACCATTCGAAATATCACCTTTTACAGGAGTACTCACCAATCTAAATATCACCCTTTACAGGAGTACTTACCAATCTAAATATCACCCTTTACAGAAGTACTCACAGATCTAAATATTACCTTTACAGGAGTACTCACCCATCTAAATATCACACTTTACAGGAGTACTCACCAAACTAAATATCCCCCTCTTCAGGAGTACTCACCAATCTAAATATCATCCTTTACAGGAGTACTCACCAATCTAAATATCACCCTTTACAGGAGTACTCACCAATCTAAATATCACCCTTTACAGGAGTACTCACCAATCTAAATATCACCCTTTACAGGAGTACTCACCAATCTAAATATCACCCTTTACAGGAGTACTCACCAATCTAAATATCACCCTTTATAGGGGTACTCGCGAATCTAAATATCACCCTTTACAGGAGTACTCGCCAATCTAAATATCACCCTTTACAGGAGTACTCACAGATCTAAATATCACCCTTTACAGAAGTACTCACCAATCTAAATATCACCCTTTACAGGAGTACTCACCAATCTAAATATCACCCGTTACAGGAGTACTCACAGATATAAATATCACCCTTTACAGGAGTACTCACCAATCTAAATATCATCTTTACAGGAGTACTCACCAATCTAAATATCATCTTTACAGGAGTACTCACAGATCTAAATATCACCCTTTACAGAAGTACTCACCAATCTAAATATCACCCGTTACAGGAGTACTCACCAATCTAAATATCACCCGTTACAGGAGTACTCACAGATATAAATATCACCCTTTACAGGAGAACTCACAGATATAAATATCATCCTTTACAGGAGTACTCACCAATCTAAATATCACCCGTTACAGGAGTACTCACCAATCTAAATATCACCCGTTACAGGAGTACTCACAGATATAAATATCACCCTTTACAGGAGAACTGACCAATCTAAATATCATTTTTACAGGAGTACTCACAGATCTAAATATCACCCGTTACAGGAGTACTCACAGATATAAATATCACCCTTTACAGGAGAACTGACCAATCTAAATATCATTTTTACAGGAGTACTCACAGATCTAAATATCACCCTTTACGGTAGTACTCACCAATCTGACTCACTGAAAATAAGAAAGGTGCCATGCAGCCAAAAGCGTGAAAAAGAGTGAAATGCCAGAGGCACAGATTGAATATAAAGGGGAATCGATTGTTTTCTATTTACAGAAAAATTATTTTATTTATAATGGAAATTTTTATCTCCAGACGTGGGAGACTGCGATGGGGACGAGGTTCACACCAGGGTTCTCCAATTTATACTTAGAGTAGTGGGAGCCCCTACATATCCACGCAAATGGTGAGCTCCGGGGGGGCCGCGTCCTATGGCAGCATTTTATTGATGATGTGATTTTTCTATGGGAAGGGGGGGGGGGAGTTACAGCAGCTTTTTAAAAGTATAAATAAAAATAATTTTTACTTAGAATTTACACCTAGTTACAGTAGTAAAGAGATATCATTTTTAGACCTGATGATATATATTATTCAAGGGGATAAAATATGTACAAAAACATTCAATAAACCAACGGATGCGAATAGTTTTATTTCCATAGAAAGTTGCCACTTACCGCAGATGTTAGAAAATATACAGAGAAGGCAATTCCTACGCATAAAAACTGCACGAAAGTAGAAGAATATGAAAGAGAGGCAGAAGATATGCAAAGAAAAACTGATCGAGCAAAAACTAGAAATAGGACAACTAATAGGCCTTACTTGAAGCTAAAGAGATGGTAAAAAACGGAGGAGGAAGCGATAATTCCCCCATCAGTATACCGTATAATGGCCAGGCGATGTATCGAGGAGTGCCAGCTAGTGTCCCTGATGAAGGACAGCGCACTGTCCGAAACGCGTTGGTCCTCGCAACCATCTGTAGTTGCATAGTAAAGTCACTAGTTGCTCCTTGAGAGCCCGAGTTGCAATTCCGAACAAACGGAATCGCGCCACCGGCCGGGAAGCCATCCATAGCCTAGATACCAGACCCGTTACAGCGTGAGTCCCACACTGCATTTAGAGAAAGACAGATGCCGCAGAGAAAGAAACCATCAGTAAGGTGATCTAGAATAGAAACTGATTGTACTACTGCGGGTATCTTTCAGCGGGGGGGGGGGTCATTACTTATTCGGGGAAGGTAGTGCGCCGTATCATAGATTGGTCTATTATTTACGTGTTTTTTGTGCGGTTCTGCTGCGATACTGCAGGCAAACATAGAGGAGCGGGGCACAAGCGCCAGTGGAATATCCAGCTATCTTCATTATAATATATTAACCTGTTTAACTTGTGCAGATGTCAGTCTTCACTGTCGTTTTTGCATCCCTCTCATAACACAGGCTCAAGATGAAGCAGTGCATGGGGGATACAGAATGAATCCAAATCATCATTAACTATGCGGCATGTGAGGCCGGGATCTCTGGGGGCTCCGGGAGTGGACACCGGGCTCAGGCACCCTCTCTAGGATCCAATTCATGAACCAGAGGGAGAACAGATTTGCAGCCCCAGCTAAACCTCTCCTTTCTGAGCCAAGAAACATGGCAGTTATACGAGGAGCAATAAAACTGCGTCTTCACTATTCTGTCCCCGTCTCCCACACGTCATCCATCATGAACTCAGAAGGTTTCTGACCGAGAGATGAACATGGATTTAACTCTCATAAGATAACGAGCAAGAAGAAAAAGTATTCCGCAAATCCAGGGAAGCATCTAGAGCCAGCACCGTGACAGCCAAAAGAAAGTGAGCAATGCCAGACCTAACCCTGAATATACCAGACGTGACGAGTTCAATTACAGACCCAAAAAGTTACCTAGATTAGGGACCAAAATTATCAACGTGAATCAAACAGTGAAACCTGCATAAACAGTCAATATAAAGTACACCGACACTGCTATATACAAACATATAACAATACTGCCATTCACATACAAGAATATGACTACTATAATACTGATCCTATGTACAAGAATATAACTACTATAATACTGCCATTCACATACAAGAATATAACTACTATAATACTGCTCCTATGTACAAAAATATAACTACTATAATACTGCTCCTATGTACAAGAATATAACTACTATAATACTGCCTCCTATGTACAAGAATATAACTACTATAATACTGCTCCTATGTACAAGAATATAACTACTATAATACTGCCTCCTATGTACAAGAATATAACTACTATAATACTGCCTCCTATGTACAAGAATATAACTACTATAATACTGCCTCCTATGTACAAGAATATATCTACTATAATACTGCCTCCTATGTACAAGAATATAACTACTATAATACTGCTCCTATGTACAAGAATATAACTACTATAATACTGCTCCTATGTACAAAAATATAACTACTATAATACTGCTCCTATGTACAAGAATATAACTACTATAATACTGCCTCCTATGTACAAGAATATAACTACTATAATACTGTGCATATGTACAAGAATATAACTACTATAATACTGCTCCTATATACAGGAATATAACTGCTATAATACTTCTCCTATGTACAAGAATATAACTACTATAATACTGCCTCCTATGTACAAGAATATAACTACTATAATACTGCCTCCTATGTACAAGAATATAACTACTATAATACTGCTCCTATGTACAAGAATATAACTACTATAGTACTGCTTCTATGTACAAGAATATAACTACTATAGTACTGCTCCGTCTGGTTTATGTCATGCACCTGTCTTCCTGTAGAGGGTGCTGGTCCGGTTCTCTCTGGTAGTAGGAGTTGCTGGGGACTGTGGACCCCTCTTTGCGGAGTGTTCTTCCCTGTGAGACCCCGTTTCGGGCCGGAGCAGGGTGCTGGGCACATTCTTCTCGTCTTGGTTCCTCCTCTTCTCCTTCTTCAGCATACTGACCAGTATATCTGAAGGTGATTATTAGGAAGAGAAACCTAATCCGTGCCCTGAAGGAGCACATACATCATGACGAGCCCGAAACATACAATGTCTTAAAGGGGCGCTGATTTTATAATGACTCCCTGGGACAAGCAGCCCGGTCAGGGTGTGGAGGGCTGCAGGTATTAGTGGCTCCCACATGCTCGCCCGCTTCTCTGTATAGCGGAGTATCCCTTTAAGTTGCCCTCTGGCGCACACGTGTACTGTACCGACGACTGCTGGGATATTGAGCAGAAGAGATTCCGCATTACCGGGCTGCTGCGTGGAGACGGGCCCTGCAGCTGTCTGGGGGGACACGGGGACAGGCGAGGTACCCGGGTCTTAGGCTCCTAATATTGTTATACAGCCCATTCCTGGATCACCAGCCACCTGGGGGCGCAGTACTCGGGGCTAATGTCCTGCTGGGCTGGAGTATGTGAACCTATAGACTTCTGGGTGAAAATTCCCACGGGGCCCCAATACCCACAGCTACCCTAGAACAGGTGAAGTCAGATCACCACGGGGCCCCAATACCCACAGCTCCCCTAGAACAGGTGAAGTCAGATAACCACGGGGCCCCAATACCCACAGCTCCCCTAGAAGAGGTAAAGCCTGATCACCACGGGGCCCCAATACCCACAGCTCCCCTAGAACAGGTGAAGTCAGATCCCGACGGGGCCCCAATACCCACAGCTCCCCTAGAACAGGTGAAGTCAGATAACCACGGGGCCCCAATACCCACAGCTCCCCTAGAAGAGGTTAAGCCTGATCACCACGGGGCCCCAATACCCACAGCTCCCCTAGAACAGGTGAAGTCAGATCCTGACGGGGCCCCAATACCCACAGCTCCCCTAGAACAGGTGAAGTCAGATCCCGACGGGGCCCCAATACCCACAGCTCTCCTAGAACAGGTGAAGCCAGATCCCCACGGGGCCCCAATACCCACAGCTCCCCTAGAGAACAGGTGAAGTCAGATCACCACGGGGCCCCAATACCCACAGCTCCCCTAGAACAGGTGAAACCAGATCCCCACGGGGCCCCAATACCCACAGCTCCCCTAGAACAGGTAAAGCCAGATCACCACAGGGCCCCAATGCCAGTGACATCTACAGTGTCCCTATCAGAAAGGCAACCACTTTGCCCTCAGCCCAGGGCGGGCATATGGGGGTAACAGAGGGTATATCTGTAGTTAGTGCCCCCTATTAGTCATATAGTACCTTCATTGTGGGGAGACATTTTTTTAGAAGAAAAATGACCCTTTAACCAGTTACCTAGAAGTCTGGGAAGCAAAAGACGCCCCACACACAGAGCGCTAGATCTCTGCGGAGGTTACTGTTAGGGGGCCCAGCGGAGGGGGCTGTCACCGTTAGGGGGCCCAGCGGAGGGGGCTGTCACCGTTAGGGGGCCCAGCGGAGGGGCTGTCACGCAGGCCCAGCGGAGGCTGTCCCAGCCCAGCGGAGGGGGCTGTCACCGTTAGGGGGCCCAGCGGAGGGGGCTGTCACCGTTAGGGGGCCCAGCGGAGGGGGCTGTCACCGTTAGGGGGCCCAGCGGAGGGGGCTGTCACCGTTAGGGGGCCCAGCGGAGGGGGCTGTCACCGTTAGGGGCCCAGCGGAGGGGGCTGTCACCGTTAGGGGGCCCAGCGGAGGGGGCTGTCACCGTTAGGGGGCCCAGCGGAGGGGGCTGTCACCGCTAGGGGCCCAGCGGAGGTGGCTGTCACCGTTAGGGGGCCCAGCGGAGGGGCTGTCACCGCTAGGGGGCCCAGCGGAGGTGGCTGTCACCGTTAGGGGGCCCAGCGGAGGTGGCTGTCACCGTTAGGGGCTCCAGCGGAGGTGGCTGTCACCGCTAGGGGCCCAGCGGAGGTGGCTGTCACCGTCAGGGGGCCCAGCGGAGGTGGCTGTCACCGTTAGGGGGCCCAGCGGAGGTGGCTGTCACCGTTAGGGGGCCCAGCGGAGGTGGCTGTCACCGTTAGGGGCCCAGCGGAGGTGGCTGGGTCACCGTTAGGGGGCCCAGCGGAGGTGGCTGTCACCGTTAGGGGGCCCAGCGGAGGTGGCTGTCACCGTTAGGGGCCCAGCGGAGGTGGCTGTCACCGTTAGGGGCCCAGCGGAGGTGGCTGCTCACCGTTAGGGGGCCCAGCGGAGGTGGCTGTCACCGTTAGGGGGCCCAGCGGAGGTGGCTGTCACCGTTAGGGGGCCCAGCGGAGGTGGCTGTCACCGTTAGGGGCCCAGCGAGGTGGCTGTCACCGTTAGGGGTCCAGCGAGGTGGCTGTCACCGTTAGGGGGCCCAGCGGAGGTGGCTGTCACCGTTAGGGGGCCCAGCGGAGGTGGCTGTCACCGTTAGGGGGCCCAGCGGAGGTGGCTGTCACCGTTAGGGGCCCAGCGGAGGTGGCTGTCACTGCTAGGGGCCCAGCGGAGGTGGCTGTCACCGTTAGGGGGCCCAGCGGAGGTGGCTGTCACCGTTAGGGGGCCCAGCGGAGGTGGCTGTCACCGTTAGGGGGCCCAGCGGAGGTGGCTGTCACCGTTAGGGGGCCCAGCGGAGGTGGCTGTCACCGTTAGGGGGCCCAGCGGAGGTGGCTGTCACCGCTAGGGGGCCCAGCGGAGGTGGCTGTCACCGTGCAGGGGCCCAGCGGAGGTGGCTGTCACCGTTAGGGGGCCCAGCGGAGGTGGCTGTCACCGTTAGGGGCCCAGCGGAGGTGGCTGTCACCGTTAGGGGGCCCAGCGGAGGTGGCTGTCACCGTTAGGGGCCCAGCGGAGGTGGCTGTCACCGTAGGGGGCCCAGCGGAGGTGGCTGTCACCGTTAGGGGGCCCAGCGGAGGTGGCTGTCACCGTTAGGGCCCAGCGAGGTGGCTGTCACCGTTAGGGGGCCCAGCGGAGGTGGCTGTCACCGTTAGGGGGCCCAGCGGAGGTGGCTGTCACCGTTGAGGGCTCCAGCGGAGGTGGCTGTCACCGTTAGGGGGCCCAGCGGAGGTGGCTGTCACCGTTAGGGGGCCCAGCGGAGGTGGCTGTCACCGTTAGGGGGCCCAGCGGAGGTGGCTGTCACCGTTAGGGGCCCAGCGGAGGTGGCTGTCACCGTTAGGGGCCCAGCGGAGGTGGCTGTCACCGTTAGGGGGCCCAGCGGAGGTGGCTGTCACCGCTAGGGGGCCCAGCGGAGGTGGCTGTCACCGTTAGGGGCCCAGCGGAGGTGGCTGTCACCGTTAGGGGGCCCAGCGGAGGTGGCTGTCACCGCTAGGGGGCCCAGCGGAGGTGGCTGTCACCGTTAGGGGGCCCAGCGGAGGTGGCTGTCACCGTTAGGGGGCCCAGCGGAGGTGGCTGTCACCGTTAGGGGCCCAGCGGAGGTGGCTGTCACCGTTAGGGGGCCCAGCGGAGGTGGCTGCTCACCGTTAGGGGCCGCAGTGGAGGTGGCTGGTCACCGTTAGGGGGCCCAGCGGAGGTGGCTGTCACCGCGAGGTGGCGCCATGCAGGAGTGTGGCTGTCACCGTTAGGGGCCCAGCGGAGGTGGCTGTCACGCGTTGAGGCCCAGCGGAGGTGGCTGTCACCGTTAGGGGGCCCAGCGGAGGTGGCTGTCACCGTTAGGGGGCCCAGCGGAGGTGGCTGTCACCGTTAGGGGGCCCAGCGAGGTGGCTGTCACCGTTGGAGGCCCAGCGGAGAGGCTGTCACCGTTAGGGGGCCCAGCGGAGGGGGCTGTCAACGTTAGGGGGCCCAGCGGAGGGGGCTGTCACCGTTAGGGGGCCCAGCGGAGGTGGCTGTCACCGCTAGGGGCCCAGCGGAGGTGGCTGTCACCGTTAGGGGGCCCAGCGGAGGTGGCTGTCACCGTTAGGGGGCCCAGCGGAGGTGGCTGTCACCGTTTTGGGGGTCAGAGGAGGTGGCTGTCACCGTTAGGGGGGCCAGCGGAGGTGGCTGTCACTGTTAGGGGGGCCAGCGGAGGTGGCTGTCACTGTTAGGGGGGCCAGCGGAGGTGGCTGTCACTGTTAGGGGGGCCCAGCGGAGGTGGCTGTCACTGTTAGGGGGGCCAGCGGAGGTGGCTGTCACTGTCAGGGGGGCACTGTGACATCATTGAGAACATCCAACTGGACACCATGCCCAGGCCCTGCTTATCCCAGGGGGTCCGTCACTTCTTATAGCTGGGGCAAAAAAAGCCACTTAAAGGGGTTTTCAGGGACTCTATGTTGCCCATCCGTGGAAAATGCATCATTTTGTAATTAATTTGCGCTTATAAACCTTCCGATTTTCTCAGTTTCAGGAGCGGGTCATGTGATACACACTGCACTGTACGTTTCCACTTTTGGTGATGCCCACCCCATGTACAGGACATCATCGGTGGCGTGTATGGATAATCTCATGGATGCAGGAGGCATGTGCAGGAGACAGTATTCCGAGCAATAGATCTGCAGGGGCGGAGCTGTGCAGACCGCTCCTGGTGGGCAGCACGTTGGAATTGTAGTCACGCCCCAGATCGGGGAGCTAAGAATGAAAACAAGGTGTCTGACTGCTTCCCCTGACTGTACTAGTTCTAAGGTTCGGGGAGGTTTTCTTTTCGTCGTGGACACTCCCTTTAAGGATACTGATTTCGTTGTCCCTTTGCTGCAGGAGATCTCGCAGCTTCTTTACCTCCTCAGGACGGGCGGAGGGTGTTGCCGGCCGTCCTGTAGATATCTCCGGGGAGCTCGCTCTGCGGTCTGATGCCTTCTTTTCATGGAAAACTCTCTGCTGGGACAAAGGATCAGAGAAAAAAAAGGAATTTGTATTGATTATTTTTGCACCTAAGTCACGTGACTCACTGCGCCATATTATATGCCCCCCCCTTCCCCCACTAAGCCGCTTTCTGTTCCCCCCCATCAGATATGGGGCTGATGACACTGTTGTGTCTTATAGGCAGACATGGAGAAAGAGGCCAAAGCCAGAGACCATTTTCAAGATCTCCAGTTGCTTGCAGTGAATGAAAACATTTAGGTTGTGCTAGATCAGTGCAGGTAAGACCAATAGTCTACAGATGACAGTGACGACCCCTTAGATGCATGAGCCGGATGATTAGGGTGGTTTTTCAGTCTGAAAGTAAAACAAGAATATTTCCATTCACAGCAAGCAGTGATCTTGACAAAGGTGACGAATAAAAGCACAAGACGTATTATAAAGTTGCAGGCGGCTTTCTTAAGCAAGGATTAAGTAGGTTTTCAGGGGCAACCTCTGGTGTAGGTTTTTTTTTTCACTAAGATGAAACTTCTCCGGCGTTACCTTAAAGTAGAGGAAACAGAACTGGATCTTCCGCATGTCGGCCCCCACATCCAGGCCACTTTCAGGGTCCTTGTCCTCGAGAAAACCATGAAGATGCTGCTCCAGACTGGAAGAAGAAAGTGGATGTGTTACAATCTAAAGGGCAGTCAATGGTCAGTATCGGCTGAGGCCACGCCCGACACATGGTACCGGGTGTAGATTGGGACAGAGCTGTACAACGTCTATGGGGGGGTCTACACCAGCGCCGCAGACTCCGGATTCCCAGGATCGGCAGACCCTCGTGATGTAAGAAGGCGAAACCCCCCTCAGTTTGGACAGGAATTGCTTTCTCTAAAATTTGGACCATAAAATGGAGAGTTGCGGAGGCCGACAAAGGGACAGAAATCAGCAAAACTATGAATTATGACGAGAAAATCCCATTCCTATCCGGAGGCCAATGCTGATCTAGTACTGATACTGACGCACATCCAGAGCTGCATTCACAAATCTTACATCCAGTAGCATCCAGAGCTGCATTCACATCTCATAGATCCAGAGCTGCATTCACACCTCTTACATCCAGAGCTGCATTCACACCTCTTACATCCAGAGCTGCATTCACACCTCTTACATCCAGAGCTGCATTCACACCTCTTACATCCAGAGCTGCATTCACAAATCTTACATCCAGTAGCATCCAAAGCTGCATTCACATCTCATAGATCCAGTAACACCCAGGGCTGCATTCGCACCTCTTACATCCAGAGCTGCATTCACACCTTTTACATCCAGAGCTGCATTCACACCTCTTACATCCAGAGCTGCATTCACACCTCTTACATCCAGAGCTGCATTCACACCTCTTACATCCAGAGCTGCATTCACACCTCTTACATCCAGAGCTGCATTCACACCTCTTACATCCAGAGCTGCATTCACACCTCTTACATCCAGAGCTGCATTCACACCTCTTACATCCAGAGCTGCATTCACACCTCTTACATCCAGGGCTGCATTTACACCTCTTACATGCAGGGCTGCATTCACACCTCTTACATGCAGTAGCATCCAGAGCTGCATTTACACCTCTTACATCCAGGGCTGCATTCACACCTCTTACATCCAGTGCTGCATTCACACCTCTTACATCCAGGGCTGCATTCACACCTCTTACATCCAGGGCTGCATTCACACCTCTTGCATCCAGGGCTGCATTCACACCTCTTGCATCCAGGGCTGCATTCACACCTCTTGCATCCAGGGCTGCATTCACACCTCTTACATGCAGTAGCATCCAGAGCTGCATTCACACCTCTTACATCAAGTAGCATCCAGAGCTGCATTCATACCTCTTACATCCAGAGCTGCATTCACACCTCTTACATCCAGAGCTGCATTCACACCTCTTACATCCCTTAGCATCCTGAGCTGCATTCACACCTCTTACATCCAGAGCTGCATTCACACCTCTTACATCCGGTAGCATCCAGAGCTGCATTCACACCTCTTACATCCAGAGCTGCATTCATACCTCTTACATCCAGAGCTGCATTCACACCTCTTACATCCAGAGCTGCATTCACACCTCTTACATCCCTTAGCATCCTGAGCTGCATTCACACCTCTTACATCCAGAGCTGCATTCACACCTCTTACATCCGGTAGCATCCAGAGCTGCATTCACACCTCTTACATCCAGAGCTGCATTCATACCTCTTACATCCGGTAACATCCAGAGCTGCATTCACAACTTATCTTCAGTCACATCCAGAGCTTCATTCATAGTGCTAATACTCTGGTTACCTGCAGAGCCACAATGAAGTTTTGCTGTTTTTCTTTAAAATAATGGTTTTCTGAAGTGAGGTGCATTGTGGGAATATAAAAGATCAGTACAAGTAAGTGAAATAGGAACGGTCGAGCCCCTTACATCCTAAAATGTAACCCTTAAAGGGGTTCTCTCACTTCAGGAAATAGCATTTATTATGTAGAGGAAGTTATTGTTATTCTCCATGTTGCTTCCTTTGCTGGCTGGATTCATTTTTTCATAACGTAATACACAGCTCGTTTCCATAGTGGTGGTCGTGCTTGCACACTATAGGAAAAAGCACTGGTCTCTCTGGTGGCCGAGACGGTGGGAGCTCACATAGGCTGGAGCTTTTTCCTATAGTCTGCAAGCATGACCACCATTGCTGGATTGCAGGGTGGTCGTAACCATGGAAACAAGCAGTGTATAATGTGATAGAAAAATGAATCCAGCCAGCAAAGGAAGCAATATGGGTAATGACAATACATTGGCAAGTGCCTTGTATTAACTTTCTCTACATAATTAATGTTATTTGCTGAATCGAGAGGACCCCTTTAATGACCAGACGCAGCGATTTTCACGGCATTCACTACTTCAGGGTAGGTTGTGAGCTACTAACAAGGGCTGTAAGGATGGGTTTTTTATACCTTTTTTAGAGAAATATTTTTTTTTAAATACACCACTTTTTGGAATATATCTGATGCAGATTGCGTCGCAAAGGTAATTTGCGCCGCGATTTGCGACTTTTTCCATGTTTCCGTTGCTCACGCCAGGTCTAAGAAAGGAGCATAGCACGGGCAGAGAAAAGGGCGCGCAGTCAGGCCCGTCTCATTTATAATTTTATACGACTGTTTTAGGCGCAGAAAATGGTATAAAATCTACGCCAGCAAGGGAGCGGTCATAGATATCGACAAGTGTGAAGTCCCCTAAGTTATGTCGAGAAAAAAGCATGGACGGCACATCCCCATGTAAAGCATCGATCTATCACTGCTTCTGAGCGCAAGTCATACTACACCAAGCCCTAATCTAGACACCTACCCCAGGTACTAGTGTACGTTCTGATCAAAATGCATATGTCTCCACAGACGGTGTAAGCTTAGCCCGGCCTCTAGACCTGCTCCAGATTTACTAATCCTATAGACGGTGTAAGCTTATCCCGACCTCTAGACCTGCTCCAGATTTACTAATCCTATAGACGGTGTAAGCTTAGCCCGGCCTCTAGACCTGCCCCAGATTTACTAATCCTATAGACGGTGTAAGCTTAGCCCGGCCTCTAGACCTGCTCCAGATTTACTAATCCTATAGACGGTGTAAGCTTAGCCCGGCCTCTAGACCTGCTCCAGATTTACTAATCCTATAGACGGTGTAAGCTTAGCCCGGCCTCTAGACCTGCTCCAGATTTACTAATCCTATAGACGGTGTAAGCTTAGCCCGGCCTCTAGACCTGCTCCAGATTTACTAATCCTATAGATGGTATAAGCTTAGCCCGGCCTGTAGACCCGCTCCAGATTTACTAATCCTATAGATGGTGTAAGCTTAGCCCGGCCTCTAGACCTGCTCCAGATTTACTAATCCTATAGATGGTATAAGCTTAGCCCGGCCTCTAGACCTGCCCCAGATTTACTAATCCTATAGATGGTGTAAGCTTAGCCCGGCCTCTAGACCTGCCCCAGATTTACTAATCCTATAGATGGTGTAAGCTTAGCCCGGCCTCTAGACCTGCCCCAGATTTACTAATCCTATAGATGGTGTAAGCTTAGCCCGGCCTGTAGACCTGCTCCAGATTTACTAATCCTATAGACGGTGTAAGCTTAGCCCGGCCTCTAGACCTGCTCCAGATTTACTAATCCTATAGATGGTGTAAGCTTAGCCCGGCCTGTAGACCCGCTACAGATTTACTAATCCTATAGAAGGTGTAAGCTTAGCCCGGCCTCTAGACCTGCTCCAGATTTACTAATCCTATAGATGGTGTAAGCTTAGCCCGGCCTCTAGACCTGCTCCAGATTTTCTAATCCTATAGACGGTGTAAGCTTATCCCGACCTCTAGACCTGCTCCAGATTTACTAATCCTATAGACGGTGTAAGCTTAACCCGGCCTCTAGACCTGCTCCAGATTTACTTATCCTATAGACGGTGTAAGCTTAGCCCGGCCTCTACACCTGCTCCAGATTTACTAATCCTATAGACGGTGAAAGCTTAGCCCGGCCTCTAGACCTGCTCCAGATTTACTAATCCTATAGATGGTGTAAGCTTAGCCCGGCCTCTAGACCTGCTCCAGATTTACTAATCCTATAGACGGTGTAAGCTTAGCCCGGCCTCTAGACCTGCTCCAGATTTACTAATCCTATAGATGGTGTAAGCTTACCCCGGCCTCTAGACCTGCCCCAGATTTACTAATCCTATAGATGGTGTAAGCTTAGCCCGGCCTCTAGACCTGCCCCAGATTTACTAATCCTATAGATGGTGTAAGCTTAGCCCGGCCTCTAGACCTGCTCCAGATTTACTAATCCTATAGATGGTGTAAGCATAGCCCGGCCTCTAGACCTGCTCCAGATTTACTAATCCTATAGATGGTGTAAGCTTAGCCCGGCCTCTAGACCTGCTCCAGATTTACTAATCCTATAGATGGTGTAAGCTTAGCCCGGCCTCTAGACCTGCTCCAGATTTACTAATCCTATAGATGGTGTAAGCTTAGCCCGGCCTGTAGACCTGCCCCAGATTTACTAATCCTATAGACGGTGTAAGCTTAGCCCGGCCTCTAGACCTGCCCCAGATTTACTAATCCTATAGATGGTGTAAGCTTAGCCCGGCCTCTAGACCTGCTCCAGATTTACTAATCCTATAGATGGTGTAAGCTTAGCCCGGCCTGTAGACCCGCTCCAGATTTACTAATCCTATAGAAGGTGTAAGCTTAGCCCGGCCTCTAGACCTGCTCCAGATTTACTAATCCTATAGATGGTGTAAGCTTAGCCCGGCCTCTAGACCTGCTCCAGATTTACTAATCCTATAGACGGTGTAAGCTTTGCTCGGCCTCCAGACCTGCTCCAGATTTACTAATCCTATAGACGGTGTAAGCTTAGCCCGGCCTCAAGACCGGCTCCAGATTTACTAATCCTATAGACGGTGCAAGCTTAGCCCGGCCTCTAGACCTGCTCCAGATTTACTAATCCTACAGACAGTGTAAGCTTAGCCCGGCCTCTACACCTGATCCAGATTTACTAATCCTATAGACGGTGTAAGCTTAGCCCGGCCTCTAGACCTGCTCCAGATTTACTAATCCTATAGATGGCGTAAGCTTAGCCCGGCCTCTAGACCTGCTCCAGATTTACTAATCCTATAGATGGCGTAAGCTTAGCCCGGCCTCTAGACCTGCTCCAGATTTACTAATTTTATAGATGGTGTAAGCTTAGCCCGGCCTCTAGACCTGCTCCAGATTTACTAATCCTATAGACGGTGGAAGCTTAGCCCGGCCTCTAGACCTGCTCCAGATTTACTAATCCTATAGACGGTGGAAGCTTAGCCCGGCCTCAAAACCTGCCCCAGATTTACTAATCCTATAGACGGTGGAAGCTTAGCCCGGCCTCTAGACCTGCTCCAGATTTACTAATCCTATAGACGGTGGAAGCTTAGCCCGGCCTCAAAACCTGCCCCAGATTTACTAATCCTATAGATGGTGTAAGCTTAGCCCGGCCTCTAGACCTGCTCCAGATTTACTAATCCTATAGATGCTGTAAACTTAGCCCGGCCTCTAGACCTGCCCCAGATTTACTAATCCTATAGATGGTGTAAGCTTAGCCTGGTATCTAGACCTGCTCCAGATTTACTAATCCTATAGACTGTGTAAGCTTAGCCCGGCCTCTAGACCTGCTCCAGATTTACTAATCCTATAGATGGTGTAAACTTAGCCCGGCCTCTAGACCTGCTCCAGATTTACTAATCCTATAGACGGTGGAAGCTTAGCCCGGCCTCTAGACATGCTCCAGATTTACTAATCCTATAGATGGTGTAAGCTTAGCCCGGCCTCTAGACCTGCTCCAGATTTACTAATCCTATAGATGGTGTAAGCTTAGCCCGGCCTCTAGACCTGCTCCAGATTTACTAATCCTATAGATGGTGTAAGCTTAGCCCGGCCTCTAGACCTGCCCCAGATTTACTAATCCTATAGACGGTGAAAGCTTAGCCCGGCCTCTAGACCTGTCGAAGATTTACTAATCCTATAGACGGTGTAAATTTAGCCCGGCCTCTAGACCTGCTCCAGATTTACCAATCCTATAGACAGTGTAAGCTTAGCCCGGCCTCTAGACCTGCTCCAGATTTACCAATCCTATAGACAGTGTAAGCTTAGCCCGGCCTCTAGACCTGCTCCAGATTTACTAATCCTATAGACGGTGTAAGCTTAGCCCGGCCTCTAGACCTGCCCCAGATTTACTAATCCTATAGATGGTGTAAGCTTAGCCCGGCCTCTAGACCTGCCCCAGATTTACTAATCCTATAGATGGTGTAAGCTTAGCCCGGCCTCTAGACCTGCTCCAGATTTACTAATCCTATAGACGGTGTAAGCTTAGCCCGGCCTCTAGACCTGCCCCAGATTTACTAATCCTATAGATGATTCTATATACATCAGACTGAGCTCTAATATAAGCCTTCATGACGTAAACTTGTGTGAATTATCCTCAAATATTTGTATGCACAGAATAAACCTCCTCTTCCCTCATACTAGAGCTGGCGCCGCTGATCCGTGCATATGGATGCGTTGGTCTGAAGTGTCCTCCGGCCCGGTATTACTTATACTCTGGATCTTTCTATAAACCTTTTATTACAGATTCTACAGTAAAGAACGAACGCTCATGAGAAAAACGTAACAAATGTGAAGGTGTGCGTCACTGTGACCGCAATACAAAAAGACACGATGCACCGGCACCCCGCAGACATGGACTATACATGGACTTATGTAGTATCAGGGACTACGGCGGGACTACGCGGGATCCTGTACAGGGCGGAGGGGCTCCCGGATTCTGAGCAGAGTGTACAGTGTATCACCCATATCTGCAGAGCACTGGGGCATCGTGAGGTTATCACAATCCAGGGGCCAAAATGTAGAAAGACAACCTGCTGATGAGCAAAGACGGAGCTGCAAAAGTCTGCACGCCCCAAATATCACAGGAAACAGGGAATCCCAATGCAGAGAGCTGGGACATAAAACTACAATACGCAGGTTACAGTAATTCAGTACATGATGGAGGGAGTAGTGCTCTGGACTTCTCGTACACAATATCATGATAGGATTAGATACAGCAGCTCAGCAGACAGTATCACACATGAAAGGATCAGATACAGCAGCTCAGCAGACAGTATCACACATGATAGGATTAGATACAGCAGCTCAGCAGACAGTATCACACATGATAGGATCAGATACAGGAGCTCAGCAAACTGTATCCATGGGTGTAGCTATAGGGGGTGCAGAGGTAGAAGTCGCTACCGGGCCCAGGAGCCTGAGGGGGCCCAACGTCCCCTGTGCCGCATAAGATGACACACAAAGCACTGAGGGAAAGGGGGCCCAAGCTGAACTCTTGCACCAGGGCCCATGAGCCATTAGATACGCCCCTGTATCACATACAAAAGGATTGGATACACAATTCAGCAGGCTAACACATGATAAAATTAGATACCCAGCCTAGCAGTTAGTATCACAGATGAGAGGATTAGATACAGAAGTTCAACAGACAGTTTTGCATGATAGGATTAGATACATAGCTCAGCAGACAGTATCACACATGATAGGATTAGATACAGACGTTCAGCAGACAGTATAACATGTCATACGATTAGATACACTGGCTCAGCAGACAGTATCATATACTGAATGACAGGCTTAGATACAGTGGTTCAGATCCAGGTAACACACATGATATGCTCAGCAGCACGCCATCAGGACCGTCCCCATTACACAGGTGATTATATACATACATACACGTAGTACTCAGCAAAAGTTTGGGCTGATGTGGGAAAAAAGTGCCGTAAAGTAAGAATAGTTGCAAAAATAGAAGTGCTGATATTTTTGAGCCCTGATCTCAGCATCATCCAGTCTGTCTGGAGTTACATGAAGAGACAATAGGATCT
Organism: Bufotes viridis; assembly: GCA_033119425.1. NCBI lineage: Eukaryota > Metazoa > Chordata > Amphibia > Anura > Bufonidae > Bufotes > Bufotes viridis. The sequence continues at coordinate 438,264,318 of CM065592.1, forward strand.
GAGCAAGCCTACATCCACAGAAGATCTGGGCTTAGTTCTCCAAGATGTCTGGAACAACCTCCCTGCCAAAGGCCTTCAAAGATTTCTATTTACTTCCTTCACTTTGCATTTCGTTAATTGATAAAAATAAGTTATTAACCCTTTTATCCTGCGTGATACTGTCTGCTGAGCTGTGTATCTAATCCCATTATGTGTGATACTGCCTGCTGAGCTGAGTATCTAATCCCATTATGTGTGATACTGCCTGCTGAGCGGTGTATCTAATCCTATCCTGTGTGATACTGTCTGCTGAGCTGTGTATCTAATCCCATTATGTGTGATACTGCCTGCTGAGCGGTGTATCTAATCCTATCATGTTTGATACTGTCTGCTGAGCTGTGTATCTAATCCTATCATGTGTGATACTGTCTGCTGAGCTGTGTATCTAATCCCATTATGTGTGATACTGCCTGCTGAGCTGTGTATCTAATCCTATCATGTTTGATACTGTCTGCTGAGCTGTGTATCTAATCCTATCATGTGTGATACTGTCTGCTGAGCTGTGTATCTAATCCCATTATGTGTGATACTGTCTGCTGAGCTGTGTATCTAATCCTATCATGTGTGATACTGTCTGCTGAGCTGTGTATCTAATCCTATCATGTGTGATACTGTCTGCTGAGCTGTGTATCTAATCCTATCCTGTGTGATACTGTCTGCTGAGCTGTGTCTCTAATCCTATCCTGTGTGATACTGTCTGCTGAGCTGTGTATCTAATCCTTTTATGTGTGATACTGTCTGCTGGGCTGTGTCTCTAATCCTATCATGTGTGATACTGTCTGCTGAGCTGTGTATCTAATCCTATACTGTGTGATACTGTCTGCTGGGCTGTGTCTCTAATACTATCCTGTGTGATACTGTCTGCTGAGCTGTGTATCTAATCCTCTCCTGTGTGATACTGTTTGCTGAGCTCTGTATCTAATCCCGTCATGTGTGATACTGTCTGCTGAGCTCTGTATCTAATTCTACCCTGTGTGATACTGTCTGCTGAGCTGTGTCTCTAATCCTATCATGTGTAATACTGTCTGCTGAGCTGTGTATCTAATCCTATCCTGTGTGATACTGTCTGCTGAGCTGTGTCTCTAATCCCATCATGTGTGTTAGTCTGCTGAATCATGTATCTAGTCATTTTATATGTGATACAGTCTGCTGAGCTGTGTATCTAATCCTATACTATGTGATACTGTCTGCTAAGCTGTGTATCTGATCCTATCCTGTGTGATACTGTCTGCTGAGCTGTGTATCTAATCCTATCCTGTGTGATACTGTCTGCTGAGCTCTGTATCTAATCCTATCCTGTGTGATACTGTCTGCTGAGCTGTGTATCTGATCCTAACCGGTGTGATACTGTCTGTGGAGCTGTGTATCTAATCCTATCCGGTGTGATACTGTCTGCTGAGCTGTGTATCTAATCCTATCCTGTGTGATACTGTCTGCTGAGCTGTGTATCTGATCCTATCCGGTGTGATACTGTCTGCTGAGCTGTGTATCTAATCCTATCCTGTGTGATACTGTCTGCTGGAGCTGTGTATCTAATCCTATCCGGTGTGATACTGTCTGCTGAGCTGTGTCTCTAATCCTATCATGTGTGATACTGTCTGTGGAGCTGTGTATCTGATCCTATCCGGTGTGATACTGTCTGCTGAGCTGTGTATCTGATCCTAACCGGTGTGATACTGTCTGCTGAGCTGTGTATCTGATCCTATCCTGTGTGATACTGTCTGTGGAGCTGTGCATCTAATCCTATCCTGTCTGATACTGTCTGCTGAGCTGTGTATCTAATCCTCTTATGTGGTATGCACACATTCAGTGGGGGTCACCTCTGGAGTTCGTCTGGGGTCAGCTCCGTTGTCCTCTGCTCTCCAGTAAGGAGGGCGATCTCATCCTTCAGCGCTTGAATCTCTTTCTTAAGGCGCCGGATCATCTACAAGACACCAAGAGGACACGATCTGTGGCATGCAGAAAACCCTGCAATCTATCAGATCGGGCAAAAGACCACAGTAGACACGAGAACACCGATCCCAGACTGAGAGTTATATATTGAAAGAGGCAGGATTGCCCCAGCAGCACAGAGTATTTCAGCAGAGTTATTCTCTTACCAGCTGGGGGTCGATCTCCTCGTTGAGAATGGCTTCGTTCTTGATAAGTGCGACTCTTTGTGCAAAGCGACAGGTGGAGATGGACTCCTGGAAGACACAGACATATGGAGCGGAGTGATCCGGATCCTCGTACAGTATGTAAATGTGCCTTTAAATAGAGGGCGTGGCTAACGGGTGGTCAAATGTGTCATATGCAAAATAGTGAGGAAAGGGGGTGAAAAAGGAGAAAAATGCCTAATGTGTCCATCAAGAGGCATCATTCATCATACAGCGTGTGCCAGGGGGATATAATGACCCTCTTTATTTGGGTGACAACCCCTCCTTACGACTTGTAGATTTCTTAGTTTCTATATCCTGTGTAACTACCCAGCAAAACGTGAGGTCTGGGAAAGCTGGGTGACCGCTGCTGAGTGGTCTGTAATGTCAGCCATATTGGTGGTCACTCAGCCTTAGCAGAAAACAAAAACTGAAATACGGACATCCAGTGGGGAGGGGGCTGCGCTCCTGTCCAGACTTTAGTCTACTAGTGAACTCAGCTTCAATCTACGCCATTAACAGAGCGGCCGCAGAGCAGTCACAAAGACGCTAAAGCCAGGGGAGAGTGATGGCGGTGTCAGGACGGGGAGGCAGGGGCCGCACACTGCCACATGCACATACATCAATGTTCTTCTTGTCTAAGGAGAGGGTGGCGATCATGGTTGTCATACAGTTCCCACCAAGGCTGTCCCTGAGCACCGAGGTCATCATGGAGTTTCTGTACGGAATGTGGGAGCGATTCTTCTCCGCCAGCGCAATAATGACCTGGAAAAGAGACAAATGTTATACTGACCGTACAAACCAGGACATGAGTAATATTGTAAACTGCAAAAAGAATAATCTGTATAGAAAGCAGAGTCAATTCATCACATTACTTACCCTGTATTATACCCCAGAGCTGTACTCACTATTCTGCTGGTGGTGTCACTGTGTACATATATTACTTATCCTGTACTGATCCTGAGTTACATCCTGTATTATACTCCAGAGCTGCACTCACTATTCTGCTGGTGCAGTCACTGTGTACATACATTACTTATCCTGTACTGATCCTGAGTTACATCCTGTATTATACTCCAGAGCTGCACTCACTATTCTGCTGGTGCAGTCACTGTATACATACATTACTTATCCTGCACTGATCCTGAGTTACATCCTGTATTATACTCCAGAGCTGCACTCACTATTCTGCTGGTGCAGTCACTGTGTACATACATTACTTATCCTGTACTGATCCTGAGTTACATCCTGTATTATACTCCAGAGCTGCACTCACTATTCTGCTGGTGCAGTCACTGTATACATACATTACTTATCCTGCACTGATCCTGAGTTACATCCTGTATTATACTCCAGAGCTGCACTCACTATTCTGCTGGTGCAGTCACTGTGTACATACATTACTTATCCTGTACTGATCCTGAGTTACATCCTGTATTATACCCCAGAGCTGCACTCACTATTCTGCTGGTGCAGTCACTGTGTACGTACATTACTTTTCCTGTACTGATCCTGAGTTATATTCTGTATTATACTCCAGAGCTGCACTCACTATTCTGCTGGTGGAGTCACTGTGTACATACATTACTTATCCTGTACTGATCCTGAGTTACATCCTGTATTATACTCCAGAGCTGCACTCACTATTCTGCTGGTGCAGTCACTGTGTACATACATTACTTCTCCTGTACTGATCCTGAGTGACATCCTGTATTATACTCCAGAGCTGCACTCACTATTCTGCTGGTGCAGTCACTGTGTACATACATTACTTATCCTGTACTGATCCTGAGTTACATCCTGTATTATACTCCAGAGCTGCACTCACTATTCTGCTGGTGCAGTCACTGTGTACATACATGACTTATCCTGTACTGATCCTGAGTTACATCCTGTATTATACTCCAGAGCTGCACTCACTATTCTGCTGGTGCAGTCACTGTGTACATACAATACATATCCTGTACGGATCCTGAGTTACATCCTGTATTATACTCCAGAGCTGCACTCACTATTCTGCTGGTGCAGTCACTGTGTACATACATTACATATCCTGTACTGATTCTGAGTGACATCCTGTATTATACTCCAGAGCTGCACTCACTATTCTGCTGGTGGAGTCACTGTGTCCATACATTACTTATCCTGTACTGATCCTGAGTTACATCCTGTATTATACTCCAGAGCTGCACTCACTATTCTGCTGGTGCAGTCACTGTGTACATACATTACTTATCCTGTACTGATCCTGAGTTACATCCTGTAATATACTCCAGAGCTGCACTCACTATTCTGCTGGTGCAGTCACTGTGTACATACATTACTTATCCTGTACTGATCCTGAGTTACATCCTGTATTATACTCCAGAGCTGCACTCACTATTCTGCTGGTGGAGTCACTGTGTACATACATTACTTATCCTGTACTGATCCTTAGTTACATCCTGTATTATACCCCAGAGCTGCACTCACTATTCTGCTGGTGCATTCTCTGTGTACATACATTACTGTCTCTGTCCTGATCCTGAGTTACATCCTGTATTATACTCCAGAGCTGCACTCACTATTCTGCTGGTGGAGTCACTGTGTACATACATTACTTATCCTGTACTGATCCTGAGTTACATCCTGTATTATACTCCAGAGCTGCACTCACTATTCTGCTGGTGGAGTCACTGTGTACATACATTACTTATCCTGTACTGATCCTGAGTTACATCCTGTATTATACTCCAGAGCTGCACTCACTATTCTGCTGGTGGAGTCACTGTGTACATACATTACTTATCCTGTACTGATCCTGAGTTACATCCTGTATTATACTCCAGAGCTGCACTCACTATTCTGCTGGTGCAGTCACTGTGTACATACATTACTTATCCTGTATTATACTCCAGAGCTGCACTCACTATTCTGCTGGTGCAGTCACTGGGTACATACATTACTTATCCTGTACTGATCCTGAGTTACATCCTGTATTATACTCCAGAGCTGCACTCACTATTCTGCTGGTGCAGTCACTGTGTACATACATTACTTCTCCTGTACTGATCCTGAGTGACATCCTGTATTATACTCCAGAGCTGCACTCACTGTTCTGCTGGTGCAGTCACTGTGTACATACATTACTTATCCTGTACTGATCCTGAGTGACATCCTGTATTATACTCCAGAGCTGCACTCACTATTCTGCTGGTGCAGTCACTGTGTACATACATTACTTATCCTGTACTGATCCTGAGTTACATCCTGTATTATACTCCAGAGCTGCACTCACTGTTCTGCTGGTGCAGTCACTGTGTACATACATTACTTATCCTGTACTGATCCTGAGTTACATCCTGTATTATACTCCAGAGCTGCACTCACTATTCTGCTGGTGCAGTCACTGTGTACACTACAATACTTCTCCTGTACTGATCCTGAGTTACATCCTGTATTATACTCCAGAGCTGCACTCACTATTCTGCTGGTGCAGTCACTGTGTACATACATTACTTATCCTGTACTGATCCTGAGTTACATCCTGTATTATACTCCAGAGCTGCACTCACTATTCTGCTGGTGGAGACACTGTGTACATACATTACTTATCCTGTACTGATCCTGAGTTTTACATCAGACACAGAGGCTTCATATTGCTTCTCTTCCTTTACTGATCACCAATTAGCAGCAAGGAGAAACATAAAAATGCAAATGGTCACCATAGTAACCCCAATATCCCACCCCCACAGCCCCTATATTAGGCTGCTCCATAGGTGGGACTTCCTCTTTCTTGCTGCTCACCAGATAAGTCACATTGCTCTTTACATTTACTGTGCTTTATTATTGTTCTTTCTTATTTCTGGTTTCTTCTACACCGGTCTTTTCCCTTTTTGTTTCCCTGCTTTCACTGCCTTGCTTTCCCTGTCACCGCTTGCGGTGCTTATCTCCTACTGGGGCCCCCCCCCCTCTTTTTCCCCCTTTCCCCCTTAGGTTTCTCCTTCTGCCCTATTTCGGCCGGCCTGCACCTGCTGGTGTGGCCGCACCGTCTTTAGTGTTATTCCTGCTCTTGCGGCATTCTGGGCGTCTTGTCTCCGCCCCCTCCTGGCGTCTTCGCCATTTTTTTACCTCCCTCTACAGCGGGCCTCCTTCTCCCGCGTTCGCGCGCTTTTCCCCGGCCGCAGCGAGATCTCGCGAGATTTGGCGGCCATCTTGGATCCCGATCTCGCGAGATCTCGGACTCCCTGGTCTCCTGCGTGCCTGCTCCCCGCTCTGCTCCGTACTCCTGGGGTGATTAACCCCTTTCTAAGCATTTTCTTCCCCACAGGTATATATATATATATCATTTCAGGGCTACTGCTCCCCATCTGCCCTACATTATTTACGTTGACCTATATAGCTCACTTTCACCATGGACCCTCCATCTGCCCATGCCGCCCCCTCCCCCCTCCCTGGTGATCTTAGACCCGCTGAGTTAGACACTCAGGCTTTAGCCATTCAGCGCTCAGTGTCTAATGCTATTTTAGAGGCAATGGGGTCCATGTCTTCTGTGATTTCACAGACTATCTCCCAGGCCCTGTCTGCACACCCCCTAGTTGGGGCCAGACCTCCCCCCTCTGATTGGGCCCAGCATTCCAATGCTGCTGATCCTCCTGTTGGACAGGAGTCCATGACTGGTGTGTTGGAGTCCACCAAAGACAACGCGCTGAGGTCGCGTAAAAGAGCCTGTCCCCGCCAGGCTGATCGGGTGTGGAAGTGCGCTAGAGCGCAAGCTGATTCCGACTCTGATTCGGACCTCGGTTCTGACCCAGAGATCCTGGCAGAGGCCAGTAATCAATCTGAGGAGGACGACACTGCTCTAATGTCTGACCCTGTCATCATTACCCCTACCGCTCCTGTAGCTAGGGAATCCTCCTCGGCCTCCGCCGATAATATCCCATCCTCACTACTGGATTCTTCTGGGGTCCCAATGTTTGATCCTGAGGCCCTCCACCATCCTAGATCGGCGGAGTGGCTCCCCGACTCTCAGGTCAGCAATTATTTAGAACACTGGGTCCGCCGTCCTCTGTCTAAAGAGGCGCGCGGTAAGCTGCGGGCGGAATGCCCCAGACCCATTGTACCTCACAAAGTCTGCGACACTCCTGTCGTAGACCCTAAAATGACCTAGTTCTTGTCCAAGACTGGATGGAACGCCCGCAAAGGGTTAGACTCAGCTCTGAGAGGCTGCCAGGATAAGCTCCTGGACATTTTTGGCCCACTGGCTAAAATCATGGAGTTGGCGGAATCCGCCAGGCAGGGAGGTTCCCAAATTGACCCCGATGAGCTTACAGGCTGGGTTCAGCGGGCGATTTGCATCGCCGGGGGCACGAATGCGGCCCTTTCGGTGGAGAGGCGCAAAGCCATTCTCCTTAAGATTGATCCTAAATTGGTGAACCTCACACTCACTGAGACGGGCAGTGATGCGGAAGGCTCTTTGTTTGGGGATTCTTTTATAAAAGACCTCAGCCGTTTTGTAGGCACATTTTCCGCCCTGGACAAAGCCCAGTCTACGATGCGTAAGGTCTTCCAGGGCCGTGTCTCTCACAGGGCCGGCAGCAACAGGGGCCGCCTGTCCGGCCGATCCAGCACCCGGGCCAGGGGTGTATCTCGAGGCTCCTACTCCCAGCGGTCGTCCTTTCAAGACCAGCGGACACCTCCGCCTTTCTTCCCGTCCAGGGGTGGACAGTGGCGCTCCCGCTCCTTCCGAGGAAACACAGCCTCTCGCAAATCCTCCGGTAAGTCTGACCCCTGTCGGGGATTCTTCAGTCAGTTGTGTAGGGGGCAGGCTTCGACATTTTTCCCCGCCTGGGAACTAATTACGTCAGACCCATGGGTCCTGTCAACAGTCAGGTGTTTCTCCATAGAGCTCACGGACTCCCCTCACTCGCTGCATCTCCCGCCGACCACTCCTCGGTGGGGTTCGGACTCTGCCCTGGTGGACGAGGAGCTCTCCGCCCTCCTCCTCAAGCGGGCTATAGAGAAATCCCCCAGTCACACAGGGGGTGTAATAAGCAACATATTCCTAGTCCAGAAGAAAGGGGGTCAGATGCGCCCCGTGATCAATCTCCGCGCACTGAACAGAATCGTGCGGTATCGTCATTTCAAAATGGAAGGGATCCATCTGCTTCGGGACCTTCTCACACCGGGGGACTGGCTGGTGAAGCTGGATTTAAGGGACGCGTACCTGACGGTCCCCGTTGCCCCTCCCTCCCGGGATCTCCTCCAGTTCCTTTGGAAAGGCGAGGTCTGGAGATTCACATGCCTGCCATTCGGCTTGTCGTCGGCCTCTTGGTGTTTCACCAAGCTTTCACCCGTTCATGGCCTGGTTGAGGAGTCGCGGAGTCCGCCTAATAGTATATCTGGACGACATTCTCCTGATGCATCAATCCAGGTCGACATTACTCGAACACCTCAGGTGGACGGCGAATCTCCTGGAGTCGCTCGGCTTCCTGCTCAACATAGAGAAGTCCTGTCTCACTCCCTCCCAGAGGATGGACTTCCTGGGCTTCACAGTGGACTCTGTCGCGGAATCCCTCAGCCTTCCAGGGGACAAGTTGCGGTCCATTCGCAAGGAACTGCGGCATGCTTTGACCAGCACTCGCTTGTCTCTTCGACACCTGGCCCGCATCATTGGATTACTGGCATCATCCATCCAGGCGGTGTTTCCGGCGCCGTTGCATTACCGGGCCCTGCAACATCTCAAAATTGCGCACCTTCGTTCCGGTGCTTCCTTTGCAGACATGGTGGAGTTGGACTTGGACGCCCGGGAGGAGATTCGCTGGTGGATCGCCAATTTGGAGGCCTGGAACGGCAGGGCAACTTTGGCTTTCAGCCGGAACTCACCATCGAATCGGATGCGAGCCTCCATGGTTGGGGGGCCCATTGCAACGGAGTTTGCACCGGAGGACCTTGGTCGGACGTCGAGGCGTGGCTGCATATCAACGCCTTGGAGCTCCTGGCCGGCTCCTTGGCCGTCAGGAGTTTTACCAATGGAATAGCGAACGCATGTATCCGTCTACGGATGGACAATATTTCTGCGGTTCGCTATGTCAACCGATTGGGCGGGACCCAATCGGCTACCCTGGCTGGCCTGGCGAAGGACTTTTGGTCGTACTGCCTCTCCAGAGACATCATGGTTCAGGCTGAATATTTACCGGGTCTACACAACGTGCAGGCGGACTGGAGTTCGCGTCATCTGACGGACGGCAGCGATTGGCAGTTGGACCCGGCGATTTTCGCCGTGGTCGAGACCAGATGGGGACCCTTTTCCGTGGACTTGTTCGCCTCCCGGCTCAACTCACACCTTCCTCGCTTTTACAGCTGGCGCCCGGATCCGGAGGCGTTGGCGGTGGACGCGTTCCTACAGGATTGGTCCGCCGGCCTTCTCTATGCATTTCCCCTGTTCCTGATGATCCCTCGGATGCTCCTCCAGGTTCGTCGCCATCAGGCGGAGTTGGTGGCGATAGTCCCATTTTGGGACTCCCAGGTGTGGTACCCGTCTCTGATGGAACTCTTAGTGGACATTCCCCTTCTTCTGCCGAATCCGATCTCTCTCCTGCGTTGCCCTCAGGGAACTCCACACCCCCTGCTACTGGACGGATCCCTGCGATTGCTGGCCTGCCGGATCTCAGGACACCAGGGGCGGTCGACGGAGTTTCGGAGGCAACTAGACACCTCCTGGACAACGCCTGGGCTCCCGGCACCCGAAAATCTTATCGGGCGGCCTGGCGAACTTGGGCTGGCTGGTGCCTGGAACGGGACCTGGATCCCGTTTCAGCTCCTGTAGCTCATCTGCTTCAGTTTCTCACCTCTCTTTCGAGGAGGGGAAGGCTTACAGGACGATCAATTTGTTTCGTTCAGCTATCTCCTCTACACACCAGGGGTTTGATGGTGTCCCGGCGGGTCAACATCCTTCTGTTTCGCGCCTCCTCCGTGGCTCCCGTCTGGCGCGGCCTCCTCGGCCGCGTTTTTCTTCCACTTGGGATGTCTCCTTGGTGCTGACCTTTTTATCTTCTTGGCCTGCCAATTCTGATCTTTCTTTACGTCAACTCTCGGCCAAGTTGGTCACCCTCTTTTGCCTGATCTCTTGCAAGAGGGTGTCGGATTTTCAGGCTCTGGACCATGACGCGAGGTCGTTTACTCCTGAAGGCGTGACTTTCAATATCTCACGTCGCACGAAGACCAACATCCGGGTCGTATCCTACCCCAGTTTTCCGTCTTCCCCGGCCTTGTGTCCGGTGGCTTGTTTGAGAGGATATGAGGCCAGGACTCGCTCTTATCGGTCCCCTTCCTTGCCCCAGTTGTTCCTCTCTATTCGGCACCCGTTTGGACCTGTTTCCAGTCCCACCTTAGCCCGCTGGCTAAAGCGGGTTATGTCTTTGGCGGGCGTAGACACTTCCGTTGTTACGGCTCATTCGGCGCGCGGTGCGGCGTCAACTTCGTTAGCGGTATCAGGCGCCCGTCTGGAGGACATCCTGCGGTTGGCGGATTGGTCTAGTGCCACCACTTTTCGTGAGTATTATTTCCGTCCTCCTCCTCATTTGTTCGATTCCTTGGTTAACCAGCTTTGAACTAGCAATATGAAGCCTCTGTGTCTGATGTAAAACGTAATGATTTTCCTAGTCTACGACGTAAAGTCATAGTTTTATTAAGACACAGAGGCGAGTATTGCCCTCCCTTGCCCTCCCTTCCTGGGATTTATTTTGCTTGAGGGGTATATCTAGTTCTATATGTTATTTATATGTTATTTATCTCTGGTTCTGTGGGGGATTGTGATATTGCATGCTTATTATGCTTATTTATATGCCTGTCTTCTATGATTAATTCTAGTCACTGGTGTCCGTGTGACCTGTACCTCGGTTTACCGGATTTTATTTACTGGACATTTGCCTCTCTTATTTTCTTTTAGGTTGAGTTTGACAGCTCTGCACTTTCCCTGAGCTGAGCGGTGTTCCTGTTCCAGTTTCCGCGGTTGCCATGTTGGTGCTGTTGAGCGGTTCCAGTTACTATTCCTGACGGACCATTCCTTGGGATGTTTTCGGTTGGATGCTTGTTCTCCGGTTGATCTTCGTTGGAGTCCTTGGTTCCTGACGTGCTGTGGGCGGCCCGGTTTGGCCCGACGTTTCGTTTCCGGTTAAAGGTTTATGGACTGGTTCGCAGAGAAAGAGGAAGTCCCACCTATGGAGCAGCCTAATATAGGGGCTGTGGGGGTGGGATATTGGGGTTACTATGGTGACCATTTGCATTTTTATGTTTCTCCTTGCTGCTAATTGGTGATCAGTAAAGGAAGAGAAGCAATACTCGCCTCTGTGTCTTAATAAAACTATGACTTTACGTCGTAGACTAGGAAAATCATTAAGTTACATCCTGTATTATACTCCAGAGCTGCACTCACTATTCTGCTGGTGCAGTCACTGTGTACATACATTACTTATCCTGTACTGATCCTGAGTTACATCCTGTATTATACTTCAGAGCTGCATTCCCTGTCTGCATGCAGCTTTCTGTGGTGATTTACATTCCTTCTAACTCCTTTGATTTCCATTTCCGGATCCTGGGAAAGCTGTGTGACTCTGTAAACGCCGGCGTGGTGGATTGTCACCCAGCTTTCCCACAGTTCCAGAATCTGTTATAACAAATCTGATAGATCTGACAACCAGAGACGGTGGAATCTTGTGCTGTCAGTAGACAGATATTCCAATTTTGGTTAAGTAAATTTTTTTTATGGTATAAAAAGTTCTATCAGTTCCTCAGTATTCAGGAGCTCTGCTTGTTGTCATTGGATTACTCAGGGCAAAAAAAGAACCATCATTGAATGGAGATCAGTAAGAAATATCAGGGAGAATTGAGAGGTTCCGAGGAGAGCTGTGGGAATGCCATCAGAGGTTTCCAGCCCGGGGCCCGGTGGGTGTAAGTAGGAGACACTGTGGCCCCGAACCCTCTGGTCATGAGGAGGTCTCTTCACTGCAGCAGCTTACATTTGTATCAGTCATTCAGCACACTGTAGTGGGGGGCGTATTCAGAAAGGAGACCCAGGAGAGTCGGCAGTGACCCCGTGAACCCCAATACATGACGGACCTGAGTAAACAGGCCCTGTGTACTGTCAGCCTGTCTCCTCGTCATCTGCTCTTTATCTAATCCACCCACTGGATCCGCTGGAGGACGCGCTGTTATTCCTCGGCCTAGATCCGGACCTGTGGGTGTTCCACCCTTACAAACAATAAAGGATTGTAATCAACGGCAAGACCTGAGCCAATAAAGGAGGACACCCCGAGCAATCACCGCCGCAGGTCGGCAACCTGCTAATACACAAGGAGCAGATGAGGGGCAGTGCTGAGGAGTGTCCGGCTATACCTGTTGAGGAGTGTACGGTTATACCTGCTGAGGAGTGTCCGGCTATACCTTCTGAGGAGTGTCCGGCTATACCTGCTGAGGAGTGTACGGCTATACCTGCTGAGGAGTGTACGGCTATACCTGCTGAGGAGTGTACGGCTATACCTGCTGAGGAGTGTACGGCTATACCTGCTGAGGAGTGTCCGGCTATACCTGCTGAGGAGTGTACGGCTATACCTGCTGAGAAGTGTACAGCTATACCTGCTGAGGAGTGTCCGGCTATACCTGCAGAGGAGTGTCCGGCTATACTTGCTGAGGAGTGTCCGGCTATACTTGCTGAGGAGTGTCCGGCTATACCTGCTGAGGAGTGTCCGGCTATACCTGCTGAGGAGTGTCCGGCTATACTTGCTGAGGAGTGTCCGGCTATACCTAAGGCGGAGTGTACGCTATACCGTCCGGCTATACTTGCTGAGGAGTGTCCGGCTATACCTGCTGAGGAGTGTCCGGCTATACCTGCTGAGGAGTGTCCGGCTATACCTGCTGAGGAGTGTCCGGCTATACCTGCTGAGGAGTGTCCGGCTATACCTGCTGAGGAGTGTCCGGCTATACCTGCTGAGGAGTGTACGGCTATACCTGCTGAGGAGTGTACAGCTATACCTGCTGAGGAGTGTACAGCTATACCTGCTGGGAAGGGTCTGGCTACACCTGGTGGGAAGTGTCCGGCTATACCTGCTGAGAAGTGTCCGGCTATACCTGCTGGGAAGTGTCCGGCTATACCTGCTGAGGAGTGCCCGGCAATACCTGCTGAGGAGTGCCTGGCTATACCTGCTGAGGAGTGTCTGGCTATACCTGCTGAGGAGTGTCCGGCTATACCTGCTGAGGAGTGTCCGGCTATACCTGCTGAAGAGTGTCCGGTTATACCTGCTGAGGAGTGTCCGGCTATACCTGCTGAGGAGTGCCCGGCTATACCTGCTGAGGAGTGCCCGGCTATACCTGCTGAGGAGTGTCCGGCTATACCTGCTGAGGAGTGCCCGGCTATACCTGCTGAGGAGTGTCTGGCTATACCTGCTGAGGAGTGTCCGGCTATACCTGCTGAAGAGTGTCCGGTTATACCTGCTGAGGAGTGTCCGGTTATACCTGCTGAGGAGTGTACGGTTATACCTGCTGAGGAGTGTCCGGCTATACCTTCTGAGGAGTGTCCGGCTATACCTGCTGAGGAGTGTACGGCTATACCTGCTGAGGAGTGTCCGGCTACACCTGCTGAGGAGTGTCCGGCTATACCTGCTGAGGAGTGTCCGGCTATACCTGCTGAGGAGTGTCTGGCTATACCTGCTGAGGAGTGTACGGCTATACCTGCTGCGGAGTGTACGGCTATACCTGCTGAGGAGTGTACAGCTATACCTGCTGGGAAGTGTACGGTTATACCTGCTGGGAAGTGTACGGTTATACCTGCTGGGAAGTGTACGGTTATACCTGCTGAGGAGTGTCCGGCTATACCTGCTGAGGATTGTCCGGCTATACCTGCTGACGAGTGACTGGCTATACCTGCTGAGGAGTGTATGGTTATACCTGCTGGGAAGTGTATGGTTATACCTGCTGGGAAGTGTATGGTTATACCGTCTGGGAAGTGTATGGTTATACCGTCTGGGAAGTGTATGGTTATACCTGCTGGGAAGTGTACGGTTATACCGTCTGGGAAGTGTACGGTTATACCTGTTGGGAAGTGTACGGTTATACCTGCTGAGGAGTGTCCGGTTATACCTGCTGGGAAGTGTACGGTTATACTTGCTGGGAAGTGTATGGTTATACCTGCTGGGAAGTGTATGGTTATACCTGCTGGGAAGTGTACGGTTATACCTGCTGGGAAGTGTACGGTTATACCTGCTGGGAAGTGTACGGTTATACCTGCTGGGAAGTGTACGGTTATACCGGCTGGGAAGTGTATGGTTATCTATGCTGCTTATATCCCATCTACAATGGGAATGATCTGGGGGTAGTGATTGATAATATACTAAATGATAGCACTCAGTGCCAGTCTGCTGCAGGAAAGGCCTGACTCCTAGAGAACAAAGGGGCACTAGGCGGAATAATGGTTTACGTCCAGATGGTAAAATCCACTGACCTTGTGCTGCTGCTGATGTACGGCTCACACAGTGTTAATGCTATGCTGTAAAGTGGGCTCATATCACAGTCTTTAAAATCGCACAGTGTGAACAGACCCCAGCAGACCACAGTGGTGTGATCGTGCAGCAGCCTCTGGACCGCACATCCACTAAAGCTGGATGTACAGAACATGGACCATATCTCAGCTGAGGGACCGTATCGTGCCTCCACACATCATGTAGTCACAGGGTCTCCCCACAGAATTACGCCCCATGCCCCCATCCTGGGTGATGCTCACCTGCTCCAGGTAGTGCAGGGACAGATTGATGTACTTGGCCTCCGTCAGCAGCTGCCCCCCGACTCCAGTCTTTGCTACTCGCTCCGATCCAGCCAGGTCTACAAGGTGCAGCTTGGAGCGGCAGACGGTGGCGGAGCCGGGCTCTTTGCTGGAGATGTGTATGGTGAAGATACAGTGCGAGCGGGTGGACGCCTGGTTCATCGGGGTCTAAAAAGACACGAGAAAAGGAGCGCTGCGGTCAGGTAGAGTATATATATTCCAAGCCTCGATTCCTCGGCATTTACAAGATCTGTGCTTGCTGCCAATGAATGGAAACATCACTATTTACATCCACAGACTGGAATTCTCCCACTGATCAATGAATCTGCATAGCAGTCTAATATTTCCATTCACTGGCAGCAAGCATTGACTTCTATGGAGAGGATACAGCACGAAATCAGACAATGGCAGACACGGACATAGTAGCAAACCCTCAGCTTTATAAAAGCCAAACTACCCTGAAAACCTGCTCTGACCTCATAACTTCTCAGAGCAGAGGTTTTGTTACAAATGTGTCGATCCATATAGATTGCTTATCCATATATAAACAAGCAGGAGGAAGTTATCTGCCCTGATACATTGTAGCAAAGTGTCAGGACAACAAAGAGATTTGTTACATATGTATCCGGTGAAGACAACGCTCTCTGATACAGACAGCCTGGACTTATGTGATCTGCGCTGATACACTGTAACAAACTGCCGGGACAGGAGAGAGATTTGGGCTGCCGATGTGTTTTGTCCAGACTGGATACAGTTGTTACAGACCCTCAGCTGTGAGGAATTTTAGGTCAGGAAGAGCTCTTGTTCTCTTTCACTGACAGCAAGCAGAGATCTTTACAATGATGAGGAATTAGAGATCTAGGAGTGTTTGATGGACTGGAGACCCCAGTAATGCATCTCTACAGACGGCTAGGACAGTAAAGATTTATAGGCCGCGGTCAGGTAAACATTCCTGGCAGTAAAGCGGGACGCAGTAAATATTTATAGACAGAAGGGGCTTCTTCATAAACATTTACACTGGGGGGAGGGGCGAGGACGTCAGCTGCGATCCAGCGGCAGCAATAACGGGGGCAGTTCACGCTCCCCATGATATAATAACAACCGCGTAACCATTATAAATCACTAAGCTAATAAAACAGTCATGTGACCAGCAGAGGAGACATGGCGCCCCTACAGCAATTATCCAAATTGTGGGAAAGGAGGCGACACGTGAGAAGAAGGCGACCCCTGTCCATATGTCCGATGGCGCCTGAGAGGAGCCCTCCCCTCTGCGGGTCAGTCCTGGTACGGCTCGGAGGATTAGACATTACAGCGGAGGTCTCTGCTGCGATTGACGCCACCGGTCCGACGGACAAAGAGGACCCCCCCGGGGCAATTCTCCCTCATGTAGGGAGCCTTGAAAATGGGGGAAAAAAATAAAAAATCAGTGAACAGAATGTGCTGGTGGCGGCGGCGGCGGCACATGGTCATTATTAGGAAGCAGAAGAGTCTTCAAGTAGAACCACTTCAAACAGCGAGGACTCTGCGGCGACTGCCTGACAATGCTGCAACAAGAGGGAGAAGCCTCGGATCGGACTACATGTGCTCCGCATACACGGTCCCCCCCTGCTGATCACGTGGAACAATCCAAAACGATGACCTCATCGGCGGCCGATCACGTGGCTCACAGACCAAAGTCTGCGGCTAAATGGCTCATGTAAGTTGGGGGCCTGTGAACGGAGCCCACTGGATGAACACGACCTGCAGAAGTCTGCCAGCAGGTCGGACCATGCTAAACTTCTGGCAGCACTAGGTAGATGCCATCGAGAGCAGGACAAACATAGCTTTTGTGGAAGCTATATTCTGCACCTGTAAGTGCCCAGGAGGCGGAGCTTCTTTGTAAGGCCCCCCCCCCCTGCATAGAGCGGCTTCACAGCGCCTCCCCTCTGCTCTGGTGACAGCCTCTTGGTTGTCTAATACAGCTGTCACTCGGCAGAGGGGATGCAGCTCACTGCATAGACCACTTCACAGAGAAGCTCCGCCTCCCGGACTCTTACAGGGGCAGAATAAAACTTCATATTCTCACTACTTCTCATACTAAAAGCTCCACAAAAGGTAGGTCCTCTCCAATCCCTGCCTAGTGCTGTCAGCAGCTTAGCATGGTCAAAGCTGCTGCCAGACTCCCTTTAAGGCCTCATGCACATGGCCGTTGTGCGGCTGCTCCGTGCATTGGGGACCGCAATTTGCCGGGACTTGAATGGGTCCGCACGTTCTATTTTTTTGCAGTGCGGAGGCACGCACAGAAGGAGTGCTTCCGTGGGGTTCCGTGCCTGCGTTCCGCACTGCAGATCCGGACCCATTCAAGTGAATGTGTCCGCATCCGTGATGAGGGGAGCACACGGCCGGTGCCCGCATATTGCGAACCCTCTGTTTGCGGGCCCCAATACGGCCACGGCCGTGTGCATGAGGCCTAAGGGCCTGGTTTTCATGAAGGTTCCCTTCCGCCTGATGATCCAGCACCTCTCCGGTCCGTTGTGGCTGGCAGGATGGGGTACAACAGAACCTGTCAGCAGTAAGTTGTTCGGTCCGGTCTGTTTTCTCACAAATAATCATAAATCCAGTAATTCTACATCATTTGCGGAATGTGAACGGAAGACCTTCCCCGCTGGTGTTCACACAGACCCCGGTAAGCGGACCCCTACTCAAACTAGCCGAGCCCCCCCAGGTCTAGACAATAAATGCAATGTGACAGAGGAACGAGGACTGCTTCTGCAGAGAGGACCCATCAGTGTCCCCAGCACGGAGGGGCCGATCCACCTCTCACTTTTACACCAAATCTGCCAAAACCAACACGTGTTAAAGATCAGGGGCCGCAGTTTTTATGGGAAAGTCTCTGCTCCTAGGAGGGAGGGGCCGTGAAGGAAAACGGTGCACAGTAATGATCACGGGTGAAGCCGCACAACAAAATAATGGGCTCTATAACCAGTGGGGCCCCCCAATGTACCTTCCTCTGTACATACAGCATCTGACGCGTTTTACACCTCAGATTTCATAGTAACTGTCGAGGCAGCCTTCCTGGTGGACGGACACAGGCAGTGGCAGATTGCAGGTGGAGCCACCTCGGAGCACTCAGACGGAGGGTTAATTAAGGTGGAGCATCATATTGTCAGGTACACGAGGCCTAGTCTATTCTCAGTCTCCAGCAGACGGTGGTGGGAGGAGGGGGATGCAGCTGCAGATTCTCTCCCTGTGGCAGTGAGACTGCATACTGCCCGACATCTCAAGGCGCCTTCTATGCAGAGGAAAAAAGCCCAAGGAAAGTCTGAGCCACGCAGAGCAATGGAAGAAGACACTGAAGATTTCAGGCTCCTCGGCATCTTCACTGTCCGGGGTATATCACCCCGATAAGCTGCTGCCGGCTACAAGTCCTGGTCATAAACTGCTCACCTCTGCTATCATGCGGTTGGTGTCCCCCAGGAAGAGCAGGTTGAGGGCTTCCTCCTCAGTGGTGGCCGGCTGCAGGGACAGGTTCTTCAGATGAATGTTTTGGTCGGGGTCCTCCATTATGGTCACCTTCCTGGAGACAGAGATGAGAAGGAAGAAAAAAGGCAAATGATACAATTATTACAAAACCACGATGGAAAGTTTATTCCGCAGCAATGTGTGAACAGGACTTTAGGAGATATTCCGGTTACATCAGGTTAGGGGATAGCGTCACATAACCAGAATACTCCTTTAAATGGGCTGTCTGGCCAGCAACAGTTTAAAAAAAACAGAGGGGTTAAAAAAAAAAAAAGTTACAAAAATAATCACCCTCACTTTGCTGATCTGCAGCATCGCAGCTCCCGATCGATACGGGAATGTGGGCGCTCAGACAATCGGGGAGTCATCGCTGCGGCCACAGAGACCGGCAGGGAATCATCAGGATGGAAGTGGCGGGGGATCAGTGCAGGATTACTTTTTTCACATTTTTAATGAGCAACTGCCAGCAGGATCAACCCTATCAAAAAAGGAAAACCCATAATAGGGCTGATGCTGCTGATTAAAAATTTATGTTTTGTGAAAAATCGGTTGTGGAGTTCCCGGGAAGAAACGAAAAAATTGCGACTTTCTCTTCATGCTCTGCTCAGTGCAGCATTCCGCGGCTGCCCCGCCACGCACATACACTTACATACATAATACAAGTATTTTTTCTCTCCGATTTAATAGGGTTGATCCTACTTAAATGTGGCATTTAAGCCACTCTGCACAACCCCTGTTATTATAAGATCTCATTTACTATATTAGATCATGTGTGAACGGGCCCTTAGGCGCCATTCTCAGCGGCTCGAATCCCAGAGGTTATGGTTAAAGGGCGATTCCGACACTACAAAGGCTAGTCCATAAAGTGTCGGACAGGTTCGGGTCCCGCTGCAGTGACCAATGTGGAGAACACTCCCGGCTCCCCCGGCAGATGGTCCCATGATGACGTATACGGGACAGACTGGCGCAGGAGCGGTGGGGGGTTGTTAGCCAGTCAGGGCTGTACGGCTTTATTTCTGGTCACCCAGCTTTCCCTCATATAAAGCCGCCCTGAATGGCGTAACGATGACGTGCGATGGGAGGAATGATACTGGGGAGACTGCAGCTACTGGGAAAGCCATACTGGGGGACATAGAGGTGGGCCCCATGCTTTTCTAGTAGGTGCTAGCACTAACAATTGAATTAGCTCCACATTGGCAGAAGAGGACGGCCTTAAAGGGCAATTGCCTCTTTCATTCTATCCAACATGGCTGCTGGGAGTACCCACAATGAGCCCCCAGAGGCCGCGTTCCGGCTCCCGGTCCATAAATATCTGCGGCCGCTCCATCTGTCCTGTGGCATCGGGTTTCTAGCTAAACAATGACAAAGCCAAGTGATGAGGGCGGCAGTCCGTGCCTATTTTTGTTTTCCTTCTGGTCGGGGCGGTGAGAGCAGTAATCAGCGGATCCGGGGACTGCAGCAGGACGCTCGTTGTTAGCGGCAGGTGGTTGGTTTCCGCTCCTTCCATGTCCAGAGACACTTCCCATTCCTTCCACCCGGAGCGACTGCAGCTGAGGATTAAACCTCGCCGTATCTCAGCGTCATCGGTTCTGATGGATAACACATTCTTCAGCTTCAGTAAAACATCAATTATGGAAGGGGTGGGTGGAGTGCGATCAGACCAACATGGCTGCATTCTTCCAGAAACAGTGCCACCTTTGTTCATGGGTTGAGCCGGGTATTGCAGCTCAGCTCCATTCACTCAAATAGGGATGAGCTGCAACACCAGAAACTGTCCGTCATCAAGGAAAGGGCTGTTTCTAGAAGGAAACCATCTATGTCTCATCTCCTACAAATCCTTTAATTCAGTGAACAGTGAGGCTCATAGGAGGAGCAAAAATATCTCTTGACATACTCTGTGCTGCTGGGGACCCTGCACTGTCCGTGTCTCCATTCCTGTTCTGACAATATGACAAATGGAGCTCAGTCCTCACTAACATCATGTCACTGGGCCAGGACAGGAGCTCTTCCCGCAGTCACTGGGCCAGGACAGGAGCTCCTCCCGCAGTCACTGGGCCAGGACAGGAGCTCTTGCCGCAGTCACTGGGCCAGGACAGGAGCACTTCCCGCAGTCAATGGTCCAGGACAGGAGCTCTTCCCGCAGTCACTGGGTCAGGACAGGAGCTCTTCCCGCAGTCACTGGGCCAGGACAGAAGCTCTTCCCGCAGTCACTGGGCCAGGACAGGAACTCTTCCCGCAGTCACTGGGCCAGGACAGGAGCTCTTCCCGCAGTCACTGGGCCAGGACAGAAGATCTTCCCATAGTCACTGGGCCAGGACAGGAGCTCTCCCCAGTCACTGGGCCAGGACAGGAGCTCTTCCCGCAGTCACTGGGCCAGGACAGGAACTCTTCCCGCAGTCACTGGGCCAGGACAAGAGCTCTTTCAAAAGTCACTGGGCCAGAACAGGAGCTCTTCCCGCAGTCACTGGGCCAGGACAGGAGCTCTTCCCGCAGTCACTGGGCCAGGACAGGAGCTCTTCCC
This sequence comes from Bufotes viridis, assembly GCA_033119425.1. Lineage (NCBI taxonomy): Eukaryota > Metazoa > Chordata > Amphibia > Anura > Bufonidae > Bufotes > Bufotes viridis. The sequence continues at coordinate 438,285,307 of CM065592.1, forward strand.
GCAGTCACTGGGCCAGGACAGGAGCTCTTCCCACAGTCACTGGGCCAGGACAGGAGCTCTTCCCGCAGTCACTGGGCCAGGACAGGAGCTCTCCCCAGTCACTGAGCCAGGACAGGAGCTCTCCCGCAGTGACTGGGCCAGGACAGGAGCTCTTCCCGCAGTCACTGGGCCAGGACAGGAGCTCTTCCCATAGTCACTGGGCCAGGATGGAGCTCTTCCCGCAGTCACTGGGCCAGGACAGGAGCTCCTCCCGCAGTCACTGAGCCAGGACAGGAGCTCCTCCCGCAGTCACTGGGCCAGGACAGGAGCTCTTCCCATAGTCACTGGGCCAGGACAGGAGCTCTTCCCATAGTCACTGGGTCAGGACAGGAGCTCCTCCCGCAGTCACTGGGCCAGGACAGAAGATCTTCCTGCAGTCACTGGGCCAGGACAGGAGCTCTTCCCATAGTCACTGGGCCAGGACAGAAGCTCTTCCCATAGTCACTGGGCCAGGACAGGAGTTCTTCCCGCAGTCACTGGGCCAGGACAGGAGCTCTTCCCATAGTCACTGGGCCAGGACAGGAGCTCTTCCCGCAGTCACTGGGCCAGGACAGGAGCTCTTCCCATAGTCACTGGGCCAGGACAGGAGCTCTTCCCGCAGTCACTGGGCCAGGACAGGAGCTCTTCCCGCAGTCACTGGGCCAGGACAGGAGCTCTTCCCGCAGTCACTGGGCCAGGACAGGAGCTCTTCCCGCAGTCACTGGGCCAGGACAGGAGCTCTTCCCGCAGTCACTGGGCCAGGACAGGAGCTCCTCCCGCAGTCACTGGGCCAGGACAGGAGCTCTTCCCATAGTCACTGGGCCAGGACAGAAGCTCTTCCCATAGTCACTGGGCCAGGACAGGAGTTCTTCCCGCAGTCACTGGGCCAGGACAGGAGCTCCTCCCGCAGTCACTGGGCCAGGACAGAAGCTCTTCCTATAGTCACTGGGCCAGGACAGGAGCTCTTCCCATAGTCACTGGGCCAGGACAGGAGCTCTTCCCATAGTCACTGGGCCAGGACAGGAGCTCTTCCCGCAGTCACTGGGTCAGGACAGGAGCTCTTCCCGCAGTCACTGGGCCAGGACAGGAGCTCTTCCCATAGTCACTGGGCCAGGACAGGAGCTCTTCCCATAGTCACTGGGCCAGGACAGGAGCTCTTCCTATAGTCACTGGGCCAGGACAGGAGCTCTTCCCATAGTCACTGGGCCAGGACAGGAGCTCTTCCCATAGTCACTGGGTCAGGACAGGAGCTCCTCCCGCAGTCACTGGGCCAGGACAGAAGCTCTTCCTGCAGTCACTGGGCCAGGACAGGAGCTCTTCCCGCAGTCACTGGGCCAGGACAGGAGCTCTTCCCGCAGTCACTGGGCCAGGACAGGAGCTCTTCCCATAGTCACTGGGCCAGGACAGGAGCTCTTCCCGCAGTCACTGGGCCAGGACAGAAGCTCTTCCCATAGTCACTGGGCCAGGACAGGAGTTCTTCCCGCAGTCACTGGGCCAGGAGAGGAGCTCCTCCCGCAGTCACTGGGCCAGGACAGAAGCTCTTCCTATAGTCACTGGGCCAGGACAGGAGTTCTTCCCATAGTCACTGGGCCAGGACAGGAGCTCTTCCCATAGTCACTGGGCCAGGATAGGAGCTCTTCCCGCAGTCACTGGGTCAGGACAGGAGCTCTTCCCGCAGTCACTGGGCCAGGACAGGAGCTCTTCCCATAGTCACTGGGCCAGGACAGGAGCTCTTCCAATAGTCACTGGGCCAGGATAGGAGCTCTTCCCGCAGTCACTGGGTAAGGACAGGAGCTCTCCCCAGTCACTGGGCCAGGACAGGAGCTCTTCCCATAGTCACTGGGCCAGGACAGGAGCTCTTCCCGCAGTCACTGGGCCAGGACAGGAGCTCTTCCCGCAGTCACTGGGCCAGGACAGGAGCTCTTCCCGCAGTCACTGGGCCAGGACAGGAGCTCTTCCCGCAGTCACTGGGCCAGGACAGGAGCTCTTCCCATAGTCACTGGGCCAGGACAGGAGCTCTCCCCAGTCACTGGACCAGGACAGGAGCTCTTCCCATAGTCACTGGGCCAGGACAGGAGCTCTTCCCGCAGTCACTGGGCCAGGACAGGAGCTCTTCCCACAGTCACTGGGCCAGGACAGAAGCTCTCCCCAGTCACTGGACCAGGACAGGAGCTCTTCCCGCAGTCACTGGGCCAGGATAGGAGCTCTTTCCGCAGTCACTGGGCCAGGACAGGAGCTCTTCCCGCAGTCACTGGGCCAGGACAGGAGCTCTCCCCAGTCACTGGGCCAGGACAGTAGTTCTTCCCATAGTCACTGGGCCAGGACAGGAGCTCTTCCCATAGTCACTGGGCCAGGACAGGAGCTCTTCCCGCAGTCACTGGGCCAGGACAGGAGCTCTTCCCGCAGTCACTGGGCCAGGACAGGAGCTCTTCCCGCAGTCACTGGGCCAGGACAGGAGCTCTTCCCGCAGTCACTGGGCCAGGACAGGAGCTCTTCCCGCAGTCACTGGGCCAGGACAGGAGCTCTCCCCAGTCACTGGACCAGGACAGGAGCTTCTACTATACTGAAATACAAGAATTTTAAACTTTGCTGTTGCCAAAAACAAAAATGTCTGTGAGATGACGACACCTGAACTGTAAGAAGAAGATAAATATGTAGGATTTTGGTTTATTCATTTACGTAATGTGCCAATTAAAGACTTTACAGGAATGGGTGTCTGCTTCCCCGAAATAGCGACGCTCTAACCAGGACAAATGCATCTGAAGCTAACCATTGATAAATATAGGACGGCTGTCTGTAATTTGCTTGCCTATCCACGTTATTACCAGTAACAGGATACTGCATGAAGGCGGATTTCATCCAAAAACTTGTGGATATTCTGAAACCTATTTGTGCTTTTTTAAGACCAGACTCCTGCTCATTCCCATTAGCTACGTCTGGATGGTGTGGTGGGAACAGCCCATTCACAACCAGTGGATTGCCATGTACTATGTACAGATGGAGCAGGTGCAGGTCCGGCTCTGGATTTTCTAGTATCTAGCATGGTAGACTCACAGAAGGCTCCATTTCTACCTCACTTCCAGACCCTCCACAATTCACTTTTAATAGAAAGAAACTTCTGAAAGTAAAAGAATAAAAATCAAGAGAGGACCTGTCCCAGTTATGGATCATACAGGAGAGGATGAGATCTCAATGTAGAGGAGGACTCCTGAAGACATCTGACCGCTTTAAAGGAGGGGGCCATTTAAGGCTACTTTCACACTGGCGTTTTGGATTCCGTTTGTAAAATCCGTTTCAGGGCTCTCACAAACGGTCCAAAACGGATCAGTTCAGCCCCAATGCATTCTGAATGGATATGGTTCCGTTCAGAATGCATCAGTTCGGCTCCGTTCCGCTTCTATTCCGTTTTGGAGACGGACACCAAAACGCAGCATGCAGCATTTTGGTGTCCGTCTGAAGAGGCGGAGCCTAACGGATCCGTTTTTAATTACAATGTAAGTCAATGGGGGAGGATCCGTTTTCAATGACACAATATGGTGCATTTGAAAACTGATCCGTTCCCTATTGACTTTCAATGTAATTCAAAACGGATCCATTTTGGACTTTGTCATTTTTATAGGTGCGGATCCATCTGTGCAGATAAACAGACGGATCCGCACCAACGCAAGTATGAAAGTACCCTTAAATGACGTACACGTGACCATAAAGCATCAGTGCAGGGCGAGCCCCGGTCAGCCTCTGTTCACATATCCATTGTGGCTTCTTTTCGTAACCACGCGGTGTACATGTGACACGATTCTGCAATGGAGGCTGCACCGAGCGGACGCTGTTAATGACTGGGAGTCCAGCACAAAATGTTCTAAATCAGTGAACCTATTAATCAGAAAAAAAGTGAATAGTCCCCAAAAATATCCCATTCAGTAACAGTTACCTCGTGCACAAGTGACTTTAGGCAGTGGGGTTCTGGGGGACCGAAGAACATCTTCACCCACTGGAGCAGCGTGGCCACCCATATGCTGCACCAATCTGCTGCTCCTTCAGTAGGGACGCGCCATTTGTTCCCCTCTTATGCGGTGACCAGCGCAGGCTCCGTCCTGTACTGTTGGCCAATTCCCCCCCAGGCCTGGTTTATTATTCAGTGAGGTGATTATCCTGCACACATTCATGCCTGAGGCACGCTATATTTTGTGGTTTTCTCCATAGCCCAGGCCGCTCTCAGTGCACTCAAATCACCAATTACTTCTGACAACCAGCTCAAATAAATGAGTGTTTTCTTTTCAGGTGGTTATCCGCTGCTATTCTCCACGACCAGACGCTCGGTGTAGTCAGTTCAATGTAATTTATAAAGCCTGTAATTCTAACACTGAATCTAAAGCTGGGAAACAAATCACCAAACGTCGGGGAGATCCTTGTGGACATGGACTTCATCAGGAACGATCACCATCATACACTGTAGAGAGGACCTTGTGCATGGAGTCAGCGGCTGGATTTGGGTCACCTGATACTACATGACTGCTACCATATCAAACCAATACATCATAATCATCATCATCCATAGTCATGAAGTCTCTGAAGCGACTTACGGGAGGTCTTCCAGCTTGGAGGCTTCATGTCTTGGGTCCAGCAGATCGTAGCCACACTCATTGTAGATCTCCAGGTAGGAGATGTGCACCGTGTAGACTTTACTACTGTCCTGAATAAAGAGAATGAAAAGGGTAAGTGCTTGACAGAAACATGGCGCCTGCCAGAGATATGAAGATGAGCAAAGTCAGAGTGGATTCTGCAGGACCGGACCCTGCAATCACCACCCAGCGACCCCCCACCACCTCTCGTACCTTCTGAAGCTCCTCAAATACATAGGACAATGTCCTGGGGATGATGCCTCTGTCGCTGTAACGCTCCGCTCCTCCAGTGATGGTGAACGTCTTGCCGCTGCCGGTTTGCCCGTAGGCGAATATGGTGCCATTGTAGCCGGTGAGCACGCTGTGAAGACAGACCACATTATTATATTGTCAAAGAGAGGCCCGATCACCGTCCACATCAATGTTCACACGTCACTAGGCTCGCTGTTATGTGAACATCCATGTGGCGGTTAATTTACATGCACACAATGTACTCCGTCATTTTTCTGAAGATACAGATACGTCAGAACAGGAGGTTTTGTCATGGGGACAGCATTGTAACCTAAAACTCTGCACCGAAGTAAGACATTAAAAATATCTTCTCTAAAAACCAAGTAATGAGATGAAATACATCTGAGCCCACGCAGAAAGACAAGAGGAAAACTGGAGGAATTCTGTAAATGTGAAGGAACGTATTCAGCAACTTGACTAAAGGCATCCGCATCCTGGCCACATAAACTATACCCGGATAAATTACCGGAGCCGCTCAAAGGTCGCCGGGTCCATCTCAGCAGAAGCCAGACATAATAATAGGAATGTAAAGACTGGACGCGGCTCCTGCTGAGGCCTCCTCCCCTCACATTTATAATATTCAGCGGTATAAAATCCGCAGTCTCATGGGCCCGGATTCTGGCACCAGCATGGCTGTGTCACCATCAAAACTTCTCTGCAGTAACACAAGAGAAATGACAGCTGCTCTGCTGCCAGGTAAGGGAAGTGACAGCTGCTCTGCTGCCAGGTAAGGGAAGTGACAGCTGCTCTGCTGCCAGGTAAGGGAAATGACAGCTGCTCTGCTGCCATGTAAGGAAAGGTGACAGCTGCTCTGCTGCCATGTAACAGGAAATGACAGCTCCTCTTCGGCCAGGTTACAAGAAATAACAGCTTCTCTACTACCATGTAAGGGACGTGACAGCTGCTCTGCTGCCGGGTAAGGGAAATGACAGCTCCTTTGCTGCCAGGTAAGGGAAATGACAGGTGCTCTGCTGCCAGGTAAAGGGAAATGACAGGTGCTCTGCTGCCAGGTAAAGGGAAGTGACAGCTGCTCTGCTGCCATGTTACGGGAAGTGACAGCTGCTCTGCTGCCATGTTACGGGAAGTGACAGCTGCTCTGCTGCCATGTTACGGGAAGTGACAGCTGCTCTGCTGCCATGTTACAGGAAGCGACAGCTGCTCTGCTGCCATGTTACGGGAAGTGACAGCTGCTCTGCTGCCAAGTAAGGGAAGTGACTGCTGCTCTGCTGCCAAGTAAGGGAAGTGACAGCTACTCTGCTGCAATGTAATGGGAAGTGACAGCTGCTCTGCTGCCATGTAACGGGAAGTGACAGCTGCTCTGCCACCATGTAAGGGAAGTGACAGCTGCTCTGTTGCCATGTAAAGGGAAGTGACAGCTGCTCTGCTGCCATGTAACGGGAAGTGACAGCTGCTCTGCTGCCATGTAAAGGGAAGTGACAGCTGCTCTGCTGCCATGTAACGGGAAGTGACAGCTGCTCTGCTGCCAGGTAATGGGAAGTGACAGCTACTCTGCTGCAAAGTAACGGGAAGTGACAGCTGCTCTGTTGCCATGTAACGGGAAGTGACAGCTGCTCTGCTGCCAGGTAAGGGAAGTGACAGCTGCTCTGTTGCCATGTAAAGGGAAGTGACAGCTGCTCTGCTGCCATGTAACGGGAAGTGACAGCTGCTCTGCTGCCATGTAAAGGGAAGTGACAGCTGCTCTGCTGCCATGTAACGGGAAGTGACAGCTGCTCTGCTGCCAGGTAATGGGAAGTGACAGCTGCTCTGCTGTCATGTAACGGGAAGTGACAGCTGCTCTGCTGTCATGTAACGGGAAGTGACAGCTGCTCTACTGCCATCTTACAGGAAGTGACAGATGCTCTGCTGTCATGTAACGGGAAGTGACAGCTGCTCTACTGCCATGTAACGGAAAGTTCAAAAGGTGGATCCAGCACTACCAAGTCCAGGTGAATGATGGGTGCTCGTCTCACAGGGGTGGTAAAAAGTCCCTGCATCCATAAACAACATAGAGAGTTCAGAAAACAAAAAAGGTGGAGACAGCACTTCCAAATGCAGATTGATTTTAATTCAGATGCAACGTTTCGGCTTAAAAGTTAGCTTGAAAAAGGCTAACTTTTAAGCCGAAACGTTGCATCTGGATTAAAATCAATCTGCATTTGGAAGTGCTGTCTCCACCTTTTTTGTTTTCTGAACTCTCTATGTAACGGGAAGTGACAGCTGCTCTGCTGCCATGTAACGGGAAGTGACAGCTGCTCTGTTGCCATGTAACGGGAAGTGACAGCTGCTCTGCTGCCATGTAACGGGAAGCGACAGCTGCTCTGCTGCCATGTAACGGGAAGTGACAGCTGCTCTGCTGCCATGTAACGGGAAGTGACAGCTGCTCTGCTGCCATGTAACGGGAAGCGACAGCTGCTCTGCTGCCATGTAACGGGAAGCGACAGCTGCTCTGCTGCCATGTAACGGGAAGTGACAGCTGCTCTGCTGCCATGTAACGGGAAGTGACAGCTGCTCTGCTGCCATGTAACGGGAAGTGACAGCTGCACCAGCAATAAAGCAGGATGCGAATCGTGTAAAGACCAGGGAGGATGGCTGCGGTGTTTGTGACAGTCAGCAGAACTCGTTAGCGCCCCCTCAGGCCGGAGTACTGGCCTCCGATCCTCCATCTACAGTTCTCCTATACACCTAGCCACACATCAGTATCCAGTTATTCGGCTATTTCCAGCCACATGTGGCCTCAGGCAGAGACATTTACATCCCGGACTCAAACAGCCCCCGTACCGCTAATGAGATGTTAACAGAGAGGAATGCGGAGTCAGTCCGCAACCGGGCAAAACCGCCAAGGTGCAGACGTGTGGCATCGGGGTGACAAATTGAACTTGGGGTTATTATTAGAAAATTCCTTCGGCATGACCGCCCTTCTGTAAATCTAAAATGATTACAAACAAATAACAAGCACAAGCGAGCGGCGCCGAAATCGATGTGCACCAGATGTCTGCGTAATAAGATGAAAAAATACACCGGGGGAGGGGCGGCCAAGATGGTCGGGCTCTTGTATAAGGACAACCTTCAAGATCACAAACAATGGGCAGAAATGATCCTAAAACGTACCCGGAGAAACGGCCTGCGGCAGGGAAAGATCACCATTTATAAAGGCGGCGGCGAAGCGTCTTGTAAGCGGAGCGATCAGTCTGTAAGTGAACAGCATGCGCTGATCCGCAAGGTAACACAAACGCCATTTTCACAGCAGAGCTGTCAATCATCCTTTGGCCCCACCCACAATGAGCTGCTCAGCAGTGTAAACATTAAGGGCAAGAAAGCCGTCCTCTGTACAGAATAAGCCCCTTTTTCTATAAGCTGTTGCCATTAGTTTATTATAATATGGTAAAGAGGTAGTCCGGCCCAACCCCAATGGTGGTAACCTGTGGAAAATTAAAAATAATAAATTAAAATCTTTAATCTGCCCATGGTTCCTGGCGGGGAATGGAAGAGGCTGGGAACGGCAGGACTGGGAACGGGCGAGTGTTTATTTCATCAATTGGCCACTGGTTATGACCATTGGGGTTGTCGGCTCCCAGACTAACCGCTTTAGTGTGATGGCCTGCCATATAGCGCCGAGGACTGCCGAAGGTGCCAGTAGGACCTTACAGGATGGCTGCCCCAGGAGCCCCCCACCAGGCCAACCAGCACCTTAACCCGGTCCGTGATAGTCCCTACCATCGCTGCAACCTTTTACGTCCCGAAAGATTCCGGATCCTCAGGAATCAGGTGATTCTTGACTGGAATTGGGCTCATCTTTTGGATTTACATCAAATTAAAACGCCATTTAAAAATGAATAAAAGCAAAGTTTACCGCGTACAGAAGCCCAAGCAACGAAAACAGATGTTCTGAAGTGTCGGAGCCAACAGGAAAGCAGCAGAATTATGAAATCAGCTCTGGATGTGAATGGAAAAAAAAAAAAAGTTGTAAAGAAGCAAACTAAAAACGGACGCCAGTCCTGATGCCACGAAAAGGTTTGCCCACCCCGATGAGCCAGCCAAGAAGGATGCCGCCTGGGCTTCGTTGAAAAACATAACGGTCCAGGACAGAAAAAATAATTGCGCCTTTTTCATGGAAAAGCTCTTCAAATCTTCATTTTGGGTCCAACGTAGGAGCTCGTGTGACAATTACCGAAGGCGCGCAGCTTGTTTGCATCACGTAAAATTTCCGTCTATGATCGCCAGCTACAAAAGCCGGGTATCATGCGAAGCCCCCTCATTAGACTGTACAAATACGCTGGATCCGGACTAATAAAAAGAAGAAGAAAAGGAGGCGAGGGAACACTGACAGCTTTGTGGCTGCACTGACGACGCAGGGCACCGCACCAAAGGAATCTGAGCCCGGGCCAGCGGCCTTTAAATGAAGCGTGACAGATTTAGAACATAAGAAAGGCTCGGAAGACGTCCGGTTTCCTGGATTTCGATGGAGGAGCGGGAGGATTTGGAGCCGTTTTCGGCAAGGAAGCTGTATAAATAGGAACGTGTCAGAAGTGAAAATTCTCCTCTGCATTATTTATATAGAGAGGCTGTGGATATAATGAATCATCTCCCCGCAATGTCCGCGTTACCATACAGCCCGGCTGAACACCGCGTTCTGACCTGCAGCTTAACCCTTTACTGCCGCAGCACCCTGTGTTACCACTTAAAGGGGTAATCACAAGAAAATCATTTATCTCCTGTCCAAGGGATGCATGACTGTCGGGACCCCAACCGACCACTAGGGCAGGGGTCCTGAGCCCCCGAGTTTAAATGGAGCAATAGACACACACGAGTGCACTTCTGCTCCATTCAACCTGTATGAGACTGACTGAGATAGCCAAGTGCTGTACTCTATGGGACTGATGGCACCGCACATGCCGGACCCCTGCTCTATTCATACAGGGACGGTGAGGTTCGGGACCCCTTCCAGTGATCGCGGGGAGTACCAGCGAACATACATTTGCTTAAATGCTTTTATTGGATAACTCCTTAAAGGGGTTCGGCATGCCCCCTGAAAGAAGATTCATACCTACCGGCTCCCCGCCGCTCCCTCCATCTTCTAGTCCCCGCACTGCTTGCATCCGGTGGCGCACGGGCAAGGTCACATGCAATGCTCCAGCCGATGACTGGCTTCAGTGGTGACGTGCTGCTTGTGGCCACATCACTGCTGAAGCCAGGCATTGACTGGATTGATGAATGTGATCCTCCCCATCGCCGGGCGGAGGGAAACGGTGCGGGGACCGGAAGACGGAGACAGAGGTGCAGGATCTGAAGGTGAGGAGCATAACGCAGAAAGTTAACGAACACCCACCTCAGTCCCGGCATTGGTTGACAGAATGCAGTTTTGCCCAGATTGTTCCTTTAAGTATTTTACGGACATGACTTTCCCTTTAAGAGCCCAGTTCCTCCTTTCATTTTAGCATTATATTTTTAACACATAGGATATGATGAAATGAAGTAAAATAAGGACTCTTCATCCCGGAGCGGTAATAGACTGAGGCGGCCGGAGACTGACGGCACATGATACAGCAGCTGCGGCGTGCAATGACACAGCTGTGTGCACAATGCACAAGGAATGACGAGAGTGACGCACACGATGTGAGAGCACGCTGGGAACAAGAGGAACCAGCCATCTGGAACATCCAATAAAGTAAAGCACGGGGAGATGGACACCGAAGACGGTCGCATTATACTGACGAAAATGGTGAATACGTTCAGCCGCTTGGAGACGCCAGAAATGATGCAAGGAAGAAAAATACAAGTCTCAGCGTCAGGCTGCATTAACAAAGGACGGAATTGCGGCGGATTTTGTGCAGTCGTCAGCATATTACCGATCACAGCCACGTGCCGCAGACTTTTTCTGAACACGCTGCAGATTTTCATATGTCTATGATGTTGTGGATTTGTCGCAGAGTTTCACAGCTAAATTTCAGCGGCGGAATTATTCTGACCGGTGACAGCAACCCAACGTTGTGGTGACGGCCTGCAGCGAGACGCAGTGTATTTCCAATATAGTTTAATTTTTTGTGTACGCATGGTACACCGGATGATGAGGGTTCTCTGCTTCCTATCAAACAGGCTCATGTAGAGTACACTGACGAGCGCACAGCCGAACCCCAGAAGAGCAGGGGACCCCGGATGATGAGGATTCTCTGCTTCCTAACAAACACGCTCATGTAGAGTACACTGACGAGCGCACAGCCGAACCCCAGAAGAGCAGGGGACCCCGGATGATGAGGATTCCCTGCTTCCTAACAAACACGCTCATGTAGAGTACACTGACGAGCGCACAGCCGAACCCCAGAAGAGCAGGGGACCCCGGATGATGAGGATTCCCTGCTTCCTAACAAACACGCTCATGTAGAGTACACTGACGAGCGCAGAGCCCAACCCCAGAAGAGCAGGGGACCCCAGATGATGAGGAATGTCTGCTTCCTAACAAACAGGCTCATGTGGAGTACACTGACGAGCGCAGAGCTGAACCCCAAAACAGCAGGGTAACCTGGATGATGAGGATTCCCTGCTTCCTAACAAACATACTCATGTGAAGTACAATGACGAACGCAGAGCCGAACCCCAGAAGAGCAGGGGACCCCGGATGATGAGGATTCTCTGCTTCCTAACAAACATATTCATGTGGAGTACACTGATGAGCGCAGAGCTGAACCCCAGAAGAGCAGGGGACCCCGGACGATGAGGATTCTCTGCTTCCTAACAAACATATTCATGTGGAGTACACTGACGAGCGCAGAGCCGAACCCCAGAAGAGCAGGGGACCCCGGATGATGAGGATTCTCTGCTTCCTAACAAACACGCTCATGTAGAGTACAATGACGAGCGCAGAGCTGAACCCCAGAAGAGCAGGGGACCCCGGATGATGAGGATTCCCTGCTTCCTAACAAACACGCTCATGTGGAGTACACTGACGAGCGCACAGCCGAACCCCAGATGATGAGGAATGCCTGCTTCCTAACGAACACGCTCATGTGGAGTACACTGACGAGCGCAGAGCCAAACCCCAGAAGAGCAGGGGACCCTGGATGATGAGGATTCTCTGCTTCCTAACAAACACGCTCATGTGGAGTACACTGACGAGCGCAGAGCTGAACCCCAAAACAGCAGGGTAACCTGGATGATGTGGATTCTCTACTTCCTAACAAACAGGCTCATGTGGAGTACACTGACGAGCTCAGAGCTGAGCCCCAAAGAGCAGGGGATCCCAGATTAGGAGGATTCTCTGCTTCCTAACAAACACGCTCATGTAGAGTACACTGACGAGCGCAGAGCTGAACCCCAGAAGAGCAGGGGACCCCGGATGATGAGGATTCCCTGCAGTCAGCTGCAGAGTGTGAGGCGTCTCATGAACACTGTTACTCCCACAGATGATTAGACTCTGGCCTCTCGGCGCACGCCTTGTTCCAAGTGTCCGTGTCAAGTCGCAAAGAACAGAAAACAATGTTCTGTTATGGAAAACAGCGGCCTTGTCAACAGTAACCCCGAGCCTTGCGCAATACTTGAATGCTGTCCGAGATGGATCATAAAAGCTTCTGACCGCACTTAACCAAACACCATTAGAGACCCTAGAAGTGACGTGACCTGCAGCCCTCACTCATTCCCATAAAAAGTATTCACGCCCCCTCCTGTGGTTTAACAGAGGTGTCAGCGTCCAACGGCTTCACGATTCTGCAAGTAAAACTGAGGTTTTCACCCTAAAGATTGTGCAGCGATTTCCCACTGCGTCCGGATGATGCTGCATCTACCGGTACCCAAAGCAAAGCTTCACAAGATAAGCAATTCACCATGGCGAAGGCGTTCACGGTGATGATTATAGAATAAATCCCTGCGTGCAACCATGTGGCATGGTTACCGAAAAGTGCCAGTCAGAGGATGGGAACCTGTACATGATATCACTGGGTCAGAGGACGCAGCTTCTCCCGCTCTGTTTATAATGCTCAGGAACCGCGCTGCATCAAGTGGAAACAAGTTCAGACCTTACAGGTTCCAATGTCTGTGGGTCAGTTGAACAGCCGGAACAAAGATGAAAATCTTGCCGGATATGCTGTAATAAAAAGCAAGATAGTGCACCACCTTTTGTAAAATAAGCTATTGCGCCTTTAATCACACTTACAGAATCGCAGTGTATGCAGTCATAAAAACCGTCTCAGCGGTATTTGCCCGACCCGGGTTTTGCTGGCCTGAGCTCTGTGTCCTCACTGATTGCACCCAGGAGCCGAGCGCCATCGCCACGCTCATCTGGTAGCGCCTATGTAAGAACGAGCCGGTTGTTGGCAGATACGCTCCATGTGCTCGTCCCGGCGCTCGCTCAGATGTCAGGCCTTTCATGCTGAGTACTTTGATTGTTTTCTGCCTCTTGTAGACGTTCAGCACAGAGGTTAAATCTTCAATCTTTATTTTAATTGAAATAATATAAAAGAAGCATCTCCAGAAAGAATGCGCTAACGCTGCACAGCAGATCTACCGCCTGGAGTATTTACGTACTGGACCGGCACCTTGCACGAGAAGCACTACAGGAAGTGCTGGAGTCATCCTCCTACTCCCAATATCCAGACGCACCATTAACCTGTCTCTGGCCTGGTTGGCACTTGCCATTTGGCTACCGCAGACCAACCTTATGAGGTAAGCTGGCAGGAGCGTACACTCCGCTCCAGGGTCCAATGCTGGCAGGACCGTACACTCCGCTCCAGGGTCCAATGCTGGCAGGAGCGTACACTCCGCTCCGGGGTCCAATGCTGGCAGGAGTGTACACTCCGCTCCAGGGTCCAACGCTGACAGGATCGTACACTCCGCTCCGGGGTCCAACGCTGGCAGGAGCGTACACTCCGCTCCGGGGTCCAATGCTGGCAGGAGCGTACACTCCGCTCCGGGGTCCAATGCTGGCGGGACCGTACACTCCGCTCCGGGGTCCAATGCTGGCAGGACCGTACACTCCGCCCCGGGGTCCAATGCTGGCAGGACCGTACACTCCGCTCCGGGGTCCAATACTGACAGGACCGTACACTCCGCCCCGGGGTCCAATGCTGGCAGGACCGTACACTCCGCCCCGGGGTCCAACGCTGGCAGGACCGTACACTCCGCCCTGGGGTCCAACGTTGGCAGGACCGTACACTCCGCTCCGGGGTCCAATGCTGGCGGGACCGTACACTCCGCTCCGGGGTCCAATGCTGGCAGGACCGTACACTCCGCTCCGGGGTCCAATGCTGGCAGGACCGTACACTCCGCCCGGGGTCCAATGCTGGCAGGACCGTACACTCCGCTCCGGGGTCCAATGCTGGCAGGACCGTACACTCCGCTCCGGGGTCCAATGCTGGCAGGACCGTACACTCCGCCTCCGGGGTCCAATGCTGGCAGGACCGTACACTCCGCTCCGGGGTCCAATGCTGGCAGGACCGTACACTCCGCTCCGGGGTCCAATGCTGGCAGGACCGTACACTCCGCTCCGGGGTCCAATGCTGGCAGGACCGTACACTCCGCTCCGGGGTCCAATGCTGGCAGGACCGTACACTCCGCTCCGGGGTCCAATGCTGGCAGGACCGTACACTCCGCTCCGGGGTCCAATGCTGGCAGGACCGTACACTCCGCTCCGGGGTCCAATGCTGGCAGGACCGTACACTCCGCTCCGGGGTCCAATGCTGGCAGGACCGTACACTCCGCTCCGGGGTCCAATGCTGGCAGGACCGTACACTCCGCTCCGGGGTCCAATGCTGGCAGGACCGTACACTCCGCTCCGGGGTCCAATGCTGGCAGGACCGTACACTCCGCTCCGGGGGTCCAATGCTGGCAGGACCGTACACTCCGCTCCGGGGTCCAATGCTGACAGGACCGTACACTCCGCTCCGGGGTCCAATGCTGACAGGACCGTACACTCCGCCCCGGGGTCCAATACTGACAGGACCGTACACTCCGCCCCGGGGTCCAATGCTGACAGGACCGTACACTCCGCTCCAGGGTCCAATGCTGGCAGGACCGTACACTCCGCTCCGGGGTCCAATGCTGGCAGGACCGTACACTCCGCTCCGGGGTCCAATGCTGGCAGGACCGTACACTCCGCTCCGGGGTCCAATGCTGGCAGGACCGTACACTCCGCTCCAGGGTCCAATGCTGGCAGGACCGTACACTCTGCTCCGGGGTCCAATGCTGGCAGGACCGTACACTCCGCCCCGGGGTCCAACGCTGGCAGGACCGTACACTGCGCTCCGGGGTCCAATGCTGGCAGGACCGTACACTGCGCCCCGGGGTCCAATGCTGGCAGGACCGTACACTGCGCTCCGGGGTCCAATGCTGGCAGGACCGTACACTGCGCTCCGGGGTCCAACGCTGGCAGGACCGTACACTCCGCCCCGGGGTCCAACGCTGGCAGGACCGTACACTCCGCCCTGGGGTCCAACGCTGGCAGGACCGTACACTCCGCCCCGGGGTCCGACAGGTGACACTGTACAAAGCGCAATCAGCCGTCTGTAGACTCCCATGTTCATATAGCATATGGGGGGCCCTATTCTATACAGCAAAAAGGTATAATGACATATAAAAGGTCCAAACAAGGACAAAGGGAGACTCTTTGGCCGTCTGTCAGCTGAATGGGGCCTATGGAGAAGTCGGCATATCTCCTGGCACAACTGGAAAATAAAGGCTGCAAACACAGTGTGAACACACCCCAAGATGTGCCCAAAAAGGTGAACAGGGGGCACCGACTGACCCTCCTACGAGCAGCATTTTACAGAAAAATACCAACGACTAGGAAACCACTCACCGTGATCAGAGCGATATCCGGAAACATCACAAACCCCAAAATCAGCCATAACCACGCGGACGCTGCAAATTCAAGGGTCACAAAAAAATCTTTATTAACCAGTTTAATGCCGGTCCATTTATCCCCCTTCCTGACCGGGCAGATTTTCTTTTTTTTTAAATACATGCTTCTTTGAAAGCCACAACTTTTTTTTTTCTGTTCGGTTATGTTAATAATTCCTGCGCATTTTTTCACTGGGAGCTTTATAGTATTTTTTTGTTTTTATTTTTTATCAAAAGAAAAATGTAAAAAGTAACAAAAGAAGTGGGAAAATAGTATGTTTTTCACATTTTCAATTTTTTTCTTAATAGCATAAAATGCAACTAAAATATTTTTTATTATAATATTTTTATATATATATTTTTTTTACATTGTTTTCCATAACGGTGATTTTGATATATGGGAGGTATGGGTTATGATCGCTGGGGGTGGGGCTGGAGGCCGCGTCGCCCATGAGTTCATTCAAAGGGACAGTTAAAGGGGTTGTCCCAAGTTCACAGGATAGGGGGTCCGACCACTGGGACTATCAGCTGAACAGCCTGGACTGCAGACTGACACACTGTAACAAATCATCAACATAGGAGAGAGAGTTGCTTATGAATATGGTATAGACTGGATACAACAGTTACAAACCCTCAGCTGTGAAACATCTTGGGGCACCTCAAGCCTACAACCTGTATTTGTGACGGTGATTTATTAACCCCTACTGACCCACTGATTAAGACATAAAACTGTATAAAGGGACAGTGTATCGCCCCCATACTCACATGGCGGACTAACAGTCTGGCAGAAAGCTGCCCCATTACCACAAAGCAGTGCCCGCAGCCGTGTGTATGGCCGCCTGTGGCAATGATCCTCCGCCCAGTTACCGCCGTCGCCTTACCTCTCTGCCACTGGTTTCGCGATGCGTTCAAATATGGCTTCTTGCTTTGTTTCTTGGTCAAACGTCTCTTGAAACCTGCAAAATATCCAGGAATTAGCAGTTTTTAGCACCTCGGTGGTGAAACAGAGCTCGATTCATGGCCCCAATGTTTCTGCAGAGACCCCCCCCCCCCACCGCTCGTAAAACGCGTGCAGAACGAAACAAAGCGCCCCTGTGTTCTGCCCGAGCGCCGGCTTGTACTATTGTCAGCAAATTAATGGCCGAGATTAGTTCTGGGCAGTAAAAATCCTGTGAAAAACGTAACAACGTGGAATTTATTTTGTGGTGAGCGGCCGACCCAGGTGCGTGGACGCCTTCTGTTCCTGGGAGTGAACGGCGAGGAAATTAAACACATTGGTGGGGTGTAGAGACTGACATGTCGTAACACGAGGGGGGTCACCTGCTTGGGACAACCTGCTTCCACGTAAGGTCCCACCTGTGGCAGCGTCGCCCACTGTAAATAATGCACACCGCGGCCGCCCACCTGACTCCCATCAATCCCCTCTGCAGCCAGGTTCTTACAACTTAGACCGAAATTTACGTGTACGCATCTTCAGAAAATCGCCAGAACTGACCAGAAACTGGAACCGAAAAAATACAGGAATGAGACTCCGAGAGAGGTAAGTGCCCCCCAAACCTGAATAATTCCTGAACGCAGAAAACCTGGTGACTCCGGGGACAACGGGAAATATTCTAATAAAATGCATCCAAAACCTCCAAATATTTGACAGAAAATTCTGCAGAAACAGAACGCACCGGAACTTGTACGTCTCCCTCTTATTATTAACGAATCCGTCCGCCAGGTCCCGAGGGACGATGATCTCCAGGGATGAGGACGCCTCGTCATTATTAACGGAATAGATCTATAGGGAGACAGAGAGGAGGTCAGCACGGAACATACCGTATAATATGCATATACTGGAGCATACCGGAAGATATCCCTATACTAAAACACACCGGAAGATATCCCTATACTAAAATATACCGGAAGATATCCCTATACTATAACTTACCTGAAGATATCCCTATACTGTAACACACCGGAAGATATCCCAATACTATAATATACCGTATAATATGTATATACTGTAACATACCAGAGGATATCCCTATACTATAACATACCAGAGCATACCGGAAGATATCCCTATACTATAATATACCGGAGCATACCGGAAGATATCCCTATACTATAATATACCGGAGCATACCGGAAGATATCCCTATACTATAAGATACCGGAGCATACCGGAAGATATCCCGATACTATAATATACCGGAAGATATCCCTATACAATATACCGGAGCATACCGGAAGATATCCTTATACTATAATATACCGGAGCATACCGGAAGATATCCCTATACTATAATCTACTGGAGCATACCGAAAGATATCCCTATACTAGAATATACCAGAAGATATCCTTATACTATAACATACCGGAAGATATCCCTATAATGTAATATACCGTATAATATGTATATACTGTAACATACCGGAACATACCAGAAGATATCCCTATACTACAATATACCAGAGCATACCGGAAGATATCCCTATACTATAACATACCGGAAGATATCCCTTTCCTATAACATACTGGAAGATATCCCTATACTATAACATACCGGAGCATACTGGAAGATATCCCTATACTGTAATATACCGGAGCATACCGGAAGATATCCCAATACTATAATATACCGTATAATATGTATATACTGTAACATACCAGAGGATATCCCTATACTATAACATACCGGAGCATACCGGAAGATATCCCTATACTATAATATACCGGAGCATACCGGAAGATATCTCTATACTATAATATACCGGAGCATACCGGAAGATATCCCTATACTATAATATACCGGAGCATACCGGAAGATATCCCTATACTATAATATACCGGAGCATACTGGAAGATATCCCTATACTATAATATACCGGAGCATACCGGAAGATATCCCTATACTATAATCAACTGGAGCATACCGAAAGATATCCCTATACTAGAATATACCGGAGCATACCGGAAGATATCCCTATACTATAATATACTGCAGCATACTGGAAGATATTCCTAAACTATAATATACCGGAAGATATCCCTATACTATAATATACTGAAAGATATCCCTATACTAGAATATACCGGAGCATACCGAAAGATATCCCTATACTATAACATACCGGAGCATACCAGAAGATATCTCTATACTATACCATACCGGAAGATATCCCTATACTATAATATACTGGAGCATACCGGAAGATATCCCTATACTATAACATACCTGAAGATATCCCTATACTATAACATACCGGAGCATACCAGAAGATATCTCTATACTATAACATACCGGAAGATATCCCTATACTATAATATACTGGAGCATACCTAAAGATACGGTGCAGAGTAGTCAGTGATACCCGAGTGTACGGCACAGAGTAGTCAGGGATACCCGAGTGTACGGCGCAGAGTAGTCAGTGATACCCGAGTGTACGGCACAGAGTAGTCAGTGATACCCGAGTGTACGGCGCAGAGTAGTCAGTGATACCCGAGTGTACGGCGCAGAGTAGTCAGTGATACCCGAGTGTACGGCGCACAGTAGTCAGTGATACCCGAGTGTACGGCGCAGAGTAGTCAGTGATACCGGAGTGTACGGCGCAGAGTAGTCAGTGATACCCGAGTGTACGGCGCACAGTAGTCAGTGATACCCGAGTGTACGGCGCAGAGTAGTCAGTGATACCCGAGTGTACGGCACAGAGTAGTCAGTGATACCCGAGTGTACGGCGCAGAGTAGTCAGTGATACCCGAGTGTACGGCGCAGAGTAGTCAGTGATACCCGAGTGTACGGCGCAGAGTAGTCAGTGATACCCGAGTGTACGGCGCAGAGTAGTCAGTGATACCAGAGTTCACGACGCAGAGTAGTCAGTGATACCAGAGTTCACGACGCAGAGTAGTCAGTGATACCCGAGTGTACGGTACAGAGTAGTCAGTGATACCGGAGTGTACGGTACAGAGTAGTCAGTGATACCCGAGTCTACACGCAGAGTAGTCAGTGATACCCGAGTTCACGGCACAGAGTAGCCAGTGATAACCGAGTGTACGCCGCAGAGTAGTCAGTGATACCCGAGTGTACGGCGCACAGTAGTCAGTGATACCGGAGTGTACGGCGCAGAGTAGTCAGTGATACCCGAGTGTACGGCGCAGAGTAGTCAGTGATACCCGAGTGTACGGCGCAGAGTAGTCAGTGATACCCGAGTGTACGGCGCAGAGTAGTCAGTGATACCCGAGTGTACGGCGCAGAGTAGTCAGTGATACCCGAGTGTACGGTGCAGAGTAGTCAGTGATACCCGAGTGTACGGCGCAGAGTAGTCAGTGATACCCGAGTGTACGGCGCAGAGAAGTCAGTGATACCCGAGTGTACGGCACAGAGTAGTCAGTGATACCCGAGTGTACGGCACAGAGTAGTCAGTGATACCGGAGTGTACGGCGCAGAGTAGTCAGTGATACCTGAGTGTACGGCACAGAGTAGTCAGTGATACCCGAGTGTACGGCGCACAGTAGTCAGTGATACCCGAGTGTAAACACATAACTCACAGAAAAAAGATGCACCACATGGATAAGCAACTGACAACACTGGCTAATCCCTCACTCTGGTGTTAAAAGCTGAGAGATTCGCCAATATTTCCAATCAGGAACATATCGGAGCCCCTTTAGGCACCACTTCACGGTATCTCAGCATGACATGGGGTCCTACCACTAGACTACCTATGGTGTGTGAACAAGGTCTGAACAGGTATTAAGTAGCCTACAGCCCCATCCCACTCACCTGCACTGCAGGACCAACAATGCAATGGGGAACACATGAGGCCGCAAGCTACACCTACAACAGACCATGTGACACCGGCTTCCAGGTGCAACAGAATGTTTACCAGCCATATGCAATGGCACATTCAATACATATAAAACAAGAATCACAAAAATAAACGTGGCCTAAATGGGTGGGACTGCTCCAGACCCCAAACACTGTGGCGTGTTTCTAACTGGGGGCTATACTATAATATACCGTATAATATGTATATACTGTAACATACCAGAGGATATCCCTATACTATAACATACCGGAGCATACCGGAAGATATCTCTATACTATAATATAACGGAGCATACCGGAAGATATCCCTATACTATAATATACCGGAGCATACCGGAAGATATCCCTATACTATAATCTACTGGAGCATACCGAAAGATATCCCTATACTAGAATATACCGGAGCATACCGGAAGATATCCCTATACTATAATATACTGCAGCATACTGGAAGATATTCCTAAACTATAATATACCGGAAGATATCCCTATACTATAATATACTGAAAGATATCCCTATACTAGAATATACCGGAGCATACCGAAAGATATCACTATACTATAACATACCGGAGCATACCAGAAGATATCTCTATACTATAACATACCGGAAGATATCCCTATACTATAATATACTGGAGCATACCTAAAGATACGGTGCAGAGTAGTCAGGGATACCCGAGTGTACGGCGCAGAGTTATTTACTGATACCCGAGTGTACGGCGCAGAGTAGTCAGTGATACCCGAGTGTACGGCACAGAGTAGTCAGTGATACCCGAGTGTACGGCGCACAGTAGTCAGTGATACCCGAGTGTACGGCGCAGAGTAGTCAGTGATACCCGAGTGTACGGCACAGAGTAGTCAGTGATACCCGAGTGTACGGCGCAGAGTAGTCAGTGATACCCGAGTGTACGGCGCAGAGTAGTCAGTGATACCCGAGTGTACGGCGCAGAGTAGTCAGTGATACCCGAGTGTACGGCGCAGAGTAGTCAGTGATACCCGAGTGTACGGCGCAGAGTAGTCAGTGATACCAGAGTTCACGACGCAGAGTAGTCAGTGATACCCGAGTGTACAGCGCAGAGTAGTCAGTGATACCCGAGTGTACGGCGCAGAGTAGTCAGTGATACCCGAGTGTACGGTGCAGAGTAGTCAGTGATACCAGAGTTCACGACGCAGAGTAGTCTGTGATACCCGAGTGTACGGCGCAGAGTAGTCAGTGATACCCGAGTGTACTGTGCAGAGTAGTCAGTGATACCGGAGTGTACGGCACAGAGTAGTCAGTGATACCCGAGTGTACGGCACAGAGTAGTCAGTGATACCCGAGTGTACGGTACAGAGTAGTCAGTGATACCGGAGTGTACGGTACAGAGTAGTCAGTGATACCCGAGTCTACACGCAGAGTAGTCAGTGATACCCGAGTTCACGGCACAGAGTAGCCAGTGATACCCGAGTGTACGGCGCAGAGTAGTCAGTGATACCCGAGTGTACGGCGCAGAGTAGTCAGTGATACCGGAGTGTACGGCGCAGAGTAGTCAGTGATACCCGAGTGTACGGCGCAGAGAAGTCAGTGATACCCGAGTGTACGGCGCAGAGTAGTCAGTGATACCCGAGTGTAAAGCGCAGAGAAGTCAGTGATACTCGAGTGTACGGCGCAGAGTAGTTACTGATACCCGAGTGTACGGCACAGAGTAGTCAGTGATACCCGAGTGTACGGCACAGAGTAGTCAGTGATACCCGAGTGTACGGCGCAGAGTAGTCAGTGATACCCGAGTGTACGGCGCAGAGTAGTCTGTGATACCCGAGTGTACGGCACAGAGTAGTCAGTGATACCCGAGTGTACGGCACAGAGTAGTCAGTGATACCCGAGTGTACAGCGCAGAGTAGTCAGTGATACCCGAGTGTACGGCGCAGAGTAGTCAGTGATACCCGAGTGTACGGCGCAGAGTAGTCAGTGATACCCGAGTGTACGGCGCAGAGTAGTCAGTGATACCCGAGTGTACGGCGCAGAGTAGTCAGTGATACCCGAGTGTACGGCGCAGAGAAGTCAGTGATACCCGAGTGTACGGCGCAGAGTAGTCAGTGATACCCGAGTGTACGGCACAGAGTAGTCAGTGATACCCGAGTGTACGGCACAGAGTAGTCAGTGATACCCGAGTGTACGGCGCAGAGTAGTCACTGATACCCGAGTGTACGGCACAGAGTAGTCAGTGATACCCGAGTGTACAGCACAGAGTAGTCAGTGATACCTGAGTGTACGGCGCAGAGTAGTCAGTGATACCCGAGTGTACGGCACAGAGTAGTCAGTGATAACGGACTGTACGGCGCAGAGTAGTCAGTGATACCCGAGTGTACGGCACAGAGTAGTCAGTGATACCCGAGTGTACGCCGCAGAGTAGTCAGTGATACCCGAGTGTACTGCGCAGAGTAGTCAGTGATACCCGAGTGTACGCCGCAGAGTAGTCAGTGATACTCGAGTGTACTGCACAGAGTAGTCAGTGATACCCGAGTGTACTGCGCAGAGTAGTCAGGGATACCCGAGTGTACGGCACAGAGTAGTCAGTGATACCCGAGTGTACGGCGCAGAGTAGTCAGTGATACCCGAGTGTACGGCGCAGAGTAGTCAGTGATACCCGAGTGTACGGCGCAGAGTAGTCAGTGATACCCGAGTGTACGGCACAGAGTAGTCAGTGATACCCGAGTGTACGGCACAGAGTAGTCAGTCAGTGTACGGCGCAGAGTAGTCAGTGATACCCGAGTGTACGGCGCAGAGTAGTCAGTGATACCCGAGTGTACGGCGCAGAGTAGTCAGTGATACCCGAGTGTACGGCACAGAGTAGTCAGTGATACCCGAGTGTACGGCACAGAGTAGTCAGTCATACCCGAGTGTACGGCGCAGAGTAGTCAGTGATACCCGAGTGTACGGCACAGAGTAGTCAGTGATACCCGAGTGTACGGCACAGAGTAGTCAGTGATACCCGAGTGTACGGCGCAGAGTAGCCAGTGATACCCGAGTGTACGGCACAGAGTAGCCAGTGATACCCGAGTGTACGGCGCAGAGTAGTCAGTGATACCCGAGTGTACGGCGCAGAGTAGTCAGTGATACCCGAGTGTACGGCGCAGAGTAGTCAGTGATACCCGAGTGTACGGCGCAGAGTAGTCAGTGATACCCGAGTGTACGGCGCAGAGTAGTCAGTGATACCCGAGTGTACGGCGCAGAGTAGTCAGTGATACCAGAGTGTCACGGTGCAGAGTAGTCAGTGATACCCGAGTGTACGGCACAGAGTAGTCAGTGATACCCGAGTGTACGGCACAGAGTAGTCAGTGATACCCGAGTGTACGGCACAGAGTAGTCAGTGATACCCGAGTGTACGGCGCAGAGTAGTCAGTGATACCCGAGTGTACGGCGCAGAGTAGTCAGTGATACCCGAGTGTACGGCGCAGAGTAGTCAGTGATACCCGAGTGTACGGCGCAGAGTAGTCAGTGATACCAGAGTTCACGGTGCAGAGTAGTCAGTGATACCCGAGTGTACGGCACAGAGTAGTCAGTGATACCCGAGTGTACGGCACAGAGTAGTCAGTGATACCCGAGTGTACGGCACAGAGTAGTCAGTGATACCCGAGTGTACGGCGCAGAGTAGTCAGTGATACCCGAGTGTACGGCGCAGAGTAGTCAGTGATACCCGAGTGTACGGCGCAGAGTAGTCAGTGATACCAGAGTTCACGGTGCAGAGTAGTCAGTGATACCCGAGTGTACGGCACAGAGTAGTCAGTGATACCCGAGTGTACGGCACAGAGTAGTCAGTGATACCCGAGTGTACGGCGCAGAGTAGTCAGTGATACCCGAGTGTACGGCGCAGAGTAGTCAGTGATACCGGAGTGTACGGCGCAGAGTAGTCAGTTGTACCCGAGTGTACGGCGCAGAGTAGTCAGTGATACCCGAGTGTACGGCACAGAGTAGTCAGTGATACCCGAGTGTACGGCGCACAGTAGTCAGTGATACCCGAGTGTACGGCGCAGAGTAGTCAGTGATACCCGAGTGTACGGCGCAGAGTAG
This sequence comes from Bufotes viridis, assembly GCA_033119425.1. Taxonomy (NCBI): domain Eukaryota; kingdom Metazoa; phylum Chordata; class Amphibia; order Anura; family Bufonidae; genus Bufotes; species Bufotes viridis. Next base: position 438,309,927 of record CM065592.1, read on the forward strand.
TCAGTGATACCGGAGTGTACGGTGCAGAGTAGTCAGTGATACCCGAGTGTACGGCGCAGAGTAGTCAGTGTCTTTTCAGTTGTCAGTGACTACTATGAGGAGTCCATGATATCAGTACAGAGGTGATCATAGGACTCATTCTTTGGGGGTCCCCCCCATCCCGCGCCCCATTTGCTCTCACCCCGTGCGGCCGTCTGCTTGGCTTCACCCGGGCATAGATCTGTATAGTTTGCTTCACCATGTTCCCGGGCACTTCTCGGACAGGTGCGAGCTCCCTAGCAACCGTTGTTAGGAACACTACCCAGAATGCTGCGCGGCCCAAACGGGATTCCTATTGGCTGCCCTGTGTGTCTGGCTGAGGGCGGGGTAACCACTATCATGAGTGTAAAGATACAGCGGACACGCCCCCTGCAGTGTCACATGACCATTCTGTCTGCAGACCTCAGTGTACTTCCGGTCTCTCCTCCTGTGAGGCAGCGTTCAGCTCTGAGCTGTTCCCCCGGTATAAACGACCCCTTTATAGGGGGTGACCGGTACCGAATGAGGGTTTGTTACCGTGTATCCGTAAGGTTGTGTGCACACTAGTCGTGCTCCTGCGTTAGTGACTGAGGTGCTGATTTTAAAGGGGCATTAACGCATATAGATAGTATATGGTATGCTGGGGGCAGACTCCACCTCCGGGCCCCTGCTGCCTGAAGGATGGGTCCCCAAAATGAATAAAGAGCACGGAGCGCAGTTCCCATTAATTACTATGGAACTTCCGAAAATACCTGAGCCAGAGGGGGGGGCGATAACGGCGGGGCCCAGAGTCGGGGTCACACGTTTACGACACAGCGGACGTTGCCGTTCTAATATTTCATTTATTTTCCTCACTTCTATAGCGCTGACGTATTCCCCAGCGCTGTACAGACATTAGCATCGGGCTGTGCCCAGGAGCTGACAGTCTAAAAATACGCTGCAAATGTTCATCAGACGCCGCATGCCCCATGTGGGTGAGCGCGGCGTCGTGCTGACGCTCTAGTGTCCGTATTACAGACGTACCGCGGCGGACCGTCAGCGCCATAGGGATGGGGGGAGCTGCAGGTTCAGGTCACGTCCACGCGGTACTGCTTGTAGCACATGCGCAGCGTTTTAGGGCACGCCCCCATGATGTGGCCAAACAATGCCCCCCCCCCGCAACCAACGCCTGCACCATGGTTGGTAATATTGTGCCTTTACCTGCCTTGGACGGGTGTACGTTGGGATCCAATGGCTGCTGGGGGGGGGGGCATAGATTGGGGGCCCTTGGCTGTTGCAGTTGTAGCTTGTGGGGGGCACTGCGGGGGGCTCAGATTGGCTGCAGCATGGGGTCATACCCTTCGGTTTCTTGCGCACCGCTGAGGGAAGACGCGCAGAAATTCAGCAAAAATTTCCGAATGCGTCATTTGCAGATGAGATTTGTTTTCACTTTTCCATTGAAAAGGGAGAAATCACACAAAGATTTGACGCGCTGAGGGTGTGGCTTATCAGGAGGGGTGTGGCTTAAACATGGCGCACATGTGGGCATAGATCTACACCAGGAGAAGATTTTTTTTAAAGGCCAAAATGCAGCACAGAGAATGATTTGTGCGTCTTTTATTACATTTGGCGCAATTTACTCCGGTATTTTTTATTTATTTTTTTTCTAAAAAGGGAACAGATGCACAAACCCGACTGTACAGGTGACATTTTTCAGTTACACGCACACATGTGAATGAGCCCCTTTACTGCGCAGACGGCGGGCACTTTCTGTAGGTCCCAGCGCTGTTAGACGTGACGCATGGAGCGGATAATGAGCACATGATGAACTTGGAACAATAAACAGGAAGCGGCGAGACTCAAGATAACCGCCAGCCGATCACTGGGAAAGCGGCAGCGACATTTATCAATCCGGTGCTGCAGCCGCCAGGTGTCACAGCGGCAGACCATCGGGCCAGGAGAGCAAATCAAGGTGTCACCGGGCGAGCGGGACAGCAACGCACTACGTCCGAGGCAGCAAACGTTACGCCTCTGCCGGCGCCAGTGACATCACAGCCGCCAAATGTAATGATGTCACCAGGATCTGTACACTGTAATAATACAGCCAGAGCGCACTGTGCAGGAAGAATGGTACATGTCACCGCTGATCTATAGTGATGGATAGGCGGCATTCTCAGTGATGTCACCGCTGATCTCTAGTGATGGATAGGCTGCATTCTCAGTGATGTCACCGCTGATCTCTAGTGAATGGATAGGCGGCATTCTCAGTGATGTCACCGCTGATCTCTAGTGATGGATAGGCTGCATTCTCAGTGATGTCACCGCTGATCTCTAGTGATGGATAGGCTGCATTCTCAGTGATGTCACCGCTGATCTCTAGTGATGGATAGGCTGCATTCTCAGTGATGTCACCGCTGATCTCTAGTGATGGATAGGCTGCATTCTCAGTGATGTCACCGCTGATCTCTAGTGAATGGATAGGCGGCATTCTCAGTGATGTCACCGCTGATCTCTCGTGAAGGATAGGCGGCATTCTCAGTGATGTCACCGCTGATCTCTAGTGATGGATAGGCGGCATTCTCAGTGATGTCACCGCTGATCTATAGTGATGGATAGGCGGCATTCTCAGTGATGTCACCGCTGATCTCTAGTGATGTATAGGCGGCATTCTCAGTGATGGCACCGCTGATCTCTAGTGATGGATAGGCTGCATTCTCAGTGATGTCACCGCTGATCTCTAGTGATGGATAGGCGGCATTCTCAGTGATGTCACCGCTGATCTCTAGTGATGGATAGGCGGCATTCTCAGTGATGTCACCGCTGATCTCTAGTGATGGATAGGCAGCATTCTCAGTGATGTCACTGCTGATCTCTAGTGATGGATAGGCGGATTCTCAGTGATGTCACCGCTGATCTCTAGTGATGGATAGGCGGCATTCTCAGTGATGTCACCGCTGATCTCTAGTGATGTACAGGCGGCATTCTCAGTGATGGCACCGCTGATCTCTAGTGATGGATAGGCTGAATTCTCAGTGATGTCACCGCTGATCTCTAGTGCTGGATAGGCTGCATTCTCAGTGATGTCACCGCTGATCTCTAGTGATGGATAGGCGGCATTCTCAGTGATGTCACTGCTGATCTCTAGTGATGGATAGGCTGCATTCTCAGTGATGTCACCGCTGATCTCTAGTGATGGATAGGCTGCATTCTCAGTGATGTCACCGCTGATCTCTAGTGATGGATAGGGGGCATTCTCAGTGATGTCACCGCTGATCTCTAGTGATGGATAGGCTGCATTCTCAGTGATGTCACCGCTGATCTCTAGTGATGGATAGGCGGCATTCTCAGTGATGTCACCGCTGATCTCTAGTGATGGACAGGCTGCATTCTCAGTGATGTCACCGCTGATCTCTAGTGATGGATAGGCGGCATTCTCAGTGATGTCACCGCTGATCTCTAGTGATGGATAGGCTGCATTCTCAGTGATGTCACCGCTGATCTCTAGTGATGGATAGGCTGCATTCTCAGTGATGTCACCGCTGATCTCTAGTGATGGATAGGCGGCATTCTCAGTGATGTCACCGCTGATCTCTAGTGATGGATAGGCTGCATTCTCAGTGATGTCACCGCTGATCTCTAGTGAATGGATAGGCGGCATTCTCAGTGATGTCACCGCTGATCTCTAGTGATGGATAGGCGGCATTCTCAGTGATGTCACCGCTGATCTCTAGTGATAGATAGGCTGCATTCTCAGTGATGTCACCGCTGATCTCTAGTGATGGATAGGCTGCATTCTCAGTGATGTCACCGCTGATCTCTAGTGATGGATAGGCTGCATTCTCAGTGATGTCACCGCTGATCTCTAGTGATGGATAGGCTGCATTCTCAGTGATGTCACCGCTGATCTCTAGTGATGGATAGGCTGCATTCTCAGTGATGTCACTGCTGATCTCTAGTGATGGATAGGCGGCATTCTCAGTGATGTCACCGCTGATCTCTAGTGATGGATAGGCGGCATTCTCAGTGATGTCACCGCTGATCTCTAGTGATGGATAGGCTGCATTCTCAGTGATGTCACCGCTGATCTCTAGTGATGGATAGGCTGCATTCTCAGTGATGTCACCGCTGATCTCTAGTGATGGATAGGCGGCATTCTCAGTGATGTCACCGCTGATCTCTAGTGATGGATAGGCTGCATTCTCAGTGATGTCACCGCTGATCTCTAGTGATGGATAGGCTGCATTCTCAGTGATGTCACTGCTGATCTCTAGTGATGGATAGGCGGCATTCTCAGTGATGTCACCGCTGATCTCTAGTGATGGATAGGCTGCATTCTCAGTGATGTCACCGCTGATCTCTAGTGATGGATAGGCTGCATTCTCAGTGATGTCACCGCTGATCTCTAGTGATGGATAGGCGGCATTCTCAGTGATGTCACCGCTGATCTCTAGTGAATGGATAGGCTGCATTCTCAGTGATGTCACCGCTGATCTCTAGTGATGGATAGGCTGCATTCTCAGTGATGTCACTGCTGATCTCTAGTGATGGATAGGCTGCATTCTCAGTGATGTCACCGCTGATCTCTAGTGATGGATAGGCTGCATTCTCAGTGATGTCACCGCTGATCTCTAGTGATGGATAGGCTGCATTCTCAGTGATGTCACCGCTGATCTCTAGTGATGGATAGGCTGCATTCTCAGTGATGTCACCGCTGATCTCTAGTGATGGATAGGCGGCATTCTCAGTGATGTCACCGCTGATCTCTAGTGATGGATAGGCTGCATTCTCAGTGATGTCACCGCTGATCTCTAGTGATGGATAGGCTGCATTCTCAGTGATGTCACCGCTGATCTCTAGTGATGGATAGGCTGCATTCTCAGTGATGTCACCGCTGATCTCTAGTGATGGATAGGCTGCATTCTCAGTGATGTCACCGCTGATCTCTAGTGATGGATAGGCTGCATTCTCAGTGATGTCACCGCTGATCTCTAGTGATGGATAGGCTGCATTCTCAGTGATGTCACCGCTGATCTCTAGTGATGGATAGGCTGCATTCTCAGTGATGTCACCGCTGATCTCTAGTGATGGATAGGCTGCATTCTCAGTGATGTCACCGCTGATCTCTAGTGATGGATAGGCTGCATTCTCAGTGATGTCACCGCTGATCTCTAGTGATGGATAGGCTGCATTCTCAGTGATGTCACCGCTGATCTCTAGTGATGGATAGGCTGCATTCTCAGTGATGTCACCGCTGATCTCTAGTGATGGATAGGCTGGCATTCTCAGTGATGTCACCGCTGATCTCTAGTGATGGATAGGCTGCATTGTCAGTGATGTCACCGCTGATCTCTAGTGATGGATAGGCTGCATTCTCAGTGATGTCACCGCTGATCTCTAGTGATGGATAGGCGGCATTCTCAGTGATGTCACCGCTGATCTCTAGTGATGGATAGGCTGCATTCTCAGTGATGTCACCGCTGATCTCTAGTGAATGGATAGGCTGACATTCTCAGTGATGTCACCGCTGATCTCTAGTGATGGATAGGCGGCATTCTCAGTGATGTCACCGCTGATCTCTAGTGATGGACAGGCTGCATTCTCAGTGATGTCACCGCTGATCTCTAGTGATGGATAGGTGGCATTCTCAGTGATGTCACCGCTGATCTCTAGTGATGGATAGGCTGCATTCTCAGTGATGTCACTGCTGATCTCTAGTGATGGATAGGCAGCATTCTCAGTGATGTCACCGCTGATCTCTAGTGATGGATAGGCTGCATTCTCAGTGATGTCACCGCTGATCTCTAGTGATGGATAGGCTGCATTCTCAGTGATGTCACCGCTGATCTCTAGTGATGGATAGGCTGTATTCTCAGTGATGTCACCGCTGATCTCTAGTGATGGATAGGCTGCATTCTCTGTGATGTCACCGCTGATCTCTAGTGATGGATAGGCTGCATTCTCAGTGATGTCACCGCTGATCTCTAGTGATGGATAGGCTGGATTCTCAGTGATGTCACCGCTGATCTCTAGTGATGGATAGGCGGCATTCTTAGTGATGTCACCGCTGATCTCTAGTGATATATAGGCTGCATTCTCAGTGATGTCACCGCTGATCTCTAGTGATGGATAGGCTGCATTGTCAGTGATGTCACCGCTGATCTCTAGTGATGGATAGGCTGCATTCTCAGTGATGTCACCGCTGATCTCTAGTGAATGGATAGGCTGCATTCTCAGTGATGTCACCGCTGATCTCTAGTGATGGATAGGCTGCATTCTCAGTGATGTCACCGCTGATCTCTAGTGATGGATAGGCTGCATTCTCAGTGATGTCACCGCTGATCTCTAGTGATGGATAGGCTGCATTCTCAGTGATGTCACCGCTGATCTCTAGTGATGGATAGGCTGCATTCTCTGTGATGTCACCGCTGATCTCTAGTGATGGATAGGCTGCATTCTCAGTGATGTCACCGCTGATCTCTAGTGATGGATAGGCTGGATTCTCAGTGATGTCACCGCTGATCTCTAGTGATGGATAGGCGGCATTCTTAGTGATGTCACCGCTGATCTCTAGTGATATATAGGCTGCATTCTCAGTGATGTCACCGCTGATCTCTAGTGATGGATAGGCTGCATTGTCAGTGATGTCACCGCTGATCTCTAGTGATGGATAGGCTGCATTCTCAGTGATGTCACCGCTGATCTCTAGTGAATGGATAGGCTGCATTCTCAGTGATGTCACCGCTGATCTCTAGTGATGGACAGGCTCCATTCTCAGTGATGTCACCGCTGATCTCTAATGATGGATAGGCTGCATTCTCAGTGATGTCACCGCTGATCTCTAGTGAATGGATAGGCAGCATTCTCAGTGATGTCACCGCTGATCTCTAGTGATGGATAGGCTACATTCTCAGTGATGTCACCGCTGATCTCTAGTGATGGATAGGCTGCATTGTCAGTGATGTCACCGCTGATCTCTAGTGATGGATAGGGGGCATTCTCAGTGATGTCACCGCTGATCTCTAGTGATGGATAGGCTGCATTCTCAGTGATGTCACCGCTGATCTTTAGTGATGGATAGGGGGCATTCTCAGTGATGTTACCGCTGATCTCTAGTGATGGACAGGCTGCATTCTCAGTGATGTCACCGCTGATCTCTAGTGATGGATAGGGTGCATTCTCAGTGATGTCACCGCTGATCTCTAGTGATGGATAGGCTGCATTCTCAGTGATGTCACTGCTGATCTCTAGTGATGGATAGGCAGCATTCTCAGTGATGTCACCGCTGATCTCTAGTGATGGATAGGCTGCATTCTCAGTGATGTCACCGCTGATCTCTAGTGATGGATAGGCTGCATTCTCCGTGATGTCACCGCTGATCTCTAGTGATGGATAGGCTGCATTCTCAGTGATGTCACCGCTGATCTCTAGTGATGGATAGGCTGCATTCTCTGTGATGTCACCGCTGATCTCTAGTGATGGATAGGCTGCATTCTCAGTGATGTCACCGCTGATCTCTAGTGATGGATAGGCTGGATTCTCAGTGATGTCACCGCTGATCTCTAGTGATGGATAGGCGGCATTCTTAGTGATGTCACCGCTGATCTCTAGTGATATATAGGCTGCATTCTCAGTGATGTCACCGCTGATCTCTAGTGATGGATAGGCTGCATTGTCAGTGATGTCACCGCTGATCTCTAGTGATGGATAGGCTGCATTCTCAGTGATGTCACCGCTGATCTCTAGTGAATGGATAGGCTGCATTCTCAGTGATGTCACCGCTGATCTCTAGTGATGGACAGGCTCCATTCTCAGTGATGTCACCGCTGATCTCTAATGATGGATAGGCTGCATTCTCAGTGATGTCACCGCTGATCTCTAGTGAATGGATAGGCAGCATTCTCAGTGATGTCACCGCTGATCTCTAGTGATGGATAGGCTACATTCTCAGTGATGTCACCGCTGATCTCTAGTGATGGATAGGCTGCATTGTCAGTGATGTCACCGCTGATCTCTAGTGATGGATAGGCTGCATTCTCAGTGATGTCACCGCTGATCTCTAGTGATGGATAGGCTGCATTCTCAGTGATGTCACCGCTGATCTCTAGTGATGGATAGGCTGCATTCTCAGTGATGTCACCGCTGATCTCTAGTGATGGATAGGCGGCATTCTCAGTGATGTCACCGCTGATCTCTAGTGATGGATAGGCGGCTTTCTCAGTGATGTCACCGCTGATCTCTAGTGATGGATAGGCGGCATTCTCAGTGATGTCACCGCTGATCTCTAGTGAATGGATAGGCGACATTCTCAGTGATGTCACCGCTGATCTCTAGTGATGGATAGGCGGCATTCTCAGTGATGTCACCGCTGATCTCTAGTGATGGATAGGCGGCATTCTCAGTGATGTCACCGCTGATCTCTAGTGATGGATAGGCGGCATTCTCAGTGATCTCACCGCTGATCTCCAGTGAGGATAGGCTGCATTCTTAGTGATGTCACCACTGATCTCCAGTGAGGGATAGGCGGCATTCTCAGTGATGTCACCGCTGATCTCTAGTGATGGATAGGCGGCATTCTCAGTGATGTCACCGCTGATCTCTAGTGATGGATAGGCTGCATTCTCAGTGATGTCACCGCTGATCTCTAGTGATGGATAGGCGGCATTCTCAGTGATGTCACCGCTGATCTCTAGTGAATGGATAGGCGGCTTCTCAGTGATGTCACCGCTGATCTCTACTGATGGATAGGCGGCATTCTCAGTGATGTCACCGCTGATCTCTAGTGATGGATAGGCTGCATTCTCAGTGATGTCACCGCTGATCTCTGGTGATGGATAGGCGGCATTCTCAGTGATGTCACCGCTGATCTCTAGTGATGGATAGGCTGCATTCTCAGTGATGTCACCGCTGATCTCTGGTGATGGATAGGCGGCATTCTCAGTGATGTCACCGCTGATCTCTAGTGATAGGTGGCATTCTCTGTGATGTCACCGCTGATCTCTAGTGATGGATAGGCTGCATTCTCAGTGATGTCACCGCTGATCTTTAGTGATGGATAGGCTGCATTCTCAGTGATGTCACCGCTGATCTCTAGTGATGGATAGGCGGCATTCTCAGTGATGTCACCGCTGATCTCTAGTGATGGATAGGCGGCATTCTCAGTGATGTCACTGCTGATCTCTAGTGATGGATAGGCTGCATTCTCAGTGATGTCACCGCTGATCTCTAGTGATGGATAGGCTGCATTCTCAGTGATGTCACCGCTGATCTCTAGTGATGGATAGGCGGCATTCTTAGTGATGTCACCGCTGATCTCTAGTGATGGATAGGCTGCATTCTCAGTGATGTCACCGCTGATCTCTAGTGATGGATAGGCTGCATTCTCAGTGATGTCACCGCTGATCTCTAGTGATGGATAGGCTGCATTCTCAGTGATGTCACCGCTGATCTCTAGTGATGGATAGGCTGCATTCTCAGTGATGTCACCACTGATCTCTAGTGATGGATAGGCTGCATTCTCAGTGATGTCACCGCTGATCTCTAGTGATGGATAGGCTGCATTCTCAGTGATGTCACTGCTGATCTCCAGTGAATGTATAAGCGGCATTCTCAGTGATGTCACCGCTGATCTCTAGTTATAGATAGGCTGCATTCTCAGTGATGTTACCGCTGATCTCTAGTGATGGATAGGCAGCATTCTCAGTGATGTCACCGCTGATCTCTAGTGATGGATAGGCGGCATTCTCAGTGATGTCACCGCTGCTCTCTAGTGATGGATAGGCTGCATTCTCAGTGATGTCACTGCTGATCTCTAGTGATGGATAGGCGGCATTCTCAGTGATGTCACCGCTGATCTCTAATGATGGATAGGCTGCATTCTCAGTGATGTCACCGCTGATCTCTAGTGATGGATAGGCTGCATTCTCAGTGATGTCACCGCTGATCTCTAGTGATGGATAGGCTGCATTCTCAGTGATGTCACTGCTGATCTCTAGTGATGGATAGGCGGTATTCTCAGTGATGTCACCGCTGATCTGTAGTGATGGATTAGCGGCATTCTCAGTGATGTCACCCTGATCTCTAGTGATGGATAGGCGGCATTCTCAGTGATGTCACCGCTGATCTCTAGTGATGGATAGGCGGTATTCTCAGTGATGTCACCGCTGATCTCTAGTGATGGATAGGCTGCATTCTCAGTGATGTCACCGCTGATCTCTAGTGATGGATAGGCTGGCATTCTCAGTGATGTCACCGCTGATCTCTAGTGATGGATAGGCTGCATTGTCAGTGATGTCACCGCTGATCTCTAGTGATGGATAGGCTGCATTCTCAGTGATGTCACCGCTGATCTCTAGTGATGGATAGGCGGCATTCTCAGTGATGTCACCGCTGATCTCTAGTGATGGATAGGCGGCATTCTCAGTGATGTCACCGCTGATCTCTAGTGATGGATAGGCTGCATTCTCAGTGATGTCACCGCTGATCTCTAGTGATGGATAGGCGGCATTCTCAGTGATGTCACCGCTGATCTCTAGTGATGGATAGGCTGCATTCTCAGTGATGTCACCGCTGATCTCTAGTGATGGATAGGCTGCATTCTCAGTGATGTCACCGCTGATCTCTAGTGATGGATAGGCTGCATTCTCAGTGATGTCACCGCTGATCTCTAGTGATGGATAGGCTGCATTCTCAGTGATGTCACCGCTGATCTCTAGTGATGGATAGGCTGCATTCTCAGTGATGTCACCGCTGATCTCTAGTGATGGATAGGCTGCATTCTCAGTGATGTCACCGCTGATCTCTAGTGATGGATAGGCTGCATTCTCAGTGATGTCACCGCTGATCTCTAGTGATGGATAGGCTGCATTCTCAGTGATGTCACCGCTGATCTCTAGTGATGGATAGGCTGCATTCTCAGTGATGTCACCGCTGATCTCTAGTGATGGATAGGCTGCATTCTCAGTGATGTCACCGCTGATCTCTAGTGATGGATAGGCGGCATTCTCAGTGATGTCACCGCTGATCTCTAGTGATGGATAGGCTGCATTCTCAGTGATGTCACCGCTGATCTCTAGTGATGGATAGGCTGCATTCTCAGTGATGTCACCGCTGATCTCTAGTGATGGATAGGCTGCATTCTCAGTGATGTCACCGCTGATCTCTAGTGATGGATAGGCTGCATTCTCAGTGATGTCACCGCTGATCTCTAGTGATGGATAGGCTGCATTCTCAGTGATGTCACCGCTGATCTCTAGTGATGGATAGGCTGCATTCTCAGTGATGTCACCGCTGATCTCTGGTGATGGATAGGCTGCATTCTCAGTGATGTCACCGCTGATCTCTAGTGAATGGATAGGCTGCATTCTCAGTGATGTCACCGCTGATCTCTAGTGATGGATAGGCTCCATTCTCAGTGATGTCACCGCTGATCTCTAATGATGGATAGGCTGCATTCTCAGTGATGTCACCGCTGATCTCTAGTGAATGGATAGGCAGCATTCTCAGTGATGTCACCGCTGATCTCTAGTGATGGATAGGCTACATTCTCAGTGATGTCACCGCTGATCTCTAGTGATGGATAGGCTGCATTGTCAGTGATGTCACCGCTGATCTCTAGTGATGGATAGGCGGCATTCTCAGTGATGTCACCGCTGATCTCTAGTGATGGATAGGCTGCATTCTCAGTGATGTCACCGCTGATCTTTAGTGATGGATAGGCGGCATTCTCAGTGATGTCACCGCTGATCTCTAGTGATGGACAGGCTGCATTCTCAGTGATGTCACCGCTGATCTCTAGTGATGGATAGGCTGCATTCTCAGTGATGTCACCGCTGATCTCTAGTGATGGATAGGCTGCATTCTCAGTGATGTCACTGCTGATCTCTAGTGATGGATAGGCAGCATTCTCAGTGATGTCACCGCTGATCTCTAGTGATGGATAGGCTGCATTCTCAGTGATGTCGCCGCTGATCTCTAGTGATGGATAGGCTGCATTCTCCGTGATGTCACCGCTGATCTCTAGTGATGGATAGGCTGCATTCTCAGTGATGTCACCGCTGATCTCTAGTGATGGATAGGCTGCATTCTCTGTGATGTCACCGCTGATCTCTAGTGATGGATAGGCTGCATTCTCAGTGATGTCACCGCTGATCTCTAGTGATGGATAGGCTGGATTCTCAGTGATGTCACCGCTGATCTCTAGTGATGGATAGGCGGCATTCTTAGTGATGTCACCGCTGATCTCTAGTGATATATAGGCTGCATTCTCAGTGATGTCACCGCTGATCTCTAGTGATGGATAGGCTGCATTGTCAGTGATGTCACCGCTGATCTCTAGTGATGGATAGGCTGCATTCTCAGTGATGTCACCGCTGATCTCTAGTGAATGGATAGGCTGCATTCTCAGTGATGTCACCGCTGATCTCTAGTGATGGACAGGCTCCATTCTCAGTGATGTCACCGCTGATCTCTAATGATGGATAGGCTGCATTCTCAGTGATGTCACCGCTGATCTCTAGTGAATGGATAGGCAGCATTCTCAGTGATGTCACCGCTGATCTCTAGTGATGGATAGGCTACATTCTCAGTGATGTCACCGCTGATCTCTAGTGATGGATAGGCGGCTTTCTCAGTGATGTCACCGCTGATCTCTAGTGATGGATAGGCGGCTTTCTCAGTGATGTCACCGCTGATCTCTAGTGATGGATAGGCGGCATTCTCAGTGATGTCACCGCTGATCTCTAGTGAATGGATAGGCGACATTCTCAGTGATGTCACCGCTGATCTCTAGTGATGGATAGGCGGCATTCTCAGTGATGTCACCGCTGATCTCTAGTGATGGATAGGCGGCATTCTCAGTGATGTCACCGCTGATCTCTAGTGATGGATAGGCGGCATTCTCAGTGATCTCACCGCTGATCTCCAGTGAGGGATAGGCGGCATTCTTAGTGATGTCACCACTGATCTCCAGTGATGGATAGGCGGCATTCTCAGTGATGTCACCGCTGATCTCTAGTGATGGATAGGCGGCATTCTCAGTGATCTCACCGCTGATCTCCAGTGAGGGATAGGCGGCATTCTTAGTGATGTCACCACTGATCTCCAGTGAGGGATAGGCGGCATTCTCAGTGATGTCACCGCTGATCTCTAGTGATGGATAGGCGGCATTCTCAGTGATGTCACCGCTGATCTCTAGTGATGGATAGGCTGCATTCTCAGTGATGTCACCGCTGATCTCTAGTGATGGATAGGCGGCATTCTCAGTGATGTCACCGCTGATCTCTAGTGAATGGATAGGCGGCTTTCTCAGTGATGTCACCGCTGATCTCTACTGATGGATAGGCGGCATTCTCAGTGATGTCACCGCTGATCTCTAGTGATGGATAGGCTGCATTCTCAGTGATGTCACCGCTGATCTCTGGTGATGGATAGGCGGCATTCTCAGTGATGTCACCGCTGATCTCTAGTGATGGATAGGCTGCATTCTCAGTGATGTCACCGCTGATCTCTGGTGATGGATAGGCGGCATTCTCAGTGATGTCACCGCTGATCTCTAGTGATAGGTGGCATTCTCTGTGATGTCACCGCTGATCTCTAGTGATGGATAGGCTGCATTCTCAGTGATGTCACCGCTGATCTTTAGTGATGGATAGGCTGCATTCTCAGTGATGTCACCGCTGATCTCTAGTGATGGATAGGCGGCATTCTCAGTGATGTCACCGCTGATCTCTAGTGATGGATAGGCGGCATTCTCAGTGATGTCACTGCTGATCTCTAGTGATGGATAGGCTGCATTCTCAGTGATGTCACCGCTGATCTCTAGTGATGGATAGGCTGCATTCTCAGTGATGTCACCGCTGATCTCTAGTGATGGATAGGCGGCATTCTTAGTGATGTCACCGCTGATCTCTAGTGATGGATAGGCTGCATTCTCAGTGATGTCACCACTGATCTCTAGTGATGGATAGGCTGCATTCTCAGTGATGTCACCGCTGATCTCTAGTGATGGATAGGCTGCATTCTCAGTGATGTCACTGCTGATCTCCAGTGAATGTATAAACGGCATTCTCAGTGATGTCACCGCTGATCTCTAGTTATAGATAGGCTGCATTCTCAGTGATGTTACCGCTGATCTCTAGTGATGGATAGGCAGCATTCTCAGTGATGTCACCGCTGATCTCTAGTGATGGATAGGCGGCATTCTCAGTGATGTCACCGCTGCTCTCTAGTGATGGATAGGCTGCATTCTCAGTGATGTCACTGCTGATCTCTAGTGATGGATAGGCGGCATTCTCAGTGATGTCACCGCTGATCTCTAATGATGGATAGGCTGCATTCTCAGTGATGTCACCGCTGATCTCTAGTGATGGATAGGCTGCATTCTCAGTGATGTCACCGCTGATCTCTAGTGATGGATAGGCTGCATTCTCAGTGATGTCACTGCTGATCTCTAGTGATGGATAGGCGGTATTCTCAGTGATGTCACCGCTGATCTGTAGTGATGGATTAGCGGCATTCTCAGTGATGTCACCCCTGATCTCTAGTGATGGATAGGCGGCATTCTCAGTGATGTCACCGCTGATCTCTAGTGATGGATAGGCGGTATTCTCAGTGATGTCACCGCTGATCTCTAGTGATGGATAGGCTGCATTCTCAGTGATGTCACCGCTGATCTCTATTGATGGATAGGCGGCATTCTCAGTGATGTCACCTCTGATCTCTAGTGAATGGATAGGCGGCATTTTCAGTGATGTCACCGCTGATCTCTAGTGATGGATAAGCTGCATTCGTAGTGATGTCACCGCTGATCTCTGGTGATGGATAGGCGGCATTCTCAGTGATGTCACCGCTGATCTCTAGTGATGGATAGGCGGCATTCTCAGTGATGTCACCGCTGATCTCTAGTGATGGATAGGCGGCATTCTCAGTGATGTCACCGCTGATCTCTAGTGATAGGCGGCATTCTCAGTGATGTCACCGCTGATCTCTAGTGATGGATAGGCGGCATTCTCAGTGATGTCACCGCTGCTCTCTAGTGATGGATAGGCTGCATTCTCAGTGATGTCACTGCTGATCTCTAGTGATGGATAGGCTGCATTCTCAGTGATGTCACCACTGATCTGTAGTGATGGATTAGCGGCATTCTCAGTGATGTCACCGCTGATCTCTAGTGATGGATAGGCGGCATTCTCAGTGATGTCACCGCTGATCTCTAGTGATGGATAGGCGGCATTCTCAGTGATGTCACCACTGATCTGTAGTGATGGATTAGCGGCATTCTCAGTGATGTCACCGCTGATCTCTAGTGATGGATAGGCGGCATTCTCAGTGATGTCACCGCTGATCTCTAGTGATGGATAGGCGGCATTCTCAGTGATGTCACCGCTGATCTCTAGTGATGGATAGGCGGCATTCTCAGTGATGTCACCGCTGATCTCTGGTGATGGATAGGCGGCATTCTCAGTGATGTCACCGCTGATCTCTAGTGATGGATAGGCGGCATTCTCAGTGATGTCACCGCTGATCTCTAGTGATGGATAGGCGGCATTCTCAGTGATGTCACCGCTGATCTCTAGTGATAGGCTGCATTCTCAGTGATGTCACCGCTGATCTCTAGTGATGGATAGGCGGCATTCTCAGTGATGTCACCGCTGATCTCTAGTGATGGATAGGCGGCATTCTCAGTGATGTCACCGCTGATCTCTAGTAAATGGATAGTAGGCATTCTCAGTGATGTCACCGCTGATCTCTAGTGATGGATAGGCGGCATTCTCAGTGATGTCACCGCTGATCTCTAGTGATAGGTGGCATTCTCAGTGATGTCACCGCTGATCTCTAGTGATAGGTGGCATTCTCAGTGATGTCACCGCTGATCTCTAGTGATAGGCGGCATTCTCAGTGATGTCACCGCTGATCTCTAGTGATGGATAGGCTGCATTCTCAGTGATGTCACCGCTGATCTGTAGTGATGGATAGGCAGCATTCTCAGTGATGTCACCGCTGATCTCTAGTGATGGATAGGCGGCATTCTCAGTGATGTCACCGCTGATCTCTAGTGATGGATAGGCTGCATTCTCGGTGATGTCACCGCTGATCTCTAGTGATGGATAGGCTGCATTCTCAGTGATGTCACCGCTGATCTCTAGTGATGAATAGGCTGCATTCTCAGTGATGTCACCGCTGATCTCTAGTGATGGATAGGCTGCATTCTCAGTGATGTCACCGCTGATCTCTAGTGATGGATAGGCGGCATTCTTAGTGATGTCACCGCTGATCTCTAGTGATGGATAGGCTGCATTCTCAGTGATGTCACCGCTGATCTCTAGTGATGGATAGGCTGCATTCTCAGTGATGTCACCTCGATCTCTAGTGATGGATAGGCTGCATTCTCAGTGATGTCACCGCTGATCTCTAGTGCTGGATAGGCTGCATTCTCAGTGATGTCACCGCTGATCTCTAGTGATGGATAGGCAGCATTCTCAGTGATGTCACTGCTGATCTCTAGAGATGGATAGGCTGCATTCTCAGTGATGTCACCGCTGATCTCTAGTGATGGATAGGCGGCATTCTCAGTGATGTCACCGCTGATCTCTAGTGATGGATAGGCTGCATTCTCAGTGATGTCACTGCTGATCTCTAGTGATGGATAGGCTGCATTCTCAGTGATGTCACCGCTGATCTCTAGTGATAGGCGGCATTCTCAGTGATGTCACCGCTGATCTCTAGTGATGGATAGGCTGCATTCTCAGTGATGTCATCGCTGATCTCTAGTGATGGATAGGCTGCATTCTCAGTGATGTCACCGCTGATCTCTAGTGATGGATAGGCTGCATTCTCCGTGATGTCACCGCTGATCTCTAGTGATGGATAGGCGGCATTCTCAGTGATGTCACCGCTGATCTCTAGTGATGGATAGGCTGCATTCTCAGTGATGTCACCGCTGATCTCTAGTGATGGATAGGCGGCATTCTCAGTGATGTCACTGCTGATCTCTAGAGATGGATAGGCTGCATTCTCAGTGATGTCACCGCTGATCTCTAGTGATGGATAGGCAGCATTCTCAGTGATGTCACCGCTGATCTCTAGTGATGGATAGTCTGCATTCTCAGTGATGTCACCGCTGATCTCTAGTGATGGATAGGCTGCATTCTCAGTGATGTCACCGCTGATCTCTAGTGATGGATAGGCTGCATTCTCAGTGATGTCACCGCTGATCTCTAGTGATGGATAGGCTGCATTCTCAGTGATGTCACCGCTGATCTCTAGTGAATGGATAGGAGGCATTCTCAGTGATGTCACCGCTGATCTCTATTGATAGATAGGCTGCATTCTCAGCGATGTCACCGCTGATCTCTAGTGATGGATAGGCTGCATTCTTAGTGATGTCACCGCTGATCTCTAGTGATGGATAGGCGGCATTCTCAGTGATGTCACCGCTGATCTCTAGTGATGGATAGGCTGCATTCTCAGTGATGTCACCGCTGATCTCTAGTGATGGATAGGCTGCATTCTCAGTGATGTCACCGCTGATCTCTAGTGAATGGATAGGAGGCATTCTCAGTGATGTCACCGCTGATCTCTAGTGATGGATAGGCTGCATTCTCAGTGATGTCACCGCTGATCTCTAGTGATGGATAGGCTGCATTCTCAGTGATGTCACCGCTGATCTCTAGTGATGGATAGGCTGCATTCTCAGTGATGTCACCGCTGATCTCTAGTGATGGATAGGCTGCATTCTTAGTGATGTCACCGCTGATCTCTAGTGATGGATAGGCGGCATTCTCAGTGATGTCACCGCTGATCTCTAGTGATGGATAGGCTGCATTCTCAGTGATGTCACCGCTGATCTCTAGTGATGGATAGGCGGCATTCTCAGTGATGTCACTGCTGATCTCTAGTGATGGATAGGCGGCATTCTCAGTGATGTCACCGCTGATCTCTAGTGATGGATAGGCGGCATTCTCAGTGATGTCACCGCTGATCTCTAGTGAAGGATAGGCTGCATTCTCAGTGATGTCACCGCTGATCTCTAGTGAATGGATTCTTATGTGTCGGTGACTTTATGTTGCTTTTTCTTTCGGTTTTTTGTCTTCTCGTTGCTCAGTTTCCCGCTGACACGTCCAGATTTCTCTGTAACCTTTCCATAAATCTCTTGTAAATGCTGTGGATATAACAATAGCTTCCAGAGAGGTCACGCCCTTCTCGCAGTGAGGACCTGGTGATTGCTTCCATCTTCAGGCTGTGCCGGTTCCCAGCCTCCCGATCTCGCCTTGAAGTCTTCTGGAGCAGGTCTCTTGGAAACAATGGCTCCTAACGGAAACGGCTTTCCATGAGGTCACATAGCAACTCGCGGAGCCTCTAAATAAATGTCCAAACAGTCAGACATTGCGCTCGACACGTCCGCCATCTCACCTCATCTTCTTGCTGGCTGACCCCCGGCCTCGTGATTGGACGCGTCTGTAGTTCCAGTATCTGCTCGTTATTGGCCATCACGAACAGGACGCAAAACCTCCAAGAAATGGACCTAGTTGTAGAAGATGCAAGGGCGGAGGATATGACTAAGCAGAGGGTCAACTGCTTGCCCATCAAGTATAGCATGTTAACCATTAGAGGGGGCGTCCCCCTGTTCTAACGTGAGAACCTTTTTCCATGTGCCTAAAAGATAATGTGAGGAAGGGTCCACCGCTCAGGACAGCCCAGCACCTACTCAAAAGTGTACTCCAGAGCAGGCTCCCTGAGCTGTCTCCTTAAAGGGGTATTCCCAGATTTATTTGAACTGATGATCTATCCTCTGTACCTAGTACCTCATCGGTGGGGGTCCGACACCAGGAATCCAGCTGATCAGCTGTTTGAGAAGGCACTGATACTCGCCGTGCGGCGGCCTTCTTCCAGCTCATTGAATTGATCGGGGCTGAGCTACGTTACCAAGCACAGCCGCTATACATTGAGGATAGGGCATCAGTATAAAAATCTCGGAAAACCCCTTTAACCCCCTCAGCCCCCCTAGCTTAAACCCCCTTAATGACCAGGCCACTTTTTACAATTCCGCACTACACTACTTTCACCGTTTATTGCTCCGTCATACAACTTACCACCCAAATGAATTTTACCTCCTTTTCTTCTCACTAATAGAGCTTTCATTTGGTGGTATTTCATTGCTGCTGACATTTTTACTTTTTTGCTATTAATCAAAATGACCGAAATTTTTGCAAAAATGACATTTTTCACTTTCTGTTGTAAAATTTTTCAAAAAACTACATTTCTATATAAATTTTCTCTAAATTTATTGTTCTACATGTCTTTGATAAAAAAGTCCAATAAGTGTATATTTATTGGTTTGGGTAAAAGTTATAGCTTACAAACTATGGTGCAAAAAAGTGAATTTCGGCATTTTGAAGCAGCTCTGACTTTCTGAGCGCCTGTCATGTTTCTTCAGGTGCTAGAATGCCAGGAAAGTATAAATACCCCCAAATCACACCATTTTAGAAAGTTTCAATTTCTGCTAACTTCTGGCAAAAAAAATAAAAATCTCATACGGGCTCATTATGCCCCTCAGTGAATACCTTGGGGTGTCTACTTTCCGAAATGGGGTCATTTGTGGGGTGTGTTTACTGTTCTGGCATTTTGGGCGGGGCTAAATTGTGAGCCGCCATGTAAACCTAAAGGTACTCGTTAATTTGAGCCCTTTGCACTCCAGGCTGCAAAAGTGTCACTCATGTGGTATCGCCGTACTCAGGAGAAGTAGGGCAATGTGTTTTGGGGTGTATTTTTACATACACCCATGCTGGGTGAGAGAAATATCTCTGTAAATTGTCAACTTTGTATAAAGAAATGTAAAAAGTTGTCGTTTACAGAGATATTTCTCACAAAAAGTATGGGTATATATATAAATACACCCCAAAACACATTGCCCTACTTCTCCTGAGTACGGCGATACCACATGAGTGACACTTTTTTGCAGCCTGGGTGCGCAAAGGGGCCCTAATTCCAACGAGTACCTTTAGGTTTTCACAGGGCATTTTTACGCATTTGGATTCCAGACTTCTTCTCACGCTTTAGGGGCCCCTAAAATGCCAGGACAGTATAAATACCCCACATGTGACCCCATTTTGGAAAGAAGACACCCCAAGGTATTCTGTGAGGGGCATGGCGAGTTCACAGAAGATTTTTCTTTTGGCACAAGTTAGTGGAAATTGATTTTTTATTGTTTTTTTCTCACAAAGTCTCCCTTTCCACTAACTTTTGACAAAAAGTTTAATTTTTCATGGACTCATTATGCCCTCAGCGAATACCTTGGGGTGTCTTCTTTCCAAAATGGGGTCACATGTGGGTATTTATACTGCCCTGGCATTTTAGGGCCCCTAAAGCGTGAGAAGAGAAATGCGTAAAATGCCCTCTAAAAGTACTGGATTTAGTCTCTGCTTACATCTTGGCTGCAAAAATATCACACATGTGGTATCGCAGTACTCAGGAGAAGTAGGCGATGTGTTGGGTGTATTTTACATATACCCATGCTGGGTGAAGAAATATCTCTGTAAATTGACAACTTTGAATAAAATTTTTTTAAAAGTTGTCGTTTACAGCTATATTTCTCACACCCAGCATGGGTATATGTAAAAATACACCCCAAAACACATTGCCCTACTTCTCCTGAGTTTGGCGATACCACATGAGTGACACTTTTTTGCAGCCAAGATGCGCAAAGGGGCCCTAATTCCAACGAGTACCTTTAGGATTTCACAGGGCATTTTTACGCATTTGGATTCTCACACTTTAGGACCCCTAAAATGCCAGGGCAGTATAAATACCTCACAAGTGACCCCATTTTGGAATGAAGACACCCCAAGGTATTCCGTGAGGGGCATGGCGAGTTCACAGAAAAAAAAAAATTTGGCACAAGTTAGCGGAAATTTATTTTTTTATATATTTTTTTTTACAGTCTCATATTCCACTAACTTGTGACAAAAAATAAAATTTTGCATGAACTCACCATGCCCCTCACGGAATACCTTGGGGTGTCTTCTTTCTAAAATGGGGTCACATGTGGGGTATTTATACTGTCCTGGCATTTGAGGGTCTCCGCAATCATTACACGTATGGCCAGCATTAGGAGTTTCTGCGATTCTCCGTATATTGAGCAGACGGGTAATGAGATTTTTTTTTTCCGTTCAGCCTCTGCGCTGAAAAAAAAAATAATGAACGGCACAGATTTCTTCATTCGCGTCGGTCAATGTGGATGAAAAAATCTCTGCCAAAATCAGTGACTGCGGTGCGGTGGGCTGGGCGCCAACTACCTAACAAGTAGCTAACTAACTGGCGGTGATAAGGGACCCTTATGCCCCATTCTCACGTCCGCAATTCTGTTTGCGGAACGGAATTGCGGACCCATTCATTTCTATGGGGACAGACTTTGTCCCGCTCGGATCCGGAATTACGGATCCGCGATTCCGGGTCTGCACTTCCGTTCCGCAAAAATATAGAACATGTCCTATTCTTGTCCGCAATTGCGGACAAGAAAAAGCATTTTCTATATAGTTCTGTGCGGATCTGCAAAATGCGGAAAGCACATTGCCGGTGTCCGTGTTTTGAGGATCTGCGGATCGGATCCGTGAATCCACGGATCCGTGAATCCACGGATCCGCAAAACACATATGGACGTCTGAATGGAGCCTTACAAGGGGTGTGATCAATGACGGGGGTGATCAGGGGGTCTAGATGGGGTGATCAAGGGGTTAATAGGTGAGGGGGGGGTGGGGGGGGGTTAGTGTAGTGTTTGGTGCAACTTTACTGTGTTACCTGGTCCTCTGGTGGTCGATCCCAGCAAATGGGACCAGAGGAGCAGGTAGCAGCTATATCAGACGCTGTTCATAAAACAGCGTCTGATATAGCTGTTTGATGCGATTTTATTCGGATCTACAGCCTGCCAGCGATGGATCATCACTGGCAGGCTGTAGCCGAACTGCCGTGCCGCGCTTCTCTGTGAACGCGCACGCGCGCGCGTTCACAGGAAATCTCGGCTCTCACGAGATGACGCGCCGACGCGTCAACTCAGAGCTACAGGACCGCCCGCAGGACGCATCCCTGCGTTAGGCGGTCCTGTAGTAGTTAATGAGATGGAGGGCTTCTGAATCACTCTGCCCAATCATGGAGAGAACTGTGTGGCGGTACAGTTACAGCTGCACATTCCTCTCTATTCCCTCCTTGAACTCGTCTGTATGAGCAGTTCAGGGGGGAAACAGGATCATCAGTATTAACCCTCCTGCTAAAGCCAGGACAAACATAGCCCCTGAGGAATTTTTATATGAACCCCTTCACTACCCTAGACCATGAGGGATCCTTACATTAACCCTTTTCCCTAACCTAGACCACCTAGTATACAGATATAAATCCCTTCACGGACCTAGACTCCCAAGTATACGGACAGCCCCTTCACTGCCCTAGACCACCTGGTATATTGACATTAATCCCTTCATTGCCCTAGACATTCAGGGACGCTGGCATTACCACCCTCACTGGACCACTTGGCATGCTAAAGTTGAGCACCTTCACTCCCCTAGGCCACCAAAATTTCCACATTAAGGGTTTGTGTCACCAGAAATACCTAAATTAAACTGGCTGACATTAGCGATGTGCTAATGTCAGCTGAACCTTACTATCTAATTCCTAGTTTGATCCATGCCCCCGTTACTCCATAAATGTAACTTTTGGAGCAGGGGGGGGCGTTGCTCCTGCTCCTAGAGGCTCCGTTCTCCCACCTCCCTCCAAGTCTTGATGTTCGCATCCTTCTGCCGGCCCTGAGTGCATGGTAAATCTCGCACCTGCACCGTGCCGTTCAGTATTCACCGCAGGCATAGTGAAGGAAGGACGCTTACTGGCTGCCGACTTCCTTACTGCGCCTGCGCGGAATACTGAACTGCGCAGGCGAGAGATTTACCATGCACTCAGGGCCAGCAGAAGGATGCGAACGCTGCCTGGCCCTGTCAATAAAGACTTGCAATGCGTTTTTAAGATGAGAAAATCTCAATGTTTGGTACCCAGGCTCAAACCGGACTTTTTCACAGAAGTTCAGGTTTGGGTTGAGTATTCTGTAGATTTTATTATTTTCCCTTATAACATGGTTATAAGGGAAAATAATAGCATTCTAAATAGAGAATGCTTCCTAAAATGTGGATTGAGGGGCTAAAAAATTAAAAAATTATCTCACCTCATCCACTTGATCGCGCAGCCGACATCGTCTTCTTTCTTCTTTCAGGACCTGCATAAGGACCTGTGATGACATCATCAAAGGTCCTTTTGCAGGTCCTGAAAGAAGAAGAAAGAAGATGATGCCCGGCTGTGTGATCAAGTGAATGAGGTAAGTAAATTTTTTTCCTTTTTTTTTAACCCCTTCATCCTCATTTTACACAGCATTCTGTATTAAGAATGCTATTATTTTCCCTTATAACCATGTCTTAAGGGAAAATAATACAGTAAGTGGACTTTAATGGGGTTGCTCATCCCTATCGTCTCCTAGCAACCATGCGTGAAAATCGCATCGCACCCGCACTTGCTTGCAGATGCAATGCGTTTTTCACGCAGCCTATTCATTTCTATGGGGCCTGCGTTGTGTGAAAAACACAGAATATAGAACATGCTGCGATTTTCACACCGCACAAGCAATGCATGAAAATCACCGCTCATGTGCACAGCCCCATTGAAGTGAATGGGTTCGGATTCAGTGCGGGGGCTATGCACGCATTGCACCCGCGCTGAATAATTGCCTGTGTGAAAGGGGCCTTACTATTCCCAGTTCACAGCATATATATGGCAAGAGCAAAGTAGGAAGCTCTTCTGAATATATATACAACCTGATCCAGACCCCACCGCAGACCAGAGATCATCATGGGGTCACGAAGGCAGCAGGCACTTCAGTCTGTGGTGGTTTCTATCCGGGGAAGGGGCAGTAATCTCCGAGCATTTAAGAGACTGATTGCTTTGGGGTAAAAGCTGTTCTTCAGCCTCTACGGTGTCCATTTTGTTTTTTCTTCCTAAAATCCAGAATCGGCTCCTTTGTTTTCTTGGTATTGAGTATGAGGTTGTTGTTCTTACTCCATCTCTAGAGTTGAGCGGACACCTGGAAGTTCGGGTTCGGACCCCGAACCCAAACCCTATTGAAGTCAATGGGAACCCGAACTTTGGGGCACTAAAATGGCTCCAAAAGAGTCATGGAGAGGGCTAGAGGGCTGCGAAAGGCATCAAAATGTGGGTAAGAGCCGAACAAGTGCCCTGCAAACTAATGTGGATGGGGAAATCATTACTGATTTAGAATATTTTTCATTATTTAATATAGTTTATGTTATGCGCAAAATCGGTAATTAAATATGGGCATCAATCGAATCGCATAAGGGCGTTAACCAACTTTCCTATTGGGTTGGCTTGGTAGAATTGTCGAATATGTAGAATATAGCGCTATGTTCTACATATTCTACATGTTCTACATATTCAACAATTCTACCAAGCCAACCCAATAGGAAAGTTGCTTAACGCCCTTACGCAATTCGATTGATGCCCATATTTAATTATATACCGATTTTTTGCATTACATAAACTATATTAAATAATGAAGAATATTCTAATTCACTACATATTGCAGCCTTCTCACATTGGCCCACAAGAAGCAGGCAGGTAATTCTCAA
The DNA here is from genome assembly GCA_033119425.1 of Bufotes viridis. NCBI lineage: Eukaryota > Metazoa > Chordata > Amphibia > Anura > Bufonidae > Bufotes > Bufotes viridis. Next base: position 438,334,595 of record CM065592.1, read on the forward strand.
AGTTGCGATATTAATTTGCTATTTGAATATTTGCGCTCAACACTAGCCATTAGTAGGCATGGCTGTCATGGCTTCTAGAGGCACACTAGCTGAACGCTTGTTGATTGACTGCCCTGCTGCCTTTCAACAAGCGCCATTAAATCGCTGAACACCGAACTCGAACTTTTAAGGAAATATTCGGGTCCGGGTACCAAAAACCCTAAAGTTCGGTACGAACCCGAACTCTACAGTTCGGTCCGAACCCGAACTCTACAGTTCGGGTTTGTTGAACCCTATCGATCTCTGTAGGTTCTCAACCTCTTTCCTACAGGCTGTTTCATCATGGTTGGAGATCAGGCCTATCACGGTCGGGTCATCTGCAGACTCTATAATGATTGGGAATAGGTCTGCAGTCATTTGTGAAGAGGGAGTAGAGGAGAGGGCTCAGCACACACCCCTGCGGTACCCCAGTGAGAAGTGCTTGCCCATGCGTACAATTTGTGGTCTTTTTGTAAGAAAATCCAGTTGCACAGGTGTGGGCTGAGCCACAAGTTGTTCGGCTTCGTTGCCAGCTTGTTTGGAGGGCTGGTGTTAAAAGCGGAGCTGTAATCAATGAACGGCATCTGCACATAGCGGTCTCTGCTCCGGGTGTGACGGGCAGGTGACACGGCGTCCTCCGCTGACCTATGTGCTCTGTGGGCAAACTGGTGTTGGTCCATGGAGGTGCAGATCTCGCTCTTCATGTGCCCAAGGACGAGTTGTTCATAACAATCGGAGTGAGAGCCACCGGCGATAATCACTTCGGGTCTTCACCCCGGCCTGTTTTGGAATTGGGACAATTGTGCAGGACTTCAGGCTGGTGGGGACAATGGCCCGCTCTAGTGAGCTGTTAAACATACTGGTACACACTGGTTTCAGCTGTTTAGCACAGTTTGTAGGACCTTTCCAGGAACTTCATCAGGACCCGCTGCTTTGTGGGGATTTATGTGGCTCAAGGCCCGTTCTGCCTCATGTGCTCTGATGGAGCCTCTTGCTGGGATAATTTGATGATAGGCGGCTCATTGTCTGTCAAATCGTGCAAAAAAAATATGATTTAGGTCATCAAGAGAGAAAGAATCTCCAGTGTTGGTAGAGCAGGTGCTGCTCTTATAATTTGTAATGGGCTTGATACCTGCCACGTGCGTCGGGAATCACAGCTTGTAAAGTAATGATGTATTTTTGTTTTGTCGCAGCGCTTTGCCTCCTCTTCAGGTTGGACCGGCTGTCTTGTACTCCTCTGGGTCTCCCTTATGGAAAGCAGTGTCACGCGCCTTCAAAAGGTTCTGGACATTTCTGTTTATCCATGGCTTCCTATTTGGGAAGGTCCGAATGATTTTGGTATCAGTGACATCGTCCATACAAAATGTAATATAGGACAGAGGAGGCATATAGGATTAAGTCTGTGGGATTTACCTGTTTAAACAGATCCCAATCTGTGTCCTCAGAACAATCCCGCACCTCATTGTGGCTCCTTCAGGGCAGACTCTGATTGTATGCAAAATAGGCTTCATCCTGGTGATTAGAGGTTTGTATGTCGGAGCCAAAAACAAAGAGACGTGATCCGACCCGCCAAGATGGGGGCAGGAGATGCTGCATAAGCAATAAACACCGTCCAATGTACTTCTCCCAATAGTTGGGAATTTAACAAACTGGTAAAATTTGGGGAGCACAGTTTTGAGATTGGCTTGGTTAAAATCACCGTCTAAGGCCTCTTTCACACTTGCGTTCTGAGGATCCGGCGGGCACTTCCGTCCCGCCGGATCCGTCAGAACGCAAGTGGACTGACAGCATTAGAAGTCTGATCAGTTTCCTGATCAGTCTTCAACATGCTTTCACTACTACTGGAGTCCTGGCTGCCATGGTACTCAGCAGCAGTGTACTTACCTGCGCTGCGGCCGCCGGGCGCTCCTTAATGACGTCACAGGTCCGGGCGGCGCATAGATCAATGCGCCGCCCGGACCTGTGATGTCATAATTGAGCGCCCGGCGGCCGCAGCGCAGGTAAGTACACTGCTGCGTTGTACTTACCATGGCAGCCAGGACTCCAATAGCGTCCTGGCTGCCATGGTAACCGATCGGAGCCCCAGCTTACACTGGGGCGCCGATCGGAACGGCTGCTGCGCATGCGCAGCGCTAAACGTCGGATCCGGCGATGCGCCGAATCGACGTTTAGCTTAATGCCAGATCCGGAATGCTCTTCAATGGGCATTAATTCCGGATCCGGCATCGCGGCATGTCTTCCGGCTTTTTGGACGGAGACAAATCCACAGCATTCTGCGCTTTTGTCAACGTCCAAAAAACGTTCACATACTGAACGGAAGACATCCTGATGCATCCTGAACGGATTTCTCTCCATTCAGGATGCATTGGGATAATCCTGATCAGTTTCTTTCCGTCCTAGAGCCCCGAGGACGGATCTCTAGGACGGAAGGAAACAACGCTAGTGTGAAAGAGGCCTAAGATGAACACTCCATCTGGATGGATATTTTGCAGACGGTTCGTAATATCATGCAACATTAGCGTGTGGAGGAATATAGACTACGGTGAGATACACCACTGTGAATTCCCTCGGTTAGTAGAACAGCCTACACTTAAAGAGCTTAACCCGGACATCCCTCCATTTTCACCCAGGTGGCCCCCCTGATAGGAGCATCAGAGCAGTTCATGCTAAATCGCGCAGGGTAAAGGCATTTTTAGGAGTTCCGGTGACGAACTGGGCTCTCCATTGGGCTGCCAGGAAGGCTGGTGACATCACCGGCACTGATGGGCGGGCTTTAGTGATGCCCTGGCCAGTAAAACGGCTAAAGCACGCCCATCAGAGTCGGTGACACCGAACACACTGCCGGGCGGAATCTTCTGCCCGGCAGTGTGTTATTATAAAGCGCAGGACAAGGGAGCGTATCGGAGCATGAACTGCTCCGATGCTCGTCAGGGGCGCTGCCTGGGTGAAAATGGAGGTATGTCGGGGTTCAGCTCTGAACACGGACAACCCCTTTAAGTGTCGTAAGTTCTAAATCAGCTGAGTAATATCGTTGAGCACTGACTGTGGAGGGTGCACCAAGCATTACTGACATAAATGCACACTCCACCTCCTTTATTCTTGCCGGACTCAGCAGTTCGGTCCATTCGGTAGACAGTCCGATCCTCAAGTTCAATAACCTCGTCCGGGATGTTAGCGTTTAGCCAGGTTTCGGTGAAAAATGAGGCGCAAGTGTTGATCCTGTCCGACGAGATCCTCAGTCTCAGCTCATCGATCTTGTTCACCATAGACGGGGTATTTGCGACTAGCAGGCTGAGTAGCGCCTGCTTGTTTGATGCCGCCCCTCTTGCCCCGCTTCTGCTTCCCCTCCCGTCTCCACCTGTGCGGTCGCTTCGACGGTATAATCATCCAGTCGGGCACGGATATTAGGGGTGGTGGTGGAACAGGACCTTCCATTCCGATGTCCAGTAGCTCTTGCACACTATACGCTATGTGTGCTGCAGCAAACTGAATACAGTTGCTCGCTGTGCTTAAAATTAAGGCAATAACTATGTAAAAATAAGAAATTGCCACCTAAATGGAGAGCTCCGGGCTGCCGCGTACATGCGCGCTGCCATCAGCAAAAAAGTCTGATAAATAAGTAAAATGCAGTGAGGAAATAATTGCCGTCATAGCCTTTAAGTATTTTTAACTGCTGCTGATTTGGAGCTCTGTATCAGAAAAAGCAAGCTTCTGTTGTGACTGGCAGCCGGGTTCCTCTTGGGTTTTCCATGGTCTGCGGGGCAGGGCAGCTGTCTCACCAGGAATTCCTGGACAGAGGAGGGCAGATATATCCAGAAGACTCCTCCAGAGCCAGCGTTCACATACAGAACATGGAGTTTGGGTGACTTACGCAGCCGCGCAGGCCTTCCTCAGAGCTCAGGAGGTTTGGGAAGACGATGAGGATGGGATGTTGCTCATTACAAAGAGGGCTTTGCTGGACACAGTAGGGAGAAGCCGATCATCACTTTCCAGAATGTAGAGTAAGAAACCCCTCTGCCAGCGGAGCGCCAGCCTCTTCTGGTGCAGCCAGTGCTACACGTGGTCCGCAGGGGCTGGGAACATGCGAGCAGAGAGATAACGGCACACAGACCCGTATACAGGAACGGTGGCCGGAGAGACCTGGTCACTGGCGACGGCAGTGTGGCTGGCACTGTTATATTGGCACTATAGCTGGCACGATTAGGTGCTGGGGCATTCAGGCTAGTACTATATACAGGCCTTATGCCTGGCAATATTAGGCAGTATTGTTGGCAGTATTATATGGAAACTCTTACTCTAGGGAGATTTACTAAGCAAAACTTGCCAGATTTCATAATGCGCTCAAAGATAATAAATTATGCGTCCTGTGCCAAGTTTCAGTTTTGAAAGTTGAGTAGAAAATAGATGGGCCCTGGGGCTGGCGCTATTAGATGGGCCCTGTGGCTGGCGCTATTAGATGGCCCTGTGGCTAGCGCTATTAGATGGGCCCTGTGGATGGCGCTGTTGGATGGACCCTGTGGCGGCACTATTAGATGAGCCCTGAGGCTGGCGCTGTTGGATGGGCCCTGGTGCTGGTGCTGTTGGATGGGCCCCGTGCTGGCACTGTTGGATGGGCCCTGATGCTGGCGCTGTTGGATGGGCCCTGCGGCTGGCGCTGTTGGATGGGCCCTATATGTAGCACCATCAGACTTTAGCAGTACTTCTCACCCCATTGCTCCCGCCCTCCTCCTCACACCTGGTAGGTAAGTCTCAGTGACCCCTATACCCCCCTATCAGCCGCCCCAATGGCTTCCATCTACTAGAGATCCTTTGCTTACATCCTGATGTAACTCAGAGCCTTGGCCTGTTCAGCCGCGGTGAGGTTATGACATATTAATCCGTAGCTGATGTCGGAGCGCTGCGCTCGATTTACAAGCTCGCGGGCGCTGCCAGCTCTGCAGACAAAGGCATAATGACCTCTTTACATGCTGGGGTTTATTGCCATATGCCTTGGAGTCTTCAAAAAGGAAAATCCTCCCAATAAAAATGGGCAGAGATGTGGATCGGAGCTGCTTGATTTGTAACATTCAGCAGGTTTTTTATTGCGGCGGCGGCCATTATCTCCCGTCCCGCTATTAGAGGCGTTTCTTGTAATCTATAGTTAGAATCTGATGGGCGACCTCCAGAGCTCAGACGTCCGCGGCAGTAAACGGCGAGCAGATGCTGAGTATTAGCTCTGGCACAGAACTTGCACTTTTTCCATAAGATTTTATTTTTATCTTCTCAGTATGAGATGCCTTGTTGTTGTTCCTGCATCCCATCATCTCGTGCCTGCAGCTCCACCGCCAGATTGTCAGGCCTTCAGTGGATTACCGGGGCGGGCGGTGCAGGCCACGAACCCTAAAATCCTATTCCTGCTGCGCTCCCTTAGTCCGGAACCTGATTGTCCAGGCACCCCGACAGATGATCCAAATAGAAAACTTCTGGCATTTTCCGCATCCCTTCTGGCCACATACAGTAGGGGATGTGTTACAATGTATCCAGTCTCCTCTGGGCTATAAATAAGCTGTTCTTCAGGCTGATACATTTTATCCGCTCTGATACATTGTAGCAAATCATCTGGACAAGAGAGAAATCCCTACTGCTGTTGGGCTGACCTCACAGAGGATTGTGCTGACTGATACATGGTAACAAACCTCAGCAGTGAGCAGTATGAGCTCTCTGAAGATCAACTCCCAGATGCAAACAGCAAGCAAAGAAAGAGTCCATTAGAAAGTTGTAGCACAGGATACCCGATAGATGCGGGGTCCCCTCTGGGACCTGCACTTATGAGGAGGTCAGGGGTCTTCTCCCTGAAGAGTCAGCCGTGGCATCCAGGTGGAGAGGTGGCACAGCTGTGCATCCGTTCTCTGCCCGTGGCAGGTCAGGGAACCCCTATTCTCCACACAGGTACCGGTCCTCGAGGTGGGACCCTCCTCTATCAGACGTTTAGAGTATCAATGAGCCCTTGGTGAAGCCATTTCTGTCTATCAGAAATAGATTGAGAGGCCCCCCGGCCCACCAGGGCACTCTATAACCTTCCTGTGGATGCATCTGCTGGACATTTGTTCCCAGCATCCACCACTCTTTCAGTAATTATTAATATGTTCTGCTTCTGACGTGCCCTCCCCCCATTTTCAGGTTGGGCCCCCTTGTTCTTGTGACTTATGAGAAGGTCTCACGTCTTTCCTCCAGGCCCCCCAGACTCATCCTCCCACCCCCCGGTATACGTACTGCAGTTACCCCGCCATCTTCTCGCTGGAGGTTTATTACATATTGTAAGCCTTCTGCCCTTCGAATCATCCTCCTGCTGGGCTTGTGATTAACCACAGCAGCCAATCAGAGGCGGCAGAGCTGCAGCCTGAACCAATGACGAGGCAGGAGGCGTGGCTTGGACTACCTAAGACCCCCTGTAGACGCTGTAGCTGAGCTGTAGTCACAAATCACAGCTCTGTCCTAATGGAGCCGAGGAAGTGATCGGGAATCCGAAACGTTGCAGTCGATGCAGCAGCACAGTGCATCGTCCGCTTGTGTCAGATCATGCGGAGGACAGACCCTGTATACTTTCTATGGAAATGTAGTCTGCATGCTGCAAAAGAAGAGCAGATTGTGCTGTGGAGCGTCCCTGCTTCTCCCGGGCTTTGCGTGAAGGTGGAGGTCCCCTTTAAGTATTAAGTGGTGGCCCCCCCCCCCCCCATATCATTGCTGAGCCTTTGACTTGAGGGTCACTTTAATTTCTTAACAAATCAAGTGTACACAAAATGTCCCATATAATTTCATTGGGACCAAGGTATCCAGTACCCCTGTGCAAAAGTATGTGCACCCTAATTATCAATAATTGCATTAAAACCACATTTCATCCTTTCAGAAATAGCACCCCCCCCCCGTGCAAAAGTATTTGCGCCTTTGCTCCTCCTGACAGTCCGCCATGTTGATCAGCCATATGATTTCAGCGCAGACGCTCACTCCGTGTCCATCTTGGATGATCAGATGCCGGAGTAGAGGGATCTGTGCCGTCGCTGCTCGGATCCTCGCCTCTTATTTCATGTCTCCTCTGACATAATACAGTCTTCTGTTTATAATAGCCCCCCCAGCGTTAACCGACCTGCGGTTGGGGGGGGGGGACACGTCAATCCTCGGCTCACTTACAGATATGATCCCACCATGCTTAGTTTCCCGGTGCACCCAGCAGTAAGGGTCACGTCTGCAGAGTTGAGATGTGTGAGTGATGGCTCCCTACTGACACCGCGCAGGTCTGCAGCGCCCCCCATCGCCGCAGGCGGCCAACCCCCAGCTCCTGGTCAGCAGTATTGGATTTGGGATAATATTTTCCTGCTCTCCTCAGAGACTCTGAAAAATGGTCCAAAATCCCCAGCAAATTCACAGCCTGGCGTCATCCATTATTTAGGCCTCATGCACACGACCGTTGGTGTTTTGCAGTCCGCAAGCCGCGGACGCTGCTCCGTGAATTGCGGAACGAAACCCGGGCCATTGTAGAAATGCCTATTCTTGGCCACAAAACGGAAAAGAATAGGACATGTTCTATTTTTTTGGCGGGGCCACGGAACAGAGCAACGGATGCGGACAACACACGGAGTGCTGTCCGCATCTTTTGCGGCCCGATTGAAGTGCATAGGTCCGAGTCCGAGCCGCATATTTTCTCAATGGACGTGTGCATGAGGCGGCCTTACAGTTATAGCCAATATGGCGTCCACAGTCAACCCTCCCCCGGACCTACGTCTCCTCACACACAGGAGCAGATTGGGATGTGGCATCCGATAACGCGTCATTCAGGAGTCTGGGAAAGCTGGGTGACAATCCTTCTGTAAGCCGTGATTGTATCACCCAGCTTTCCCAGACTCCTCGATGACAAGTGCAGATGGTTTTGCGCTCATGCATCCTCTGATCTCATATAGCTGCATAACTATGCTGATATGCTATTCAGGGACCTGGGAAAGCTGGGTGACAACCATTAAGCTGTGATTTTATCTATATTAGTTGTCACCCTGCTTTCCCAGACTCCGGAATGGCATGTCTGATATGTTATAGACTTGTCTGTCCTCCAATCTCATATTGCTCCAGACTTATGCTAATTTGCTAATCAGGGACCTAGGAAAGCTGGGTGACAACCCTTGTGGGAGCTGTGATTGCTTCTATATTGGTTGTCACCCTAAGTTGCCATACTGATCACAGTGACTGGGGTGGTGAGTTGTGCACTCATACCTCCTCGCATCTCGTATAGCTGCATGACTATGCAGGGGCCTGGGAAAGCTGGGTGACAACCCTTGTGGGAGCTGTGATTGCACCTATTTTGGTTGTCGCCCAGCTCTCTCAGACTCGGATACTTCGCATCGTGCTGACACTGAGGTTGCGGTTACTCAGGCGCCTACATGACGGAAGGTGAGGAACAGATTCTCATCTCCAAAACAGGTGCAAAACACATTGAGGAGAGGACGCGAAAGTCAGAAAATATGAAACACGGCGACATCAAAGCCAGAAAATGTTATTTCTTATTTCAGTTATTACTGAAGTGATTTTAATTTGTCAGTGCAGACGCCAAACACAATATCCACCAGAGAAAGGCTTTCATATAAGAGCGAAACATCTGCCCCCGCAAAATCAAAGGCATCTGAGAACAGACAGTAGGAAATGTGCTGTAAGAGACATCATGGAAAGAGAGCGAGAGTATGTACAATGTGACCACAGCAGAATAGTGAGTGCTGCTCTGCAGTATAATACAGGATGTAACTCAGGATCAGTACAGGATAAGTAATGTATGTACACAGTGACTGCACCAGCAGAATAGTGAGTGCAGCTCTGGAGTATAATACAGGAGGTAACTCAGGATCAGTACAGGATAAGTAATGTATGTACACAGTGACTGCACCAGCAGAATAGTGAGTGCAGCTCTGGAGTATAATACAGGATGTAACTCAGGATCAGTACAGGATAAGTAATGTATGTACACAGTGACTGCACCAGCAGAATAGTGAGTGCAGCTCTGGAGTATAATACAGGATGTAACTCAGGATCAGTACAGGATAAGTAATGTATGTACACAGTGACTGCACCAGCAGAATAGTGAGTGCAGCTCTGGAGTATAATACAGGATGTAACTCAGGATCAGTACAGGATAAGTAATGTATGTACACAGTGACTGCACCAGCAGAATAGTGAGTGCAGCTCTGGAGTATAATACAGGGATGTAACTCAGGATCAGTACAGGATAAGTAATGTAATGTATGTACACAGTGACTGCACCATCAGAATAGTGAGTGCAGCTCTGGAGTATAATACAGGATGTAACTCAGGATCAGTACAGGATAAGTAATGTATGTATACAGTGACTCCACCAGCAGAATAGTGAGTGCAGCTCTGGAGTATAATACAGGATGTAACTCAGGATCAGTACAGGATAAGTAATGTATGTACACAGTGACTGCACCAGCAGAATAGTGAGTACAGCTCTGGAGTATAATACAGGATGTAACTCAGGATCAGTACAGGATAAGTAATGTATGTGCACAGTGACTGCACCAGCAGAATAGTGAGTGCAGCTCTGGAGTATAATACAGGATGTAACTCAGATCAGTACAGGATAAGTAATGTATGTACACAGTGACTGCACCAGCAGAATAGTGAGTGCAGCTCTGGAGTATAATACAGGATGTAACTCAGGATCAGTACAGGATAAGTAATGTATGTACACAGTGACTGCACCAGCAGAATAGTGAGTGCAGCTCTGGAGTATAATACAGGATGTAACTCAGGATCAGTACAGGATAAGTAATGTATGTACACAGTGACTGCACCAGCAGAATAGTGAGTGCAGCTCTGGAGTATAATACAGGATGTAACTCAGGATCAGTACAGGATAAGTAATGTATGTACACAGTGACTGCACCAGCAGAATAGTGAGTGCAGCTCTGGAGTATAATACTGGATGCAACTCAGGATCAGTACTGGATAAGTAATGTATGTACACAGTGACTGCACCAGCAGAATAGTGAGTGCAGCTCTGGGGTATAATACTGGATGTAACTCAGGATCAGTACAGGATAAGTAATGTATGTACACAGTGACTGCACCAGCAGAATAGTGAGTGCAGCTCTGGAGTATAATACAGGATGTAACTCAGGATCAGTACAGGATAAGTAATGTATGTACATAGTGGATCCACCAGCAGAATAGTGAGTGCAGCTCTGGAGTATAATACAGGATGTAACTCAGGATCAGTACAGGATAAGTAATGTATGTACATAGTGACTGCACCAGCAGAATAGTGAGTGCAGCTCTGGAGTATAATACAGGATGTAACTCAGGATCAGTACAGGATAAGTAATGTATGTACATAGTGGATCCACCAGCAGAATAGTGAGTGCAGCTCTGGAGTATAATACAGGATGTAACTCAGGATCAGTACAGGATAAGTAATGTATGTACATAGTGACTGCACCAGCAGTATAGTGAGTGCAGCTCTGGAGTATAATACAGGATGTAACTCAGGATCAGTACAGGATAAGTAATGTATGTACATAGTGGATCCACCAGCAGAATAGTGAGTGCAGCTCTGGAGTATAATACAGGATGTAACTCAGGATCAGTACAGGATAAGTAATGTATGTACACAGTGACTGCACCAGCAGAATAGTGAGCGCAGCTCTGGACTATAATACAGGATGTAACTCAGGATCAGTACAGGATAAGTAATGTATGTACACAGTGACTGCACCAGCAGAATAGTGAATGCAGCTCTGGAGTATAATACAGGATGTAACTCAGGATCAGTACAGGAGAAGTAATGTATGTACACAGTGACTGCCCCAGCAGAATAGTGAGTGCAGCTCTGGAGTATAATACAGGATGTCACTTAGGATCAGTACAGGATAAGTAATGTATGTGCACAGTGACTGCACCAGCAGAATAGTGAGTGCAGCTCTGGAGTATAATACAGGATGTAACTCAGGATCAGTACAGGATAAGTAATGTATGTACACAGTGACTGCACCAGCAGAATAGTGAGTGCAGCTCTGGGGTATAATACAGGATGTAACTCAGGATCAGTACAGGAGAAGTAATGTATGTACACAGTGACTGCCCCAGCAGAATAGTGAGTGCAGCTCTGGAGTATAATACAGGATGTCACTCAGGATCAGTACAGGATAAGTAATGTATGTACACAGTGACTCCACCAGCAGAATAGTGAGTGCAGCTCTGGAGTATAATACAGGATGTAACTCAGGTTAAGTAATGTAATATATGTACACAGTGACTGCACTGGCAGAATAATGAGCGCAGCTCTGACCTGGCTGTTAGAAAATGTTGGGACAGTGGTTATGTGAAGGTGCACACACACGGTGAACAGGCTTAAGACGGCCCAGACTCAAGATCCCCGCCATGCATAAGCAGCTCCCAGAGTTTCATCGTTCACCATCGAGCTCATCTTGTATCCTGGCTAGAGACCGTATCCCATCTTGTATCCAGGCTAGAGGCCGTGTCCCATCTTGTATCCAGGCTAGAGACCGTATCCCATCTTGTATCAGGGCTAGAGGCCATATCTCATCTTGTATCTGGGCTAGAGGCTGTATCTCATCTTGTATCCGGGCTAGAGGCCGTATCCCATCTTGTATCCAGGCTAGAGGCCGTATCCCATCTTGTATCCAGGCTAGAGGCCGTATCTCATCTTGTATCCAGGCTAGAGGCCGTATCCCATCTTGCATCCGGGCTTGAGGCTGAATCTCATCTTGTATCTAGGCTAGAGGCTGTATCTCATCTTGTATCCAGACTAGAGGCCGTATCTAATATTGTATCCTGGCTAGAGGCCGTATCTCATCTTGTATCCGAGCTAGAGGCCGTATCCCATCTTGTATCCAGGCTAGAGGCCGTATCCCATCTTGTATCCAGGCTCCAGTTTTTATACTGCCTGTCCCTGTCAGACGCCCCAGAATTAAGTTAGATGCCTCCATGGGCTAACAGGGTGCACGAGGGGGTGGCTCCTCTCTTCAATTCTTGCTCCATACGGATATCCTGGATTCCTACACCTGATTAGGTAATTGTGATACAGGGGGATTAATATTGGCGTGAGGGGGGGTCATCTGTTAAGTGTCCTCATCTTTTAGTGAGAGGGGAGAGCATCTGAATCTGGAGGACCTGTCCTGTCCTGCATTACACAGACAACCCATAGATGTGGAGGAACACTGTAATACTTCATTTCTCCTGTGGGGGAGCTGCAGGGAGACTGAACACTTACCGCCTGGTTTCCCCAGAGATTACAGCAGACCTCTGGGGTTCCCAGCAGGAGGACACCTTGTGTTCTGCTTATTGTCAAGTGACCCTTCTAACAAGTAAGGTTTGTCCAAAGCGGAGAGCCCCTTTATAGAATCCAGTCCCTGCACCCTCTAGACGCTATGTCTCGGATACATGGCTGCATGACATGGAACGCCCCCTGATTTCCGTCTAATGCTCAGTTTCCCATGTGGTGGACCTGAACATTGCGTGTGGTCACTGGCGAGTAATTTTCTTTCTGTGACTAGAAAGTATTAGCCTGACGGGGTGCAAAAAAATAAATTATTCTATTCCTGGGCGGTATTGTGATTCACTGGATACAGCAATACGTGTGCATGAGGAGGATGATGATGAAGTGCCATTTGGGGTGGTGTGGCTACAATGCAGCAGAGGAGCGCTGCAGGAGATGCTTCAGAGACAGAAGGCTGGGAGCAGAGTCTGCAGGTTCCCCTAGAGGCGTCCCTGAGAAGTACAGTGACGGGGATCGCCAAGGCGCTACACAGTATTTGCTGGCACGTTGACGGTTCGGGAATGTGTCCGTAATTGGAGCCTTGGTGGTCCTCCATCGCTGCATTCTTTGATGTTTGCATAAAAGGACGGAGGCTTCAATGTTTATGTGCAAGTTATGAGACACCAGAGTAATAATCGCAGCCTCAGAGCTTTGGGATCTGCCGAAAGTCTCAAGATTGTTGAGCCAGGGTCCAGGAAGAGTCTGAGGGGCAGGAGATTTGTGCAGCACAAACACCAAAATCCATAAAATAGGAGCCGGGATTATAATAATCACGAGAGGGGTAAACGGCATGAGGGGCACGCTCTGTCCTCATGTAGACCCTCGCAACGTAAATACAACTTCCAGAAAAGTCACATAATCTTGTACTGAGGCTTTACCTTAAATGGCGCCTGTCAGCAGCCGTAACGCCTGGCAGAAAAACACTGTGCTGCGCATATGCCGATTTTGCACAGCGCAAGTGCAGGATTACAGGGGCAGGCGAGAGGAGGGTGCAAGTGCCTGGCCCTGTCAATCCACCATGAGAGGGAGAGGATGGAAAGGAAGAGCAGCAGAACTAAGGTGCACTGAAGGGTTCAGACCCGCCCTCGGTGCACTTAATAGCTCATTTAATTATAGGATAAAGTGCATCTGTGAACAGCACAAATTTGGTTGCGGAATCTCCCCAAATGCCGCCAGATATAACAGCCCTTATCTGTTGCCATCAATCGGAATGCAGCTAAAATACACGTAAAAGAAGTAACGCGTCACGGCTCAAGTGAAACGGCTGCATAAAATAATGCACATGGTCACATGAGGATGTTTGTAGTGTTTTTGCTGCACATTGCACTGCGAAAAAAATTGCCGTATTACGCGACAGAAGGCACAGTGTATCTTTCCTGTGTGAACATAGCCTAATAGAGAGAGTGCAGGTGTTTCTGCCACAAAGCTGGGCCTCCTTCTGGGATGTCATCAACTATGAAGGGGGCAAAAGAGTCCTGGAGGGGGACAGAGGAGTCTAGAGGGAAACAGAGGAGTCCTGGAGGGGGGCAGAGGAGTCCTGGAGGGGGACAGAGGAGTCCTGGAGGGGGACAGAGGAGTCCTGGAGGGGGATCAAGGAGTCTAGAGGGAGACAGAGGAGTCCTGGAGGGGGGCAGAGGAGTCCTGGAGGAGGGCAGAAGAGTCCAGAGGCGGACATAGGAGTCCTGGAGTTGGGCAGAAGAGTCAAGAGGCAGACATAGGAGTCCTGGAAGAGGGCAGAAGTGTCTAGAGGGGGACAGAGGAGTCCTGGAGGAGGGCAGAGGAGTCCTGGAGGGGGACAGAGGAGTCCTGGAGGGGGACCGAGGAGTCTAGAGGGAGACAGAGGAGTCCTGGAGGGGGGCAGAGGAGTCCTGGAGGGGGGCAGAGGAGTCCTGGAGGAGGGCAGAAGAGCCTAGAGGGGGACAGAGGAGTCTGAAAGTGGACAGGGGAGTCTGGAGAGAGGGACAGAGGAGTCCTGGAGGAGGGCAGAGGAGTCCAGACAAATATCCAGTGTTAGGGGAGGTAAGCAGCCACTTCACAAGGTAAATGTGGCTCTAGCGGGTGAATTGTGGTTGTTATGGTGGGGGCTCTGTCACTATGTCGGGGGCTCTGTCACTATGACGGGGGCTTTGTCACTATGATGTGGGCTCTGCCACTATGATGGGGGCTCTGTCACTATGATGGAGGCTCTGTCACTATGACGGGGGCTTTGTCACTATGACGGGGGCTCTGTCACTATGATGGGGGCTCTGTCACTATGATGGAGGCTCTGTCACTATGTCGGGGGCTCTGTCACTATGTCGGGGGCTCTGTCACTATGACGGGGGCTCTGTCACTATGATGGGGGCTTTGTCACTATGATGGGGGCTCTGCCACTATGATGGGGGCTCTGTCACTATGACGGGGGCTTTGTCACTATGACGGGGGCTTTGTCACTATGATGGGGGCTCTTCCACTATGACGGGGGCTCTGTCACTATGATGGGGGCTCTGTCACTATGATGGGAGCTCTGTCACTATGATGGAGGCTCTGTCACTATGTCGGGGGCTCTGTCACTATGACGGGGGCTCTGTCACTATGATGGGGGCTTTGTCACTATGATGGGGGCTCTGCCACTATGATGGAGGCTCTGTCACTATGATGTGGGCTCTGCCACTATGATGGGGGCTCTGTCACTATGATGGAGGCTCTGTCACTATGTCGGGGGCTCTGTCACTATGACGGGGGCTTTGTCACTATGACGGGGGCTCTGTCACTATGATGGGGGCTCTGTCACTATGACGGGGGCTCTGTCACTATGACGGGGGCTCTGTCACTATGACGGGGGCTCTGTCACTATGATGGGGCTCTGTCACTATGACGGGGGCTCTGTGACTATGACGGGGGCTCTGTCACTATGATGGGGGCTCTGTCACTATGAAGGCTGCTCTGTCACTATGACGGGGGCTCTGTGACTATGACGGGGGCTCTGTTACTATGACGGGGGCTCTGTCACTATGACGGAGGCTCTGTCACTATGATGTGGGCTCTGCCACTATGATGGGGGCTCTGTCACTATGATGGAGGCTCTGTCACTATGATGGGGGCTCTGCCACTATGATGGGGGCTCTGCCACTATGACGGAGGCTCTGTCACTATGACGGGGGTTCTGTCACTATGACGGGGGCTCTTTCACTATGATGGGGGCTCTGTCACTATGATGGAGGCTCTGTCACTATGATAGGGGCTCTGTCACTATGATGGCCGCTCTGTCACTATGATGGCCGCTCTGTCACTATGACGGGGGCTCTGTCACTATGATGGGGATTTTGTCATTATGATGGCCGCTCTGTCACTTTGATGGCCGCTCTGTCACTATGTCGGGGGCTCTGTCACTATGATGGCCGCTCTGTCACTATGACGGGGGCTCTGTCACTATGACGGGGGCTCTGTCACTATGATGGGGATTTTGTCATTATGATGGCCGCTCTGTCACTATGATGGGGGCTCTGTCACTTTGATGGCCGCTCTGTCACTATGTCGGGGGCTCTGTCACTATGATGGGGATTTTGTCATTATGATGGCCGCTCTGTCACTATGATGGGGGCTCTGTCACTATCATGGGGGCTCTGTCTCTATGACGGGGGCTCTGTCACTATGATGGGAGCTCTGTCACTATGACGAGGGCTCTGTCACTATGACGGGGGCTCTGTCACTATGACGGGGGCTCTGTCACTATGACGGGGGCTCTGTCACTATGACGGGGGCTCTGTCACTATGATGGGGGCTCTGTCACTATGACGGGGGCTCTGTCACTATGACGGGGGCTCTGTCACTATGACGGGGGCTCTGTCACTATGACGGGGGCTCTGTCACTATGATGTAGGTTTCAGTCGGGCATGTGAAGCAGGATCTGCCGCTGCTGATGGCAGAATGAAATGTGTCGTACAATGGGCACCATTGATATCTGGGCCTTTTAGGAAATGGTTGGCGATAGACAGAGCGCGGCGCTGACCCCTCACGCAGCGTACTGCGCCGCGCTATAGAGCTATACGTCCACTCCTCTCCTTCAGGCTCAGATCCTCCAGGACTTTGATGTTGCTTCGAGTTTCCGTCTCTCAGACGTTTGAACAAAGATGAACTGTTCTCCGTCACTGATGTATTGTGTCTGATGGCGGCGAAAGGACACGTCCCCAGACTACATACTACTATATACCCCAGAGTACGTACTACTATATACCCCAGAGTACATACCGCATACTACTATATACCCCAGAGTACATACTACATATTACTATATACCCCAGAGTACATACTACATATTACTATATACCCCAGAGTACATACTACTATATACCCCAGACTACATACTACTATATACCCCAGACTAGATACTACTATATACCCCAGACTACATACTACTATATACCCCAGAGTATATACTACATACTACTATATACCCCAGAGTACATACTACATATTACTATATACCCCAGACTACATACTACATATTACTATATACCCCAGACTACATACTACATATTACTATATACCCCAGAGTACATACTACATATTACTATATACCCCAGAGTACATACTACATATTACTATATACCCCAGACTACATACTACATATTACTATATACCCCAGAGTACATACTACATATTACTATATACCCCAGAGTACATACCGCATACTACTATATACCCCAGAGTACATACTACATATTACTATATACCCCAGAGTACATACTACATATTACTATATACCCCAGACTACATACTACATATTACTATATACCCCAGACTACATACTACATATTACTATATACCCCAGACTACATACTACATATTACTATATACCCCAGAGTACATACTACATATTACTATATACCCCAGAGTACATACTACATATTACTATATACCCCAGGTACATACTACATATTACTATATACCCCAGAGTACATACTACATATTACTATATACCCCAGAGTACATACTACATATTACTATATACCCCAGAGTACATACTACATATTACTATATACCCCAGAGTACATACTACATATTACTATATACCCCAGAGTACATACTACATATTACTATATACCCCAGAGTACATACTACATATTACTATATACCCCAGAGTACATACTACATATTACTATATACCCCAGAGTACATACTACATACTACTATATACCCCAGAGTACATACTACATATTACTATATACCCCAGACTACATACTACATATTACTATATACCCCAGAGTACATACTACATATTACTATATACCCCAGAGTACATACTACATATTACTATATACCCCAGAGTACATACTACATATTACTATATACCCCAGACTACATACTACATATTACTATATACCCCAGAGTACATACTACATATTACTATATACCCCAGAGTACATACTACATATTACTATATACCCCAGACTACATACTACATATTACTATATACCCCAGAGTACATACTACATATTACTATATACCCCAGAGTACATACTACATATTACTATATACCCCAGACTACATACTACATACTACTTTATACCCCAGACTACATACTACAATATACCCCAGAGTACATACTACATATTACTATATACCCCAGAGTACATACTACATATTACTATATACCCCAGACTACATTCTACATATTACTATATACTCCAGACTACATACTACATAATACTAAATACCCCAGAGTACATACTATATAATACTATATACCCCAGACTACATACTACATATTACTATATACACCAGAAATATGTACTACAGATTACTATATACCCGCGACTAAATACTACATATTACATATTATATACCCCAGACTACATATTATTTACTACATATTGCTATGTACCCCAGATTACATAATACATACTATATACTCCAGCCTAGATACTATATTCTCAAGACTACATATTACATACCAAATATTACTATCCGGTGTCATGCAAAGGTTTGGGCACCCTTGTCACAATTCCTGTTAGGCTACATGCACACGGCCGTTGGTGTTTTGCAGTCCGCAAACCGCAGATCCGCAAAACACGGAAGCTGCTCCACGTTCCGTTTCACAATTTGCAGAGCGGAACACGGCCCATTATAGAAATGCCTATTCTTGTCCACAAAACGGACAAGAATAGGACATGCTCTATTTTTTTTGCGAGGGCACGGAACAGAGCAACGGATGCGGACATCACACGGAGTGCTGTCCGCATCTTTTGCGGCCCCATTGAAGTGAATGGGTCCGCGCCCGAGCCGCAAAATATGCGGCTCGGATGCGGACCACAACAACGCCCGTGTGCATGAGGCCTTACTGTGAACAGTTAAGTTGAAGATAAAACGATCTCCAAAAGGCATAAAGTTACACAGTACCACAGAGCACAGGACCACATGACACTGCACAGTACCACAGAGCACAGGACCACATGACACTGCACAGTACCACAGAGCACAGGACCACATGACACTGCACAGCACCACAGAGCACAGGACCACATGACACTGCACAGCACCACAGAGCACAGGACCACATGACACTGCACAGTACCACAGAGCACAGGACCACATGACACTGCACAGTACCACAGAGCACAGGACCACATGACACTGCACAGCACCACAGAGCACAGGACCACATGACACTGCACAGTACCACAGAGCACAGGACCACATGACACTACACAGTACCACAGAGCACAGCACCACATAACACTGCGCAGTACCACAGAGCACAGCACCACATAACACTGCACAGTACCACAGAGGAAAGCACCACATAACACTGCACAGCACCACATAACACTGCACAGCACCACATAACACTGCACAGTACCACAGAGGAAAGCACCACATAACACTGCACAGTACCACAGAGGAAAGCACCACATAACACTGCACAGTACCACAGAGGAAAGCACCACATAACACTGCACAGCACCACAGAGCACAGGACCACATGACACTGCACAGTACCACAGAGCACAGCACCACATAACACTGCACAGTACCACAGAGCACAGCACCACATAACACTGCACAGCACCACATAACACTGCACAGCACCACATAACACTGCACAGCACCACAGAGGAAAGCACCACATAACACTGCACAGCACCACATAACACTGCACAGCACCACATAACACTGCACAGTACCACAGAGGAAAGCACCACATAACACTGCACAGCACCACAGAGGAAAGCACCACATAACACTGCACAGTACCACAGAGGAAAGCACCACATAACACTGCACAGCACCACAGAGCACAGCACCACATGACACTGCACAGTACCACAGAGCACAGCACCACATGACACTGCACAGTACCACAGAGCACAGCACCACATGACACTGCACAGCACCACAGAGCACAGCACCACATGACACTGCACAGTACCACATAACACTGCACAGCACCACAGAGCACAGCACCACATAACACTGCACAGCACCACATAACACTGCACAGTACCACAGAGCACAGCACCACATAACACTGCACAGTACCACAGAGCACAGGACCACATAACACTGCACAGTACTACAGAGGACAGCACCACATAACACTGCACAGTACTACAGAGCACAGGACCACATGACACTGCACAGTACCACAGAGCACAGGACCACATGACACTGCACAGTACCACAGAGCACAGCACCACATAACACTGCACAGCACCACATAATACTGCACAGCACCACAGAGGAAAGCACCACATAACACTGCACAGCACCACAGAGGAAAGCACCACATAACACTGCACAGTACCACAGAGGAAAGCACCACATAACACTGCACAGTAACCACAGAGCACAGCACCACATATCACTGCACAGCACCACATGACACTGCACAGCAGCACAGAGCACAGCACCACATAACACTGCACAGTACCACAGAGCACAGCACCACATAACACTGCACAGCAGCACATAACACTGCACAGCACCACATAACACTGCACAGCACCACATAACACTGCACAGTACTACAGAGCACAGGACCACATGACACTGCACAGTACCACAGAGCACAGGACCACATGACACTGCACAGTACCACAGAGCACAGCACCACATAACACTGCACAGCACCACAGATGAAAGCACCACATAACACTGCACAGCACCACATAACACTGCACAGCACCACAGAGGAAGCACCACATAACACTGCACAGTACCACAGAGGAAAGCACCACATAACACTGCACAGCACCACAGAGCACAGCACCACATAACACTGCACAGCACCACAGAGCACAGCACCACATAACACTGCACAGTACTACAGAGCACAGGACCACATGACACTGCACAGTACCACAGAGCACAGGACCACATGACACTGCACAGTACCACAGAGCACAGCACCACATAACACCGCACAGCACCACAGAGGAAGCACCACATAACACTGCACAGTACCACAGAGCACAGCACCACATAACACTGCACAGTACCACAGAGGAAAGCACCACATAACACTGCACAGTACCACAGAGGAAAGCACCACATAACACTGCACAGCACCACAGAGGAAAGCACCACATAACACTGCACAGTACCACAGAGGAAAGCACCACATAACACTGCACAGCACCACATAACACTGCAGAGTACCACAGAGCACAGCACCACATATCACTGCACAGCACCACATGACACTGCACAGCACCACATAACACTGCACAGCAGCACAGAGCACAGCACCACATAACACTGCACAGCACCACAGAGGAAAGCACCACATAACACTGCACAGTACCACAGAGGAAAGCACCACATAACACTGCACAGCACCACATGACAGAGCACAGCACCACATAACACTGCACAGCACCACAGAGGAAAGCACCACATAACACTGCACAGTACCACAGAGCACAGCACCACATAACACTGCACAGTACCACAGAGGAAAGCACCACATAACACTGCACAGCACCACATGACAGAGCACAGCACCACATAACACTGCACAGCACCACATGACACTGCACAGTACCACAGAGCACAGCACCACATAACACTGCACAGTACTACAGAGCACAGCACCACATAACACTGCACCACATAACACTGCACAGTACCACAGAGCACAGCACCACATTACACTGCACAGCACCACAGAGCACAGCACCACATAACACTGCACAGTACTACAGAGCACAGCACCACATAACACTGCACATCACCACATAACACTGCACAGCAGCACATAACACTGCACAGCACCACATAACACTGCACAGCACCACATGACACTGCACAGTACCACAGAGCACAGCACCACATGACACTGCACAGTACCACAGAGCACAGCACCACATGACACTGCACAGCACCACAGAGCACAGCACCACATGACACTGCACAGTACCACATAACACTGCACAGCACCACAGAGCACAGCACCACATAACACTGCACAGCACCACATAACACTGCACAGTACCACAGAGCACAGCACCACATAACACTGCACAGTACCACAGAGCACAGGACCACATAACACTGCACAGTACTACAGAGGACAGCACCACATAACACTGCACAGTACTACAGAGCACAGGACCACATGACACTGCACAGTACCACAGAGCACAGGACCACATGACACTGCACAGTACCACAGAGCACAGCACCACATAACACTGCACAGCACCACATAATACTGCACAGCACCACAGAGGAAAGCACCACATAACACTGCACAGCACCACAGAGGAAAGCACCACATAACACTGCACAGTACCACAGAGGAAAGCACCACATAACACTGCACAGTACCACAGAGCACAGCACCACATATCACTGCACAGCACCACATGACACTGCACAGCAGCACAGAGCACAGCACCACATAACACTGCACAGTACCACAGAGCACAGCACCACATAACACTGCACAGCAGCACATAACACTGCACAGCACCACATAACACTGCACAGCACCACATAACACTGCACAGTACTACAGAGCACAGGACCACATGACACTGCACAGTACCACAGAGCACAGGACCACATGACACTGCACAGTACCACAGAGCACAGCACCACATAACACTGCACAGCACCACAGATGAAAGCACCACATAACACTGCACAGCACCACATAACACTGCACAGCACCACAGAGGAAAGCACCACATAACACTGCACAGTACCACAGAGGAAAGCACCACATAACACTGCACAGCACCACAGAGCACAGCACCACATAACACTGCACAGCACCACAGAGCACAGCACCACATAACACTGCACAGTACTACAGAGCACAGGACCACATGACACTGCACAGTACCACAGAGCACAGGACCACATGACACTGCACAGTACCACAGAGCACAGCACCACATAACACCGCACAGCACCACAGAGGAAAGCACCACATAACACTGCACAGTACCACAGAGCACAGCACCACATAACACTGCACAGTACCACAGAGGAAAGCACCACATAACACTGCACAGTACCACAGAGGAAAGCACCACATAACACTGCACAGCACCACAGAGGACAGCACCACATAACACTGCACAGTACCACAGAGGAAAGCACCACATAACACTGCACAGCACCACATAACACTGCAGAGTACCACAGAGCACAGCACCACATATCACTGCACAGCACCACATGACACTGCACAGCACCACATAACACTGCACAGCAGCACAGAGCACAGCACCACATAACACTGCACAGCACCACAGAGGACAGCACCACATAACACTGCACAGTACCACAGAGCACAGCACCACATAACACTGCACAGCACCACATGACAGAGCACAGCACCACATAACACTGCACAGCACCACAGAGGACAGCACCACATAACACTGCACAGTACCACAGAGCACAGCACCACATAACACTGCACAGTACCACAGAGGAAGCACCACATAACACTGCACAGCACCACATGACAGAGCACTAGCACCACATAACACTGCACAGCACCACATGACACTGCACAGTGCCACAGAGCACAGCACCACATAACACTGCACAGTACTACAGAGCACAGCACCACATAACACTGCACCACATAACACTGCACAGTACCACAGAGCACAGCACCACATTACACTGCACAGCACCACAGAGCACAGCACCACATAACACTGCACAGTACTACAGAGCACAGCACCACATAACACTGCACATCACCACATAACACTGCACAGCAGCACATAACACTGCACAGCACCACATAACACTGCACAGCACCACATGACACTGCACAGTACCACAGAGGAAAGCACCACATAACACTGCACAGTACCACAGAGGAAAGCACCACATAACACTGCACAGCACCACAAAGCACAGCACCACATAACACTGCACAGCACCACATAACACTGTACAGCACCACAGAGCACAGGACCACATAACACTGCACAGTACTACAGAGCACAGGACCACATAACACTGCACAGCAGCACAGAGCACAGCACCACATAACACTGCACAGCACCACAGAGGAAAGCACCACATAACACTGCACAGTACCACAGAGCACAGCACCACATAACACTGCACAGTACCACAGAGGAAAGCACCACATAACACTGCACAGCACCACATGACAGAGCACAGCACCACATAACACTGCACAGCACCACATGACACTGCACAGTACCACAGAGCACAGCACCACATAACACTGCACAGTACTACAGAGCACAGCACCACATAACACTGCACCACATAACACTGCACAGTACCACAGAGCACAGCACCACATGACACTGCACAGTACCACAGAGCACAGCACCACATTACACTGCACAGCACCACAGAGCACAGCACCACATAACACTGCACAGCACCACATAACACTGCACAGTACTACAGAGCACAGCACCACATAACACTGCACATCACCACATAACACTGCACAGCAGCACATAACACTGCACAGCAGCACATAACACTGCACAGCACCACATGACACTGCACAGCACCACATGACACTGCACAGTACCACAGAGGAAAGCACCACATAACACTGCACAGCACCACAAAGCACAGCACCACATAACACTGCACAGCACCACATAACACTGTACAGCACCACAGAGCACAGGACCACATAACACTGCACAGCACCACATAACACTGCACAGTACTACAGAGCACAGCACCACATAACACTGCACAGTACTACAGAGCACAGGACCACATGACACTGCACAGTACCACATAACACTGCACAGCACCACAGAGCACAGCACCACATAACACTGCACAGCACCACAGAGGAAAGCACCACATAACACTGCACAGCACCACATAACACCGCACAGCACCACAGAGGAAAGCACCACATAACACTGCACAGCACCACATGACACTGCACAGTACCACAGAGGAAAGCACCACATAACACTGCACAGCACCACATAACACTGCACAGCACCACATAACACTGCACAGTACCACAGAGGAAAGCACCACATAACACTGCACAGCACCACAGAGGAAAGCACCACATAACACTGCACAGTACCACAGAGGAAAGCACCACATAACACTGCACAGCACCACAGAGCACAGCACCACATAACACTGCACAGTACTACAGAGCACAGGACCACATGACACTGCACAGTACCACAGAGGAAAGCACCGCATAACACTGCACAGTACCACAGAGCACAGCACCACATAACACTGCACAGTACCACAGAGCACAGCACCACATAACACTGCACAGCACCACAGAGGAAAGCACCACATAACACTGCACAGCACCACAGAGGAAAGCACCACATAACACTGCACAGTACCACAGAGCACAGCACCACATAACACTGCACAGTACCACAGAGGAAAGCACCACATAACACTGCACAGTACCACAGAGGAAAGCACCACATAACACTGCACAGCAACACAGAGGAAAGCACCACATAACACTGCACAGTACCACAGAGGAAAGCACCACATAACACTGCACAGCACCACAGAGCACAGCACCACATAACACTGCACAGCACCACATGACACTGCACAGCACCACATAACACTGCACAGAGCACAGCACCACATAACACTGCACAGCACCACAGAGCACAGCACCACATATCACTGCACAGCACCACATGACACTGCACAGCACCACATAACACTGCACAGCAGCACAGAGCACAGCACCACATAACACTGCACAGTACCACAGAGCACAGCACCACATAACACTGCACAGCACCACATAACACTGCACAGTACCACAGAGGAAAGCACCACATAACACTGCACAGTACCACAGAGGAAAGCACCACATAACACTGCACAGCACCACAGAGGAAAGCACCACATAACACTGCACAGTACCACAGAGGAAAGCACCACATAACACTGCACAGCACCACATAACACTGCACAGTACTACAGAGCACAGCACCACATAACACTGCACAGCACCACATAACACTGCACCACATAACACTGCACAGTGCCACAGAGCACAGCACCACATGACACTGCACAGTACCACAGAGCACAGCACCACAGAGCACAGCACCACATAACACTGCACAGCACCACATAACACTGCACAGCACCACAGAGCACAGCACCACATAACACTGCACAGCACCACAGAGGAAAGCACCACATGACACTGCACAGCACCACAGAGCACAGCACCACATAACACTGCACAGCACCACAGAGCACAGGACCACATAACACTGCACAGTACTACAGAGCACAGCACCACATAACACTGCACAGTACCACATGACACTGCACAGTACCACAGAGCACAGCACCACATGACACTGCACAGCACCACAGAGCACAGCACCACATAACACTGCACTGTACTACAGAGCACAGCACCACATAACACTGCACAGTACCACAGAGCACAGCACCACATAACACTGCACAGTACCACAGAGCACAGCACCACATAACACTGCACAGCACCACAGAGCACAGCACCACATAACACCGCACAGCACCACAGAGCACAGCACCACATAACACTGCACAGTACCACAGAGGAAAGCACCACATAACACTGCACAGCACCACAGAGGAAAGCACCACATAACACTGCACAGTACCACAGAGGAAAGCACCACATAACACTGCACAGCACCACAGAGCACAGCACCACATAACACTGCACAGCACCACATGACACTGCACAGGACCACATATCACTGCACAGCACCACATAACACTGCACAGCACCACATATCACTGCACAGCACCACATATCACTGCACAGCACCACATGACACTGCACAGCACCACATAACACTGCACAGCAGCACAGAGCACAGCACCACATAACACTGCACAGTACCACAGAGCACAGCACCACATAACACTGCACAGCACCACATAACACTGCACAGTACCACAGAGGAAAGCACCACATAACACTGCACAGTACCACAGAGGAAAGCACCACATAACACTGCACAGCACCACATAACACTGCACAGTACTACAGAGCACAGCACCACATAACACTGCACAGCACCACATAACACTGCACCACATAACACTGCACAGTACCACAGAGCACAGCACCACATGACACTGCACAGTACCACAGAGCACAGCACCACATAACACCGCATAGCACCACTGAGCACAGCACCACATAACACTGCACAGCACCACATAACACTGCACAGCACCACAGAGCACAGCACCACATAACACTGCACAGCACCACAGAGGAAAGCACCACATAACACTGCACAGCACCACATAACACTGCACAGTACTACAGAGCACAGCACCACATAACACTGCACAGTACCACATGACACTGCACAGTACCACAGAGCACAGCACCACATGACACTGCACAGCACCACAGAGCACAGCACCACATAACACTGCACAGTACTACAGAGCACAGCACCACATAACACTGCACAGTACCACAGAGCACAGCACCACATAACACTGCACAGTACCACAGAGCACAGCACCACATAACACTGCACAGTACCACAGAGCACAGCACCACATAACACTGCACAGCACCACATAACACTGCACAGTACCACAGAGCACAGCACCACATAACACTGCACAGTACCACAGAGCACAGCACCACATAACACTGCACAGTACCACAGAGCACAGCACCACATAACACTGCACAGCACCACAGAGCACAGCACCACATAACACCGCACAGCACCACAGAGCACAGCACCACATAACACTGCACAGTACCACAGAGCACAGCACCACATAACACTGCACAGTACCACAGAGCACAGCACCACATAACACTGCACAGTACTACAGAGCACAGCACCACATAACACTGCACAGCACCACATAACACTGCACAGCACCACAGAGCACAGCACCACATAACACCGCACAGCACCACAGAGCACAGCACCGCACAGCACCACATAACACTGCACAGTACTACAGAGCACAGCACCACATAACACTGCACAGTACTACAGAGCACAGCACCACATAACACTGCACAGCACCACATGACACTGCACAGCACCACATGACACTGCACAGCACCACATGACACTGCACAGTACCAAAGAGCACAGCACCACATGTGTGCCAGTACAAAAAATCCCCCCTCCTAGTTCCCTTAATTCAGTGATGGGCAACGTGCGGCTCTCCAGCTGTTGCAGAACTACAACTCCCAGCATGCAAAGCCTGTCTATAGCTATCAGCCTACTGCAGGGCATGGTGGGAGTTGTAGTTTAGCAACAGCTGGAGAGCCGCACGTTGCCCATCACTGCCTTAATTGATCCAATGTCTCCATAATGTGTGCTAGAATAAAATACCCTTATATAGTGCCCCCAGTGGATGTCCCCATAGTTCTTCTCCCTCTTCTCCATAATGCCCCCCATAATGTGTGCCAGAGTAAAGTACCCCTATATAGTGCCCCCAGTGGATGTACCCATAGTTCTTCTCCCCCCCCTTCTCCATAATGCCCCCTATAATATGTGCCAGTATAAAATGCCCCTATATAATGCCTCCAGTAGATGCCCCCATAGTGCTCCTCTCTCACCTTCCCCATATTGGCCAAACAGCAGGGTGCAAAATGAAAAACAAAAAACACATATACTTACTGCATGGCGCTGTCAGCGATTCAGTGCAGGCCTCCCTGGCCTGTGTCCCGCACTATATGCTGCCTGGCTCAGAGGGAACAGCGGGGGAGAGAGATGTCACTCCCGTGTCCCGACACAACATTCAACAGTTGAATATAGAGAGATGAGCTCTTCCACAATGGAAACGCTCCTTTCCCCTGCCATCACCCCCCCCCCCCCCCACTTAGACCCAGGGCAGCGCCTCCTAAGGCGATTGCTTCACCTCACCTAATTGGCAGTGCAGCCCTGCACGTACTGCGTCACGCTGAGGCAAGTCGGCAAATGTTGGCCTACTGCCTCAACTCCCAGGTTTGGGGCCTACCTACCCTCTGTCCTCTCTCTGGGTATAACCGGTTCCCTGACCCCATGGACTGCTGGGCAGGCAGACTAGAACAGTGGGTGATCCGGCCCAGTTTGCTCTCTATCTTCTGCCCGGTCTCCAGTGTCATCTCGGAGAGGGTTTTCAGCGTACCGGGTGCAGTGGTGACACTCAGACAAGTTGTCCTCCTCCAGTATCTGAAACATCACTTTTCACAAAATGAACAAGGCACGGATCCAGGAGGATTTTCACACTCCTCCGGTCGAGGCCGGTCGATAGATCCGGCCTCGCTGTCATGCCACTGCCGCTGTCTGCCTGCCTACCTTCGTGTTCCATACTGTATGGCTGCTGCTGCTAATCCCTCTACTGCCACTAACATCACCTTTACACGGCTGCTACTACTACACCTGAACTGAAAAAAAGAGGCCAACAAGTTATACATAACTGAACGGAAAAAAGTTATGGCTTTCAAAGATGCATGCACTGAAAATGCACCTGGTCTGGAAGTGGTTAAAGGTGGGGGACTGAGAAAAAGCTAAAATTTGTACAAAAATTATATATATAAAAAAAGATACAAGATCTGAGTCCTAGGACACCTCAGAGTGTCATATACCAACTTTTAATTCGTATAGAATCAAATTTAATCCAAATTAAATTTTTTGAAAAATTTGACGATTCACACAAGAAAAAATGTCAACCTGTTGTCTGATCTCCACTGTCATGAGGCTTCTCACTAGCCCGCAGGACGTGTAATCCCTCCCCTCACAGCAGCGACTTTTACTATGCAGACTAAATATCCTGTCATCTGAGGCTGATATAGAGCGGCCGCGCAGGTGGTAATCGATCCCCCTCCATAACGGCATTCTCCTACAGATCACGTTTAGTGTCACATGGATGTGCGGGCACCTCCCGACCCTGGGGACCGGCTGCGTTTGATCCATCATCTGTCGCCTAATGTAAAACATCCCCTACACGGGATGAAACAAGGACCAGGCTGGGAAATCCTATAAAACAGGCCAGACGCCTCTGCTCCAATGCATCAGCTGTTTCCTCAGCTTGTTCTGCAGATCATGTGCTGTGCAGAACATCTCCTCCGGATTACGAGCCTTTCGCCATGCAGCGACTGCCTCCACTGCTCTGTAATAGGAGGTGAAGAATAAAGGGTCCCCACAGGCACCCCAAAAGCAAACCGAAACATAAAATAAATGAAATTAATGACATATAGTCCAATTATAGGAAAAATTGAATTGCAGTATTATTTGGACTGTATATGGTAGTATTATACTAGCACTATTGGTGGTATAACATAAACTGAGAACGAAAGCTACATGCTAAACTCTGTGACGTACAACCTTCTCAGATTAAGGAAATGACTGTATAAGGAATAGAGGATACACAACATTCTGCCCAATACTGATAACATACCGTATATACAGTACACATACAAGGAGGTCCGTGCAGAATAAATGAAAAATATCCCACCTGATCAGCATCTTCTAAATATCCCTAGGAGCAGTATTATAGTAGTTATATTCTTGTACATAGGAGCAGTATTATAGTAGTTATATTCTTCTACATAGGAGTAGTATGATAGTAGTTATATTAGTCTACATAGAAGCAGTATTATAGTAGTTATATTCTTGTACATAGGGGCAGTATTATAGTAGATATATTCTTGTACATAGGAGGCAGTATTATAGTAGTTATATTCTTGTACATAGGAGGCAGTATTATAGTAGTTATATTCTTGTACATAGGAGCAGTATTATAGTAGTTATATTCTTCTACATAGGAGTAGTATGATAGTAGTTATATTAGTCTACATAGAAGCAGTATTATAGTAGTTATATTCTTGTACATAGGAGCAGTATTATAGCAGTTATATTCTTGTACATAGGAGCAGTATTATAGTAGTTATATTCCTGTACATAGAAGCAGTATTATAGTAGTTATATTCTTGTACATAGGAGCAGTATTATAGCAGTTATATTCTTGTACATAGGAGCAGTATTATAGTAGTTATATTCTGGCATATAGGAGCAGTATTATAGCAGTTATATTCTTGTACATAGGAGCAGTATTATAGTAGTTATATTCTTGTACATAGGAGCAGTATTATAGTAGTTATATTCTTGTACATAGGAGTAGTATTATAGTAGTTATATTCGTGTACATAGAAGCAGTGTTATAGTAGTTATATTCTGGTATATAGGAGCAGTATTATAGTAGCTATATTCTTGTACATAGGAGCAGTATTATAGTAGTTATATTCTTGTACATAGGAGCAGTATTATAGTAGTTATATTCTTGTACATATGAGCAGTATTATAGTAGTTATCTTCTTGTACATAGGAGCAGTATTATAGTAGTTATATTCTTGTACATAGGAGCAGCATTATAGTAGTTATATTCTTGTACATAGGAGCAGTACTATAGTAGTTATATTCTTGTACATAGGAGCTGTATTATTGTAGTTCTATTCTTGTACATAGGAGCAGTATTATAGTAGTTATATTCTTGTAGATAGTAGGCAGTATTATAGCAGTTATATTCTTGTACATAGGAGCAGTATTATAGTAGTTATATTCTTGTACATAGGAGCAGTATTATAGTAGTTATATTCTTGTATATAGGAGCAGTATTATAGTAGTTATATTCTTGTATATAGGAGCAGTATTATAGCAGTTATATTATTGTACATAGGAGCAGTATTATAGTAGTTATATTCTTGTACATAGGAGCAGTATTATAGTAGTTATATTCTTGTACATAGGAGCAGTATTATAGTAGTTATAATCCTGTACATAAGAGCAGTATTATAGTAGTTATATTCTTCTACATAGGAGCAGTATTATAGTAGTTATATTATTGTACATAGGAGGCAGTATTATAGTAGTTATATTTTTGTACATAGGAGCAGTATTACAGTAGTTATATTCTTGTACATAGGAGCAGTATTATAGTAGTTATATTCTTGTACATAGGAGCAGTATTATAGTAGTTATAATCCTGTACATAAGAGCAGTATTATAGTAGTTATATTCTTCTACATAGGAGCAGTATTATAGTAGTTATATTATTGTACATAGGAGGCAGTATTATAGTAGTTATATTTTTGTACATAGGAGCAGTGTTATAGTAGATATATTCTTGTACATAGGAGCAGTATTATAGTAGTTATATTCTTGTACATAGGAGCAGTATTATAGTAGTTATATTCTTGTACATAGGAGCAGTATTATAGTAGTTATATTCTTGTACACAGGAGCAGTATTATAGTAGTTATATTCCTGTACACAGGAGGCAGTATTATAGTAGTTATAGTCTTGTACATAGGAGCAGTATTATAGTAGTTATATTCCTGTACATAGGAGGCTGTATTATAGTAGTTATATTCTTGTACACAGGAGCAGTATTATAGTAGTTATATTCCTGTACACAGGAGGCAGTATTATAGTAGTTATAGTCTTGTACATAGGAGCAGTATTATAGTAGTTATATTCCTGTACATAGGAGCAGTATTATAGTAGTTATATACTTGTACATAGGAGCAGTATTATAGTAGTTATATTCTTGTACATAGGAGGCAGTATTATAGTAGTTATATTCTTGTACATAGGAGGCAGTATTATAGTAGTTATATTCTTGTACATAGGAGGCAGTATTATAGTTGTTATATTCTCATACATAGGAGCAGGATGACAGCCCGAACTGGATGGACAGATGTCTTTTTTCGGCCTTATGTATTATGTACTATGTTACTTAGTTAGTAGTGGTTAACACAAGTGAAATCTAATTTACTATCTGTAGAATACAATATCTCTGCTCCATCCAGAATGAAATGAACGGTATAGAATGAAACCTGTTGTATAAAAGTCTTTATATTTGATTTATCTACATTTATTGGATCCATGATATATCTAGTGATTTGCACTGTTGGTGCACAGTATGTCAGTGTTGGGCTCTGTTCACACTTTCATCGTCACCTCTGCTGATACCTTGTCTGACCAGTTGGGCGATGGACCCAGCGTTGCCTGAGGGACCCGACTGACTTATAATGTAATCGTTCGTGTTCCAACGTTCTTATGGGAAAACGAACACGTTATGCTGCATTACTTTTCTTGTCACGAAACAGAGAATCTGTGACAGAAGCTGCTGAGCCTGCGACCCAGATGTGAAGAAGGCAGAGCAGCTTGTGACGGTATTTTTTTATTGTACAGTACATTTAACCTCGTGTTTATCGTCCTGGAGTAATGACATGGTGAAAGACTCGTATGAAT
Organism: Bufotes viridis; assembly: GCA_033119425.1. Classification (NCBI taxonomy): domain Eukaryota; kingdom Metazoa; phylum Chordata; class Amphibia; order Anura; family Bufonidae; genus Bufotes; species Bufotes viridis. Next base: position 438,367,673 of record CM065592.1, read on the forward strand.
GATCGTACAGCGCTACATTATATGTCAGCGCTAACTATGTGCAGTAAATGAAAGCATATGGTTTCCCTTTGATGTTGCAGTCACTGTGTTTTCTGACCACTAGGTGTCGCTGTCATCACCTTGGCTGGTCATAGAGTTGCTCAGAGTTGCATTTCTCATTAAAAAGAAAGCACCAAATATCATGAAAGTAATAAAACCTCTATTAAAATACAGCAAGAGCATTTGAGATAGATGATACGTTATACTGTAAACTAGAAATGGACACTGAGGAGAGTTCCCCTTTTAGTCCAGTTGGGTTCTGCCTATGGGTTTATATTAGGACCTATTATTACGCTCCAGGATCTGGTCACATATTTACAAACAGCCAAAAGTGCCAGAAGTTCCTTAAGCGTGAATGTGCCTGGACGCGATCCAGTGATGTTCTTGTATCTCCAGAATCTTCGGATCGGATTGTTGGGTGAAGTTGTGAGCAAAGTGTTAATGTCAAGCACAGGGGACGCGGCCGAAACAAAAGGCGCAGTGTACAGCGCGTGTACACAATGCACAGAGGGGTTGTGTACACTACAGGCCCCAGTATTACAGAATGCACTCCCCCCCATCCCCCAACTTCCCTACAGACCACTGTCTCCTGGGGGGCACTGCAGCTCATTCATTTATTACTTCCCCTTAATTAAAGGAATCTGAATTTGGCCTATGGCCAGCGGGGTTCAGATTGTGAATGAATCATAACCACACATTGACTCATCAGCCACTGCCAGAACCAGATTCACTATGTCTGATGAGGTATGGATACGCCGGCTCCTATGGGAAGTAGTAAGAACATCATACATCTAAGGTACCATACACATTAGGTTAGTTCACATCCTCATTGGAGGCTATGTTTAAAATATAGTAGAAAATGTCCATCCTGCCAATTCCAGACTACTGAACAGAACTCATTATAGCCGATGCATTCCATTCAGTAACATTTGGGTCAGCTTCTAAAGGACTTCCTCTATTGTTGTTCTGCAAGGCGAGCAGAGGAGCCTGGAGGAGGACAGAGGAGCCTGGAGGAGGGCAGAGGAGCCTGGAGGAGGGCAGAGGAGCCTAGAGAAGGGCAGAGGAGCCTGGAGGAGGACAGAGGAGCCTGGAGGAGGGCAGAGGAGCCTGGAGGAGGGCAGAGGAGCCTGGAGGAGGGCAGAGGAGCCTGGAGGAGGACAGAGGAGCCTGGAGGAGGATAGAGGAGCCTGGAGGAGGGCAGAGGAGCCTGGAGGAGGGCAGAGGAGCCTGGAAGAGGGCAGAGGAGCATGGAGGAGGACAGAGGAGCCTGGAGGAGGGCAGAGGAGCCTGGAGGAGAGCAGAGAAGTCTGAAGGAGGGCAGAGGAGCCTGGAGGAGGGCAGAGGAGCATGGAGGAGGACAGAGGAGCCTGGAGGAGGGCAGAGGAGCCTGGAGGAGGGCAGAGGAGCCTGAAGGAGGGCAGAGGAGCCTGGAGGAGGGCAGATGAGCCTGGAGAAGAGCAGAGGAGCCTGGAGGAGGGCAGAGGAGCCTGGAGGAGGGCAGAGGAGCCTGGAGGAGGGCAGAGGAGCCTGGAGGAGGGCAGAGGAGCCTGGAGGAGGGCAGAGGAGCCTGGAGGAGGGCAGAGGAGCCTAGAGGAGGGCAGATGAACCTGGAGAAGAGCAGAGAAGCCTGGAGGAGGGCAGAGGAGCCTGGAGGAGGGCAGAGGAGCCTGGAGGAGGGCAGAGGAGCCTGGAGGAGGGAAGAGGAGCCTGGAGGAGGGCAGAGGAGCCTGGAGGAGGGCAGAGGAGCCAGGAGGAGAACTGGATTCTTGAGGAGGACTGTGGAGTCTGGAGGAGGGCAGAGGAGCCTGGAGGAGGACTGGATTCTTTAGGAGGACTGTGGAGTCTGGAGGAGGAGTGGGGGAACAGATGAGCCTGGAGGAGGACAGAGGAGCCTGGAGAAGATTAAAAGGAGTCTGGAGGGAACAGAGGAGCCAAGATGTGGACAGAAGAGTCTGGAGGGAACAGAGGAGTCTGGAAGGGATGGAAGAGTCTGGAGGGGACTGAGGAATCTGGAGGAGGATCGAGGGAACAGAGCCTGGAGGAGGACAGAGGAGCCTGGAGGAGGACAGAGGGGCCTGGAGGCAAATAAAGGAGTCTTAAGGGAACAGAGAAGCTTGGATGGGACAGAGGAGTCTGAAGAAGACAGAGGAATCTGGAGGGGCCTTTGGAGTCTGGAGGGAACAGATGAGCCTGGAGGAGGACAGAGAATTCTGGAGGAGTACAGAGGAGCATGGGGGGACAGAGGAGTCTAGATGTGGACAGAGGAGTCTGAAGGAGGACATAGGAGCCTGGAGGGAACATAAGAGACTGGAGGGAAAAGAGGAGCCTGGAAGAGACCGAGGAATCTGGAGGGGACTGTGGAGTCTGGAGGAGGTCAGAGGAGCCTGGAGGAGGGCAGAGATGTCTGGAGAGGACAGAGAATTGTGCAGAGGGACAGAAGCTTCTTGAGGGGGATAGAGGAGTGTGAATGGGGACAGAGGGAACTGGAAATTACTGCACAGACAGTATCACATGTCATAGGATTAGATACAGTAGCTGATTCACAGTATCAAACATGGTAAACTTGGATACAATGTGTCTGTGGTTAAGTCCCTTTAAATGATTTTCTTTTTTCCTATGACTTTCCGCTCCTGTTAAGCACACACCATGATTAAACAGCCCAGCCCTGAATGAGCTGCAGTGGAAACAGCAGAGCTGAGATGTTTGGCTCTGCAGTGAGCGGCCGGCTACGAACACGCCATGTGCTGCACCCACAGACCTGGCATGGTGCGTCCCGGGCTGTTTGCTCGAGCTGAGTGCCAGAGGTGAGAGGCAGGGAGTGTCCGTGCAGCTGAGGGAATGGGCATGGAGACCGGCCTTATTTCTGGAAACATTGGATACAAATAGAAATGATGGAAGGAATACAGACACCGTATCCAGGGAGCCCAACCTGACATTCCGGGGATCTCCGGGCACAGGCAGCATCCTATATCTGAGCAGTTGTCAGGCACTCCGTCCGCAGGTCAATATTCATGCTGCAGGCCATTAGATCACTTTCAGACGTAGTGGATTTCACGCATAGTGTGAACGTGGCCTAATTAGACATCAGTGTTTACTGATGTAACTTCAAGTCAGTGGGTCCGCATCTGCGCCACGGAGTGCACACGGCCAGTGCCGCTTGTGGTCCACAAATTGCGGTCCCCAATGCATGGAACGGCCACATAACGGGAAAATCCAAGTGGAAAAACTGCACGTAAGGCTCCATTCACACGTCCGCAATTTTGTTCCGCATTTTGCAGAACGGAATTGCGGACCCATTAATGTCAAACGATGTCCCGCCTGGGTCTGCAATTGTGGATCCGCACTTCCGGGTCCGCAATCGCGTTCCCGAAAAAAATAGAACATGTCCTATTCTTGTCCGCAATTGCATTTTCTATATAGTGCTGGCGATGTGCGTTCCGCAAATCCGCAAAACACTTGCGGACGCCAGGCCTCTTGCACACGACAGTATTTTGCGGACAGTATACTGAACCATTCACTTCAATGGGACCGCAAAAAATACTGAAGTGTCTCCGTATGCCTTCCGTTTAAATATAGAACATGTCCTATTCTTGTCCACAAATCCCGTTCAGTGGCTCCATTCAAGTCAAGGGGTCCGCAAAAAAAACCAGAAAGCATACGGAAAAGCATCCGTATGTCTTCCGTATCCGTTCCGTTTTTGCAGAACAATCTATTGAAAATTTTAAGACCAGCCCAATTTTCATTATCGAATTACTGTATACTGTATATGCCATACGGAAAAACGGAACCGAAACGGAAACACAACAGAAGCAAAAAACGGATGCGATAAAAGCAGTCCGCAAAACACTGAAAAAGCCATACGGTCGTGTGCAAGAGGCCTAATCCGCATCTTATGCAGGAACCCATACTGGATGAGCTCCGATTTCCAGGCAGGGCAGCATGGTATTTCACGGTAGTTCACGACAGCGCCGGGAATTCATAAACATAAATATAACACACGGAATTCGGTGACGGCTTTTATTATCCATGAAATTTCAGTGGATAAAATCTGCACTGGATCCTTGTGGGAAGATGTGAGCGCAGGGACGCTGGTCATGTCCTGCAGATTATGGGATCAAGTAACCCTTCCTGTGCCAATATAATAAATCCATATTATCTGCAGGAGCTCATTTCCAAGTATTACACAGCACTACAGAGTTCATCACTGTGGAGACAGATGGAGCATCCTTTATTGCAGCACACCCTTTGTGACCGCTCCGTCCCAGTTTGTCCATCTCTGAACCAGTTTACATGTACGGTACTTCCAGTATGTTACACTAAGGCTTGCATGAGTTTAGTGAAATTGATACAGTGTTGCCTATGTGTCACCGAGGCTACATTGTATCCAGTCAAACAATAGTTTGGCCTTTGACCCTCCACTTCATTCATACACAGATGTCACAGGGCCCCACAGCCACACTTAGTATGGGCCCTCCACCCCCCGTGAGTTTACAAAGTACAATTTTCCTATTAAGTGAAGAACATTTTTTCGCCCACTTTGCCCAGCATTTGTGTTGGAAAAAGTGGACCAGAACCTACTGAACAACATATATCTGACATGACATAAATACACTGTTACTGCTGGAAATCCTCTGCTTCCCTTCAGCGCATGATGAAACTGTCTGCCTGCAGCCACCACTAGAGGGAGCTCAGTGCACAGGACATTGTACGGTTCCTATTGAAATCAATGGAAGCTGCAAACATCTCTTTGCACTGAGCTCCCCCTATTGGTGGCTGCATGAAAATGCGGAAGATTTATGTCAGGAAGAGAAGTAGGAGTTCAGCATCCGACTCCTCTCCCCCTGGACCCCATAGCCATTTTTGGAATTATCTACCCCCCACCCCCCCTCGATGTTCATGAAACTATGAAAATCAAGTCATCACACCATACAAAAAATAACATGGATTAGAACTTTTTTTGGTGCAATAATAAACGCGCGTTTTACGCGCGTTTGTGTGATTGACTGCAGTGTTGTCCAAAGACCAAATATCACTGTCTATATGAAGTTTGGCCTTTCCAACATGTTGCAAATTCATAAACGCGCGTTCGAACGCGCGTTTTCAGTGTCAAAAACGCGCAAGATACAAGCATTGCGCATTCCCATTGAAGTCTATGGGCTAAAACGCGCGACAAACGCCCCAAAAAAAGCTCAAGTACTTGTTTATGCGTCGGGCGTTTTTCAGCACGTTCGAACGCGCTGTAAAATGCGAAAATGTGAACCAGTCCCATAGGGAAGCATTGGTTTGCATCGGTTATGCGTTTTACAACACTTTCGAACGCGCTGTAAAACGCGCAAGTGTGAACTGAGGGTTAGGGTACTTTCACACTAGGGGCATAGCTATCCGGCAGGTGAACAGCCTGCCAGATCCGCCATGCCGCAAGTGCCCGTGCATTGACTATAATGGGGTGGGGCTACGGCGCAGCACGGCAAAGATCGGCGGACTAAAAAGTCGGACCTGCAGTACTTTTAGTCCGCGATCTCCTGCCGCGCTGCGCCGTAGTCAATGGGGACGGAGCGGCAGCACGGCAGTGCACAGGTACTTGCGGCATGACGGTTTCGGCAAGCTGTTCACCCGCCGAAACAGCCTGCCGGATAGCCATGCCGCTAGTGTGAAAGTAGCCCTACTGTTCACAACGCCATTCAAAAAATACAAAAATAAGACAAAGCTCTGCGAAAAAATCTGCATCTGGAATTAGCCTAAAATATTCACTCCTAGGTGCGGTCGGGCTCCAGCAGGGGGTGTTCAGTATAATGTGATGACTGGGGGTCCCTGTAAGCCTCCTCCAGGGGTAGCCCCTCGCTCCCTATGGTCGCAGAATGTTTACACGTTTTTTAGTTACACATCAGTTACAATGTATCCTCGGATTAGATTGTGGTAAACACCGGCAGACTGGGAACAATCCATCTCTATTCATTATCCCAGATTAGATTTTCATCACCTACTGGAGAGAGCGCTCGGCCCGGCCGTGTTTTCGGAAGAACCCACTCGCTGCAGTCACATAATTACTGACATCTGTGCCTGATAATTCATCAATTGTTTCCTATGTAACAAACCATAATGTTACATTATATCCCCCGCACTGTGGGCCATTCATGGAAGGGAAACTTCCCACCAGAGACGCGCGCTGGGTCAGGTATCAAAAATGTTGGCGCTATGACGCGGACATCATAAATGGTGCCCTGAGAGCGCTTAAGAAAATGGATCGGTGACACAAGTCGTTATGTAGCCCCGGTCTAATAAAAATGATGGTTCATTAATGGAAGTGTACTTGTCTCCCAGTGCTGATGGGGAGTGGGCCATAGATGAGGCGGGCGTATGTCGGGGGATGGGCTGGCATGTCAGGGGTCGCCCACTGCGGTTTACTGACTGTGGATTTTACTGGGGCAGTAATGGAGCCTCTGGTCTGAAGCTTGTAAAATGACGTCACAGCTTCGAGTGGTTAACAGAGGCTCAGACTTTACAGGCTGCTGATATAGACCTGAGTAATGCAAACATGGCCGCCTGCTCTGTGTCAACTCCGCGCGGGGGTCACAGGGGTCGCTGCCTCGATAAATCACCACTAGAAATAATGCAGACAGTGACTAAGGATTAGGATACACAGTATATCGCATTATTATTCGGTTACTATTAGCATATTTTCCAGTCTTGACCTAATGCTTCACACAGCAGAGGGTTTGTTACATTTGTATCCCATGAAAACAATCCTTTGTGACCTACATAGTCTACACGGCAGACTGATACTTTTCACCTGCACTGATACATTGTAACAAACTACCAGGACAGGAGAGAGCACAGAGGATTATCTGGACTGGATACAATTGTAGTAAATCCCCGGGGACGAGCCTTTCTGGCATCGCGGTTGACGCTAGGGAGGCCCATCCCCGTCGTGGCCTGCGATTGGCTGCCGGATGTTTTGATCCGCGCAACACGGAGATTCAGTCATCAGGGACAATGTGGGTGTCGGGGAGCGGGGTAAGAATAACCTATATGGGGGGCCTGGGCCTTAGGGGGGACATTAAGTCAGGAGAGGTTTTCAGTCTCTGGATGTAAACAAGGGAGTTCCCATTCACTTACAACAAACAGGGATCTTGAAAATGGTGGGGAGTTTGAATAGCAAAAGGGGAATCCCCCAGTTTGGGTTTTTCAGCAATGTGGCTGCTACCTGTCTGGTTGATCATCCACTAGCGACATGGTCCATTGGTGAGACCCCCGGTTACAGTTGAGCTCTGGTATTCTACAATAACGTGGCCCTAGGAGAGGCTACATATGGCCACGTTTTTGTTGGTGGGTGTCTTCACCACGTTTTTGCATTTCCTGGAAGCCATAGTAATGGGGTGGTCTACCGGTGAGACCCCATTAATGTTTTTGTGTTTGTAGTATACTGAGTAATGCTGCGGTCTACCTCTACAGGTCACACTCCACTGCCGAGACCCCTCATGAATCCTTTTTTGTTGGTGGGTTTGTTCATGTTGTCCTATTATTTTTAGGGACCTAAGTGGTGATCTACCTGTATGGATAGTATCCACTGAGACCCCTGTGACCACAGTGTTGTTGGTGTCCATGCATCTTTGGGGACACATAATGTCGTCCTGTATGGATAGCACTTCACTGGTGAAACCCCTATCACCACATTATTGTTGGTGGGTTTGTCTGTGGTGTCCATGCATGTTTAGGGCCCCTTACCGGGGTGAGGTCTGCCTTTACGGAGGGCACTTCACTGGTGAGACCCATTATGGCCCCATTTTTGTTGGTGTTCCTGCATCTTTGGGGCCCATAGCAAGGATGAGGTCTTCCTCTACAGATGTCTCCACTGGTGAGACTCTATGACCACAGTATTGTTGGTGGGATCGTTCATGATGTTCTGGTATATTTTGGGACCCATAGCAATGGGATGGTCTACCTGCATAGATGCATTCCACTGATGGGACTCCTCATCACTTGATTTTTCTTGCTTCGCTTGTTCATGGCATTCATGCATCATTGGGGACCCATATTAATGGGGTGGTCTACCTTTGTGGACAGTACTCCACTGGTGAGACCCCACATTATTGCTAGTGGGTTTGTTCATAGTGTCTTTGCATCTTTGGGGACCTCTGTGCACTCCACTGATGGGACCCCCTGCGACCACATTAATGTTAGTAGGGTTGTGTGCAGTGGGGTGGTCTGCCCGAATGGATAGCACTCCACTGGCGAGACCCCCAGGACCCTATGATGTTTGTCAGGTTTGTACACGGTGTCCTTGCATCTTCTGGGATTGGGTGGTCTACCTGTACAGCTAGAGTACATCAGCTGAAGCTTCCAATCACCCCATTATTTTGGTGACATTCACAATCTGAGACGGGTTATTTAAATCTGCGCAGTCCCCGGGACTGCTTTGTTTTACATTCTCCTCCATCTCTCTCAGATCGAGACATAAACCATGAGCGCTCGCTGTCCGGGATCACAGATGGTAATCTCTCTGGCAAAACGCTGTGACAGAAGAAATGCTTAGACGTCCCCCGCTCCTCACATTGTAATCCTATGTTTTATATGACTTAATGGAGGAGACCACCCTGGGCTTCAGCTCGGATCGCTCAGCTTTCCTGGAGTCTTCATGTAGCTTGTACAGAACACCTTGAAGGTGCCACAATCAGTGCACGTTGTAAAGTGCCGCGGGGCTCCGTAAGGACGACGCAGCGGGGCAGATTTACTAACGCCGACTGTAACTTAGACTACTCTCACAGCTACGTTGTTAATTACGATATGGAGATCCGGCAGAGGATCTCAATACCGGAATTAAACAGATCTGTTTTGATTTTGCACATCAGGATTCATCTGTTCAGTTAGGATGCGGTTGTGTGAAATCGAAACGGAAAAAACGGATCCGTCACTAAATACATTGAAAGTCAATGAGTGCAAGATCTGTTTTTTTTAGGGTCCTAAAAAAAATTGATCAGTCACCTTTGACTTGCATTGTTTTCAGTGCCGGATCCGTTTTTTTTCCATCTTTATGACCAGTGGTTTTTTGTCCGTTCACAAAACGGAATGCTGCCGGAACGGAAGACATCCTGATGCCGCCTGAACGGATCTCTTTCCATTCAGAATGCATGAGGACTAAAGAGAAACGTTTTTTTTTTCCTGATATCAATACCGGAAAGCATCAACGCAAGTGTGAAAGTAGCCTTAGACTCCAGTGAGAGCGACAAATGCATAACAATAATGCCTGGTATGCAATGAAACTAGTGTGACCGATGCACCAAATGCGTCACACAACGTGCACTGATGTCAGAAAGTTTGTGCCACTGCCGTCCAGTTTGGATTTCTAAATCTCACCGAGAGGATTTCTCATTACTTCTTTATACCTACTGAATTAGGCTCACTGATACATTTCAACAGGTTTGCACCCTCCTAATCTTCAACAATAATACTCAATTTTGGACCATTGTTACCTACTGAATTAGTTGTATTACATTGACATTCCATGAAATAACGTCTCTGGAATAAATGTAAGCTCTTCGGCAGGTACAACAGAGAGAGGTATGAACTGGTGATATATAATACTATAATACTGCTCAATATGTGAAAGAATATAACTACTATAATACTGCTCCTATGTTCAAGAATATAACTACTATAATACTGCTCAATATGTGAAAGAATATAACTACTATAATACTGCTCCTATGTTCAAGAATATAACTACTATAATACTGCTCCTATGTACCAGAATATAACTACTATAATACTGCTCCTATGTACAAGAATATAACTACTATAATACTGCTCCTATGTACAAGAATATAACTACTATAATACTGCTCCTATGTACAAGAATATAACTACTATAATACTGCTCCTGTGTACAAGAATATAACTACTATAATACTGCTCCTGTGTACAATAATATAACTACTATAATACTGCTCCTATGTACAAGAATATAACTACTATAATACTGCTCCTCTGTACAAGAATATAACTACTATAATACTGCTCCTATGTACAAGAATATAACTACTATAATACTGCCACCTATGTACAAGAATATAACTACTATAATACTGCTCATCTGTACAAGAATATAACTACTATAATACTGCTCCTCTGTACAAGAATATAACTACTATAATACTGCTCCTATGTATAAGAATATACCTACTATAAAACTGCCTCCTATGTACAAGAATATAACTACTATAATACTACCTCCTATGTACAAGAATATAACTACTATAATACTGCTCCTATGTACAAGAATATAACTACTATAATACTGCTCCTATATACAAGAATATAACTACTATAATACTGCCTCCTATGTACAAGAATATAACTACTATAATACTGCCTCCTATGTACAGGAATATAACTACTATAATACTGCTCCTATGTACAAGGATATAACTACTATAATACTGCTCCTATGTACAAGAATTTATCTACTATAATACTGCTCCTATATACAAGAATATAACTACTATAATACTGCTCCTATGTACAGTAATATAACTACTATAATACTGCTCCTATGTACAATAATATAACTACTATGATACTGCTCCTGTGTACAAGAATATAACTACTATAATACTGTTCCTATGTACAAGAATATAACTACTATAATACTGCTCCTATGTACAAGAATATAACTACTATAATACTGCTCCTATGTACAAGAATATAACTACTATAATACTGCTCCTATGTACAAGAATATAACTACTATAATACTGCTCCTGTGTACAATAATATAACTACTATAATACTGCTCCTATGTACAAGAATATAACTACTATAATACTGCTCCTATGTACAAGAATATAACTACTATAATACTGCTCCTATATACAAGAATATAACTACTATAATACTGCTCCTATGTACAAGAATATAACTACTATAATACTGCTCCTATGTACAAGAATATAACTACTATAATACTGCTCCTATGTACAAGAATATAACTACTATAATACTGCCCCTATGTCCAAGAATATAACTACTATAATACTGCTCCTATGTACAAGAATATAACTACTATAATACTGGCTCCAATGTACAAGAATATAACTACTATAATACTGCTCCTCTGTACAAGAATATAACTACTATAATACTGCTCCTATATACAAGAATATAACTACTATAATACTGCTACTATGTACAAGAATATAACTACTATAATACTGCTCCTATGTACAAGAATATAACTACTATAATACTGCTCCTATGTATAAGAATATAACTGCTATAATACTGCCTCCTGTGTACGAGAATATAACTACTATAACACTGCTCCTATGTACAAAAATATAACTACTATAATACTGCTCCTATGTACAAGAATATAACTACTATAATACTGCTCCTATGTACAGTAATATAACTACTATAATACTGCTCCTATGTACAATAATATAACTACTATGATATTGCTCCTGTGTACAAGAATATAACTACTATAATACTGTTCCTATGTACAAGAACATAACTACTATAATACTGCTCCTATGTACAATAATATAACTACTATAATACTGCTCCTATGTACAAGAATATAACTACTATAATACTGCTCCTATGTACAAGAATATAACTACTATAATACTGCTCCTGTGTACAATAATATAACTACTATAATACTGCTCCTATGTACAAGAATATAACTACTATAATACTGCTCCTATGTACAAGAATATAACTACTATAATACTGCTCCTATATACAAGAATATAACTACTATAATACTGCTCCTATGTACCAGAATATAACTACTATAATACTGCTCCTATGTACAAGAATATAACTACTATAATACTGCTCCTATGTACAAGAATATAACTACTATAATACTGCCCCTATGTCCAAGAATATAACTACTATAATACTGCTCCTATGTACAAGAATATAACTACTATAATACTGGCTCCTATGTACAAGAATATAACTACTATAATACTGCTCCTTTGTACAAGAATATAACTACTATAATACTGCTCCTATATACAAGAATATAACTACTATAATACTGCTACTATGTGCAAGAATATAACTACTATAATACTGCTCCTATGTACAAGAATATAACTACTATAATACTGCTCCTGTGTACAAGAATATAACTACTATAATACTGCCTCCTATGTACAAGAATATAACTACTATAATACTGCTCCTATGTACAAGAATATAACTGCTATAATACTGCCTCCTATGTACAAGAATATCACTACTATAATACTGCTCATATGTATAAGAATATAACTACTATAATACTGCTCCTATGTACAAGAATATAACTACTATAATACGGCCTTCTATATACAAGAATATAACTACTATAATACTGCTCCTATGTACAAGAATATAACTACTATAATACAGACTCCTATGTACAAGAATATAACTACTATAATACTGCTCCTATGTACAAGAATATAACTACTATAATACTACCTCCTATGTACAAGAATATAACTACTATAATACTGCCTCCTATGTACAAGAATATAACTACTATAATACTGCTCCTATGTACAAGAATATAACTACTATAATACTGCTCCTATGTACAGAATATAACTACTATAATACTGCTCCTATGTACAAGAATATAACTACTATAATACTGCCTCCTATGTACAAGAATATAACTACTATAATACTGCTCCTATGTACAAGAATATAACTACTATAATACTGCTCCTATGTATAAGAATATAACTACTATAATACTGCTCCTATGTACAAGAATATAACTGCTATAATACTGCTCATATGTACAGGAATATAACTACTATAATACTGCTCCTATATACAAGAATATAACTACTATAATACTGCTCCTATGTACAAGAATATATCTACTATAATACTGCTCCTATGTACAAGAATATAACTACTATAATACTGCTCCTATGTACAAGAATATAACTACTATAATACTGCTCCTATGTACAAGAATATATCTACTATAATACTGCTCCTATGTACAGGAATATAACTCATATATATATATACACATAGTATATCTCTTTATGTTACTGATATTTAATGTTTATACTTTGTATTTTTGTCCTGTGTCCTGGAATGTACCTAATTTTCATTGTTGACCATTTTCATCTGTGTTTTTGTAATTTTATTACTTATTTGCAAATTTTGCATAATTTAGTTTTTTTATGTTTATATGACATTTCATTTACTTAACTAGACAATATAGAAACATTCGGAGCTCTTTTCTGTATCATACATCTGTCATGTTACTTATGCGGTGCTTGGATTGGTGACGTCACTCACAGCGTTTCGTAGCATTACATGTCTGTAATAGAGCGGACAGATTGTTACTGGGTTGGAGGCTAAGTATCAGAAGTGAGTTTGCTTCTATTGAGCATCTAAGGTATATAAATTCAGAGTTTGATCTCAATGAATTTACAGAATTAAGGGCCACAATGGCGTACTAGGAATGGCGAGGCGCCACTGACAGTCTAGGGTGGAGAAGGTTTCTATCTGAGGACTTACGGTCAAGGAGTTACCCCAGTATAACCAACTCCCAGGAAGACTCTACTTCACCAGCAAAGATAAAAAGTAAAGTAATAGAAATTTTGTATTCCCAAAAACTGGAAAAGTCTCACTGTATGATCATGGATCGACATGTCAAAAAATAACCAAATTATAGATAGGGAGGTCAGGTAGGTCCCCACCAAATCACTAGGGATAAAGGGCTAAAAATCAAACCAGATTTCAGATTATTGTTGGGTTCTTAGGAGCCTGAAGAGCCCCGCTGGGATGTGACAGGCCAAGAAACCAAGAGACTCCAAGCTCCAGGGGTCCAGCGGGCTTCGGAGGTCCACAAACTAGATGAACAAGAAAGAATCAAGCCACACTTGACCACCTGAGACAGGAGGCTAGGAAATGGGAGATGAAGACACCCTGGACCTCCAAGAATGTGAAGTTTCCTACAGGACGACCAGGGATGAGAAGCTGAAGCAGGTTACTGGTCCCAGGAAGTGGGAATCTCTCCAATTAGCAGATTGGTGCTAAAGGTCAGAGCAGTCGCAACCTTGTATCAGCGGAAATACTCTGATTAATATTTAATTACACTCATTTGTCCATTAAACATTTCCTTCTTTGTTTGCACTTTTCTTGTTGTAGAACATTACAGCCGCCCCCTGGACAAGAAGAAGAAGACCACATAGCAAAGTGCTGGACCCAGCCAGAGCCCCAGCATCTCCACCGCTGTCTGGTAATTTGCCCAGTTTAGCTCCCTCTTTATGAGAGAAGTTGTTCTGTGGCTGTTCCTGTTTTCATAGAGCATAACTTGTCGTATACCATCAGAATGGCTGCGCTGGGTGGCCGGATGGACCACTACCCAAAATGCCGGCAAACCATCACTAGACCTTTATTGGACCATCAACGATGAGTAACTCACCAAGGACAAGATGTCCCTCAGACAAGATGGTATCAACCAGACTAGCAGGTAACATATGGCATAATTCCCAAAACCCGAGAGACGGACAGAACTAATTATTATTGACGCTCATTAGCATGTGACTGTAACCCTTTCTATTCCAAAGACTACAGGGTAAACAGGCCCCACCCGGGGCTCACACAGCCCGTCTTATATCATGAGGGGCCCTGGGACAAGGAACCAATGAGTGAACCACCAGAGAAAATAAGTATCACTGTTCAAAACATGCAATATTATGCTATAGAGTGTTCATATATACGGGACATCTATAGAGAAATACACCCATCATACCAGAGAAAAATGGTACTGTGCAGTGTCCATATATACAGAATAAGAGCAGATACTGAGGATTACACCCGGTATACAGGACAGGAGAAGAGAAGTGGTACTGTGCAGTGTATATATACAGAATAAGAGCAGATACTGAGGATTACACCCAGTATACAGGACAGGAGAAGTGGTACTGTGCAGTGTATATATATATACAGAATAAGAGCAGATACTGAGGATTACACCCAGTATACAGGACAGGAGAAGTGGTACTGTACAGTGTATATATACAGAATAAGAGCAGATACTGAGGATTACACCCAGTATACAGGAGAAGTGGTACTGTGCAGTGTATATATATACAGAATAAGAGCAGATACTGAGGATTACACCCAGTATACAGGACAGGAGAAGAGGTACTGTGCAGTGTATATATACAGAATAAGAGCAGATACTGAGGATTACACCCAGTATACAGGAGAGGAGAAGTGGTACTGTGCTGTGTATATATATATACAGAATAAGAGCAGATACTGAGGATTACACCCAGTATACAGGACAGGAGAAGTGGTACTGTGCAGTGTATATATATACAGAATAAGAGCAGATACTGAGGATTACACCCGGTATACAGGACAGGAGAAGTGGTACTGTGCAGTGTGATATATATACAGAATAAGAGCAGATACTGAGGATTACACCCAGTATACAGGACAGGAGAAGTGGTACTGTGCAGTGTATATATATACAGAATAAGAGCAGATACTGAGGATTACACCCAGTATACAGGAGAGGAGAAGTGGTACTGTGCAGTGTATATATATATACAGAATAAGAGCAGATACTGAGGATTACACCCAGTATACAGGACAGGAGAAGTGGTACTGTGCAGTGTATATATATACAGAATAAGAGCAGATACTGAGGATTACACCCGGTATACAGGACAGGAGAAGTGGTACTGTGCAGTGTGTATATATATACAGAATAAGAGCAGATACTGAGGATTACACCCAGTATACAGGACAGGAGAAGTGGTACTGTGCAGTGTATATATATACAGAATAAGAGCAGATACTGAGGATTACACCCAGTATACAGGACAGGAGAAGTGGTACTGTGCAGTGTATATATATACAGAATAAGAGCAGATACTGAGGATTACACCCGGTATACAGGGCAGGAGAAGTGGTACTGTGCAGTGTATATATATACAGAATAAGAGCAGATACTGAGGATTACACCCAGTATACAGGACAGGAGAAGTGGTACTGTGCAGTGTATATATATACAGAATAAGAGCAGATACTGAGGATTACACCCAGTATACAGGACAGGAGAAGTGGTACTGTGCAGTGTATATATATACAGAATAAGAGCAGATACTGAGGATTACACCCAGTATACAGGACAGGAGAAGTGGTACTGTGCAGTGTATATATATACAGAATAAGAGCAGATACTGAGGATTACACCCAGTATACAGGACAGGAGAAGTGGTACTGTGCAGTGTATATATATATACAGAATAAGAGCAGATACTGAGGATTACACCCAGTATACAGGACAGGAGAAGTGGTACTGTGCAGTGTATATATACAGAATAAGAGCAGATACTGAGGATTACACCCAGTATACAGGAGAAGTGGTACTGTGCAGTGTATATATATACAGAATAAGAGCAGATACTGAGGATTACACCCGGTATACAGGACAGGAGAAGTGGTACTGTGCAGTGTATATATATACAGAATAAGAGCAGATACTGAGGATTACACCCAGTATACAGGACAGAGAAGTGGTACTGTGCAGTGTATATATATACAGAATAAGAGCAGATACTGAGGATTACACCCAGTATACAGGACAGGAGAAGTGGTACTGTGCAGTGTATATATACAGAATAAGAGCAGATACTGAGGATTACACCCAGTATACAGGACAGGAGAAGTGGTACTGTACAGTGTATATATACAGAATAAGAGCAGATACTGAGGATTACACCCAGTATACAGGACAGGAGAAGTGGTACTGTGCAGTGTATATATACAGAATAAGAGCAGATACTGAGGATTACACCCGGTATACAGGACAGGAGAAGTGGTACTGCGCAGTGTATATATACAGAATAAGAGCAGATACTGAGGAACTCTTTATTAATTTTATACAAAAATACAAAAACTTTGCCATAAAAATTTCCAAACAAGATATAAAACAATGAATAAAGTATATACACTCACCCTACTGGCCCAGCTACATGCAGACTCTCATTCATACCTACTACAAAAGAGAAAATGAAACCTAGCCGAACCTAAACATCCGATCCGGCTGAACCCCGACTATATACAAATTTATACAAATTGTTTCTAACAGAAAATAAATGACAACTTGTCACAATAAATAATAATAAACACAAATTAAATAATCATAATATAACAATACATTTTTTTTTTTTTTTTTATTTAATTAAAAAAAAAAATTTAAATTTTTTTTTTTTTTTTTTTTAAACACGCACATATTATAAGAAAATACAAACCTATACTACCCCTACCAATCTATCTATCCCATCACCTTCACCCAGGGCCAACCTCCGCCTCTTGTCCCTCCATGAGGCCAGCCCTTCCTCCACCACCCACACCCAGCCCCTCACCTCATGTCCTCCTATGTCCGCATAGTCCAGGGCTGGATGCAGGCCTCCCCACACAAAAATATGAACCCACCCCCCCACCCCATCCCACCCAACCTAACTACACCCACTTACCCTATCATACAATATATACAACTTATACAAACATATCAATCTATACAAACCAATATCAAAATCCACCCGAAGGCCCAAGTTCAGTCATTTGCAAACCTTTCTTCAAAAACTCATCTTAAATACAAAACAAAAACCTAGTGTGAAAGCCTCAGCCCAACACCAGGAAAAGTGCTACTGAGGCTAAGGCACATCGAAGGTGAAGCCTCTCCAGAGGTAAGAGACCCCATCCGTACCCACCCTTTCGCACTCGAGAGAGCGAACCTTCACCAGGTCACCCAGAATGTTCCTACACACCTCTTCCACAGGGAGGACTTTCTGCTGGGTTGAAACTAAACACCGTGCGCTCCATGTGAAGTACCTGACCACTATGCTAACTATAAAAGCTGTGCATGGGTCCCTTCTTCCCAAACCTTTGAATGCTCCATAAGCCCACTCCGCATAGGAGAGGTTGGCTAGCCTAGGCCAGCCAATGGATGCACCCACCCGCTTGTATACCTCTGTATTAAAGGGACACTGAAGCAGGAAGTGCTCCATACTTTCCAGTATGTCGCCACACTCCTCCCGGGACAACCCCTTTCATCAGAGTTCCTATACCTCAAGTTGCCCCTTACATACAGCTTCCCGTGAAAGCAGCGCCAAGCCAAGTCCCAAAACTTCAAGGGGATCCTTGCCGAATTTAACAACTGTAACCCCTTGTCTAGATCCCGGCTTGGGCAATCCTTAAGGGCCAGGGGCTTTTGGAAGTGGGTCAACAAGACCCTCTCGTCAAGGGATCTCCTTGACTGGGTCCTGATCTCCTCACTCCCAAACCCCACCGGCGGATCACCTTCAGAATCGGGTGACATAAGCCGGAAGATATCCGTGAGGTGTACGCAAATCCTTCACTTGCCCTCCTGTCTCCCACTCCTGGAAGAAAGGTCGAAACCAACCCCTGCAAGAGACTACCCACGGAGGAGCCCTCTCTTCCAGAGGTTTGCCAGGTTGATCTTAACAAAGGTGTTCACAAGGAACACCACGGGGTTGACCATACCCAACCCCCCTAGTCTCCTCGTACGGTATGTCACCTCTCTCTTGACTAGGTTCAGCCTATTCCCCCATAACAGTTGTAAGAACAGACTGTAAACCCGAGTCCAGAGAGGTTCTGGCAAGACACATACACTGGCCAAATAGATAAGCAAAGGGAGAAGGTAAGTCTTGATCAGGCTCACCCTTTCCCTGAGGGTCAAAGACCAACCCTTCCACTGGTCAACCTTCTGAGCGGCGATCTTAAGCCTGCTATCCCAATTTTGGGTGGGATAATTCCCATGGCCGATTTGAACACCTAGGACTTTGGCTGACGACAGGGGCTCTCACACTTATCCCGGTTAATCACGGACCCGGAGACTTCCGAGTAGCGTTCTACCTCCAACATCACGTATCCTGCCTCCCCTCCCGAGGACACGAAAACAGTGACGTCATCGGCATAAGCCACCACCCTCAGAGTGGCTTCTGGCTCCTCCAGACTCATCCTGACTCCCGCTAACGGCCCACGATCAATCCTCCTAATAAAAGGATCAATCGCAAACACGTATAAGAGCGGGCTCAATGGACAACCCTGGCGGACTCCAGACCCGACCTCAAAAGGGCTGCCAGACCAACCGTTCACCAGTGGGAAACTCTCTGCCCCTGAATACAAGATCTTTAACCAATCGACAAACCCCCCCGGCAGGCCATATTTCAGAAGGACTGACCAGAGGTACTCGTGGTTAACCCGATCAAAAGCCTTTGCCTGATCTAAGGCCAGCATGTACCCCTTCCAGTTACCCGCCCTACCCTGCTCCACTGCCTCTCGGACACCGAGTACAGCACTAAACGTGCTTCAGCCTGGAACTGAGCAATGCTGGGTCTCCGAAAGGAGCCGGGGTGCAAAGTGCACCAACCGATTAAACAGTATCTTGGCCAGGATCTTTCTGTCCGTACTGAGAAGCGCTATGGGACGCCAATTCTCAATACGGCTCGGATCTTTACCCTTTGATATAAGGATCAGAGCTGACCTCCTCATTGACCTCGGCAGAGCACCCGAGGATAGGCACTCATTGAATACCTTAGTCAAGAGGGGAACCAAGAAGTCCTTAAAGGTCTTATAAAACTCGGATGTTAAGCCATCCGGGCCTGGCGACTTCTTTAGGGCAAGCCCTTCGATCGCCAGGCTGACTTCCTCTTCTCTGATTTCTTCTATCAAAACACCAAGAGAACGGTCTACTCTTGACTCAGGGATGGTTTCAGCCAGGAAAGCCGAAATCCTGTCCCGATTCAGATCCTTCTTCCTCAAGAGGCACGAGTAGAAGGACTTGACGATTTCCAAGATCCCTGATCTGGACCTATCCAGAGATCCCGTACCATCGACCAGTCCCGTCACCAACTTACTTTTCACTGACATCTTACAGTTTCTGTAAGGGTCGGGCGAGCGGTACTTCCCGAAATCCCTCTCAAAAACCAAAGATGTGTGCCTATCGTACTGGCACCTCTTAAGCAAAGATTTCACCCTGAGATATCCTCTCGGCTACCTCCAGTCGAGACCAGTTGTTCGAGTTTCTCCTCAGACCCTGATACAAGCGATACTTGTCCAGGGACCTGAGGCTCGAGAGCTGGCGGAAGAATTTTGCCACCCGATCTTTGAATATCTCCCACCACTCCGACTTAGTGTCACAAAGATCCAGCAACTCTACCTGAGTCTGAAGGAAGTCCTCAAAGGATTGTCTCACCTCTGCTTCCTCCAGGAGGGCCGAATTTAGCTTCCAATAGCCTCTTCCCATTTGGGGGATTCTGCAACATTCAAAGAGAACATAATCATACAGTGATCGGAGAATTCCACCTCTACCACCTTTAAAGGTGAAAAAGTAGTCTCCTCCTTTAAATAAAACCTGTCTATTCTAGACCTAATCTGACTACCTCTATAATAAGTGAAACCCCGTGGCCTGAGGTGTGCCGAATGTGGACATCCACCAGGCGAGCCTCGCTAGCTATGCTATTCAGGGATACACTATCATAAGCCAGCCGGTCTCTGGCGCCTCCCGGTCTTGGGACCTTGTGACTGTATTAAAGTCCCCGCCAAAGACCACCTGCCGACTCGTAAAAAGGAAAGGTTTGATCCTCAAAAGAGATGCTTCCGATCCCGCTTGGTTTGGGGACCATAGATGTTTATCAGGCGAAGCTCTTCAGAGGACACCTCAAATCGAGGACCTCCCCATTTCTAACTCAATCACTCGTCGGCTTTCTACTGGTGCGGTAAAAGGACCGCCACTCCGCTATACGGCTCAGCCGCAAGAGACCAATATGATGGACCACACCTCCACTCCTTTTTGCTTTATATACAGCCGCCAAATCTGGCAGCCTGGTCTCTTGCAAAAATAAAATATCAGCTTCAACCCGGCTGAGAAAATCAAAGGCTGCAAACCTAGCCGCATCCGATTTAATACTGGCGACATTAATGGTCGCCAGGGTCAACGGAGTGAGTGCCGCCATACAGAGTGATTAAGTTAGACGGCCTTCTTCCTTCCCTTCCCATTCTTCTTCTTACCCCTCTCGGGCTACCCCTAAGGTGGCACGATTTCTTTTGAGAGAGACAGTGGTGTCCATCTCATTAGTCACCACCGCCTCCCCTTCGCACCACCCTTGTCATTCCCATTCGCAGTGTCTGGACCCGCCCCACCTCCCGAGGACCTTGCATCCTCACTGGAGGGGGCGCGGCCCTTCCAGAGGCTCCTTCTCTTGCCCCTCCGGCTCCTCACCTTGACCTCCTCCCCAGAAGAAGAGGAGGCGGAGATCTCATCCAAGGTGAGGTACCGGTTGGAAAGATCCAGGGGAAGAGAGTCAGGATTAGAGAGGTCCAGGGGGAGCTGGCTTCGCCTTCGCGCCACTCTGGTCGGGCTAGATTTTTTTTTGGTCAGACGTTTCCTTCTTGTTCTTTTAGACTCTGTCACACTCCCTCTGTTGCACTCTCGTAGCAAGAGGACAGAGTCACCTCGAACGGTCTAGTCTCCTGAGTTCCTCATTCACCTCATTATCCCCCAGGGTCTCAGCTCTAGGAGAGGCATTCTCTTGGGAGGGCGCAGGCATCACCCCAGGACGGGGTTCCACCTGCCCCCTCTCCATTTGACGCCTCTCCCTCCGTCTCTGCTGGGACGGGCCGTCTTTCTCTCTTCATCGACCCCACTGCCCTGTCACCTTCGCCAGCACTCGCCTCGGCGGTGGGGGCCTCCCGGCTCACCTCCGCGCCTGCACGAGCCACGTTGGCGACAGAGCGTGGCAACGACTGAACGGGTGCCCTAGCTCACCACACAGGTTGCATCTAATCTGCCCACAAGATGCAGCTAGATGGCCTTCACCCCCGCACAACGCGCACCTCTGCACTTGGCAGCTGGCGCTGAAGTGCGAAGGGCTGCCGCACTTGTAACACAGCTTAGGCTGCCCCTGTAGAACACCATGATCCTATCCCGACCAAGGAAAGCAGATGATGGTATGTGGGAAACCGACCCCCTGAATGTTTCAACTTAATCTGAAACGTCCAGGCACCCGACCAGATGCCAAACTCATCCAGGTTCTTGCTAGGAAGACCCTGGACGTCCCCGTACCTGCTCAACCAGGTCAAGATGTCAACACAAGAAAGTGACTCGTTACGGGTCAGAACGGTCACTTTCTTGACCTCATTCTGGCGGGTTATCGCTGCACGAAAAACCCCTGCCAGTCCGGCTGGTCTTTTACCAGTTCATACCCAGACCAGAAAAGTTCAAGACCCTCTGGCCGGGCAAAACTGACATCAAACTCCCGGGTGCCATACGGATGTATCAGGGCAAAGATGTCACATGCCCTGATGCCCATCTGAAAGAGAAGCTCTGCCACCCTCTTCCTGGTAGGGCACGCTTCATTGCCTCTCAATTTCAGACAGACAACATTCCGTCTGGTTGACCCGGGCCGGTTGTGGGTGAGGACCAGGTGGTCTCGCCCCCGCCTTGCTCTCGGAAGGCACGCACGCCATGCCTGTCTATCCAGAAGGATAGATCCACCTGCTGCCCCCTACTGTAATGGAATTCCTCCTCTCCTTAGAGCCTCTAGAAGTTGCCGCTGCAAGTTACCGTCACCAGACATTGGTAATGGGGAGGACAATGGGGACCGCCCCTCCCCCCCTGCGCCGGCGACCACACCAGCATAACCTCTGCCAGGCGTAACCGACGCAGGAGGGGCAGCCGGACCGGGCCCACCCCACCCCCCCAGACCTATCTACAGCAGGTGCCACTCCAGACCCCTCTAAAGGGGCTACATGAGGCGCACCAGCCACTTGTACAGTGGCCGGCCGACCTCCAACATTCACCCCTCCATCAGGGCCCGGAGCAACACCACTAACAGAAACAGTATTTACACTACTAGAAGTGACCACTTCTTCAGTGGCCACTGACACACTCTCCCCTCCCCCCACACACACTGCTGGGCCAGAGGGGACAGAGGTCACACTATTAGTTTTGTCCAGCATATTCATGCTGGACACATTTTTAGCAGTCTTTCCAACCTCCACCTGGCACTTGTCCAGTGCACTAGCAGAGGTGGTCGGAGCCACCTGACCACCAGCCATGTCCCCTTCGCCGCCCGTCCTGGGAGCCTTCCTGTCTGACCCAGGGGCGTAGCTAGAAATGACTGGGCCCCACAGCAAATTTTTGTATTGGGCCCCCCCCTACCCGTGCGTTTCGCTCCCCCTCTATAATGTGCCAGCCATATAGCCCCCCTATAATGTGCCAGTAGTCAGCCATATAGCCCCCAGCCCCCCTATAATGTGCCAGTAGCCAGCCATATAACCCCCTATAATGTGCCAGTAGTCAGCCATATAACCCCCTATAATGTGCCAGTAGTCAGCCATATAACCCCCTATAATGTGCCAGTAGTCAGCCATATAACCCCCTATAATGTGCCAGTAGTCAGCCATATAACCCCCTATAATGTGCCAGTAGTCAGCCATATAACCCCCTATAATGTGCCAGTAGTCAGCCATATAACCCTCCCTATAATGTGCCAGTAGTCAGCCATATAACCCCCTATAATGTGCCAGTAGTCAGCCATATAACCCCCTATAATGTGGCAGTAGTCAGCCATATAACCCCCTATAATGTGCCAGTAGCCAGCCATATAGCACCAGATGCCCCCATAGTGCTCCTCTCCCCATAGTGCCCCCTATAATGTGCCAATATCAAGTGCCTCTGTCTTCCCCCATCCCAATATCATAGTGCCATCCTCTCCCCTGCCCCCTAATGTGTGTGCCAATATGAAGTGCCTATCTCTCCCCCCCATTTGCCAATATCATAGTGCCAATAGCCCCTCCTCCCCTGTGGCAGTAAAGTAAAAGTCCAGTATTTAAAAAATAAAAAAACAAAAAACACACATATACTTACCTCCATGTTAGGCAAGCCTCATTTATCCTGTCTTTCAGAAAAAGTTTGTGAGGGAATCGAACCTGTGACCATTAGGATGAAAGGCAAGACACATATCCACAAGACCATATGAGCTGCATAGCCTGGTAGCTAAAAAAAATAAGACCTCTAGATAAGGAGAACTTTGATAGTGTATCTATACACATTACAGCTGCCCCAACACACCAAGCTCTGCTACATCCATATACAATGTGCTGGTGCAGCTGTAATGTGTATGGATACACTATCAAAGTTCTCCACATCTAGAGGTCATTTTTATTTTTTTTTTAGCTATCTGGCTAGGCAGCAGGTATAGCCTAGTGGTAAAGTGTCTTGCCTTTGAACCTGATGGTCGCAGGTTCAATCCCCAGGGCAAGCTTTTCTGAAAGAAAGAAGAAATAAGTTTTAAATAAATAGACAAGGGCGAGAGTACACTGCGATCGGGAGAGGAGTGAGGACACGTGCTGATTACCCAGGGGAGGAGAGAAGTGAGGACAAACACGTGCTTGCCGGGCCCCCTGTAAGCCCGGGCCCCGAAGCAGCTGCTTCCCCTGCTTCCCCGGTAGTTACGCCCCTGGTCTGACCCCTCCTGCTTCTCCTTACCGCAAACAGGGACGGTGTCCTGCGCCATCTTTGTCGCGTCTTTCTCCCCACTCCTACGCACCGGTCCCACAGCAGAGACCGGGCCAGGGAGGATGGTGGGGTTCGTGCCCTGAGCTGGCTTTTCACTTTGCCCAGGGCACGCAGGGTGGGTCACATAGACATACCTCACCTCTGGCTTCACTGGCTTTTTCTTCCTCCTCTTTCCCATCGGCTCATCTTCAGGTAATTCATTACCAAAGCAGATGTCATCACGTATTTTGGGGGACTCCAGGTGGCGTATTTCGGCCATAAGTTGCCCCCCAACTCCGCTGCTCTCACCGAACTCCCCTTCCTCATCGGAACTAGTGGGGGGCAGGCATACCTGCTCTGCGGGGATACCTGTGGTGATACCAGTTTCCGCAGGTTGCCCCCCCATGTCCGACTCTTCCTCCTCACTACTGGAGTCATCTTCCTGCTGTTTTTGGCTTTTAGTCATTTCATTAAACCTTGCGTCGTTCTTGAGCTTTTCCTTAAAGGGACCGCTGTTATCCAGAATGGCCGCCATTCTTTCTTTCAGCTCTTTAATTATGTCTTTTAGGCCTTTTATTTTATTTGTTATTTCTGGCCTGTTTTTTCCTCAACGCTTTGTCCACCTTCGCCCTCTCAAGCTTTAGGTTCTCCCTAATCTTCTTGAGGGTCCTGTTCGCTTCCTCATACTCCCGGAGGTAGGCCGTGATCCGGGAGCTGTAAACGGCGATTAGTTCCTGGGACTTCATGGTGCCCCAGTCAGCCTCAACTGAGCCCGGCCCACCCCCAGGAGCACTCTGCGTACCTCTTGGAGGGCTACCGTCCGCCCTCCTGGAACTGCCGGCGATGGACACGGCTTCACCTCCGGGGGCTGCAGGGGCCGCTACACCACGACTCCTGGAAGATCTTCTGATCCCCGGGGCGGAAGATGGAACTGAGGCCGGTAGCTCACCTCCCCTACCTCCCGCCGGCCTACCCCGGGAAGTAGGATCCTGGGTCTTCAGTCGCTTCATTGCCCAGGACCCCACCACCTCCCTGGGGAGAGGCAGGGCCTGGGCTGGGAAAGGTGGAAAAATCCCTGGTAGCTTGTCAGCAATCAGCAGCTCCTCCAAGCACAACCACACCCGTCGACTGGCTCCAGTATACTGAGGATTACACCCAGTATACAGGGCAGGAGAAGTGGTACTGTGCAGTGTCCATATATACAGAATAAGAGCAGATACTGAGGATTACACCCAGTATACAGGAGAAGTGGTACTGTGCAGTGTATATATATACAGAATAAGAGCGGATACTGAGGATTACACCCAGTATACAGGAGAAGTGGTACTGTGCAGTGTCCATATATACAGAATAAGAGCAGATACTGAGGATTACACCCAGTATACAGGACAGGAGAAGTGGTACTGTGCAGTGTATATATACAGAATAAGAGCAGATACTGAGGATTACACCCAGTATACAGGACAGGAGAAGTGGTACTGTGCAGTGTCCATATATACAGAATAAGAGCAGATACTGAGGATTACACCCAGTATACAGGACAGGAGAAGTGGTACTGTGCAGTGTCCATAAGTATAGAAAAGGAAGAGATGCTGAGACTTAGCCGCTCTTTGCCGCACTTCGCCTTTTACCTGGATATTCTGTGAGATCCAGTTTCGTGGCTTCTAACACGGGAAAGGTCGGGGCTATAAATGGCGTTACATGCGCTGAAGGCTCCGTGGATCACTAACAAGTCTTTAACCCCTTCCTGTGAGTGACACGAAATTATGGGGAACCTCCTCCCCTTCCCTGATTCCTCCTAAGTGACAGCTTTTCAATGCCTCTTATTTTGTTTTCTTCTTCTTTTATATCATTAAGAAGTAATTCCTGCCGACCGCGGCTAATAGCCGCCATTGTGGAGCCCACCGAGATTTCCAGAGAACTTCCATGTATAAATGTCCATTATATTAAAGGGAATGTTCAGAATTAGAAGAAGACATGGCAGCTTTCTCCTAAAAACAGCTCTGCTCCTCTCTAGTGTTGAGCGCGAATCTTCAAATTGCGAATTTTAATCACAAATATCGCCACTACGAGAATTTGTGAATATTTAGACTATAGTGCTATATATTCGTATTCGCGAATAGTGTTGATAGAGAATATTCTAATCGCGAATTTACTGAAAATTTATTGTGAATATCAACACTTAGCAACATCCCTAGCAACCAGTCGGAAGGTTGCCTACCCCTTAGTGCTGATCGCGAATATTCTAATCGTAAATTTACCGCAAATTTTTTAAAGAATTTATCGCAAATATCGTCACTTAGCAACATCGCTAGCAACTAATAGGAAAGTTAGGAAATATTATAATTACAAATTTTTATCGCAAATTTATTACATTGCCGATTTTCGCAATCAAGTAAATAATGACTGGAGATCACGAATTCTCTAATTTGCATATTTATGGCGAATATTCAGCCAAAAATTTGCTATATATCGCCAATTTGAACAGTATTGATACTATTGTTATTGATGCTGAGCTCCATTCACTCCAATAGGATAGAGCTGCAATACCACACACAACCCGTGGACAGGGGTGGCGCTGTTTTAGCAAAAAGCATCCGTATTTTCTTTAATCTGGGACACAGGCATTTGCCTTTCTTGTTTGAGATTGGGGGTAGTCAAACTATGCGGATGCCCCTGAGATGGGGGGACCGCAATTTATAGATTTAACCCATTCCTCTCTGAAGTAGAAGGCAGCAGAGGAGCTGCAGGAGCTTGTGGACCCTATTACAGTGCATTGGCCTATTGCGCATGCGTTTTCGGGAAGTATAAGCAATGTATTATAAATTAGGTTGGTGGGAAGGGAGGTAGAGGGACAGTTACATTACTGGTTGGGCATCCAATAGCTCTTCAATGAGCACCTGGCTTTGTGTCAGTATTTACTATGATTCTGGAATTCTATTCATGAAGCAGTCAGCTCAGGATGAACACGGTTGGAGCTGATTACTAATAACTTGTTACAATCAGGGCAGCGGTGGTTACAATGTATCAATCACTCTTCTCTTTAGTCCAATGAGCAGGGAGTGTAAATAAAGGCTGGGTGCCCCCTCCTGCGCTGCCAGCTGGAGCTGTGCCTTTAAGGATTGCTGCACAGTAGCAGGAGAATGGCCCAGCCTCCTGCCTGAGCTCTGGAATGGCAAGCAGTTCCTGATGTGATCCTCTGCAGTAACATACACACACCCTGGGCTCTGCACACAGCAGCCTCAGCAACACTGCCCTTGTCTCCTGTGCCCGGGGATGGACTCCCTGGCAGCCTGAGATCACTCCAAGCCTGGCACCACTGGTAAGGCCTCCGCTTCCCTCCATTGCCTCTGTTTTTCTGTCCTCTTCTCCCAAAATCTCAACAGCTGCATAAACAAGTGGAGCAGATACAGATCAGGAGACCAAGCTCCTATCCTGTGCCATTAACCCCTCATCCTGCCTGCCAGGGCATCACCCAGCACCACCCATGGGCACAGCAGCCCAGCAGAGACGTAGGAGTATAATGTATTGTATATTGGGGCACTGGCAGCATTGGGCATCTTTACTGGGAAAACTCTGCATGTGTTTGGAATGGAAGAGAAGGATCTAGCAGTGCTGGAGTTCTCATTTCACTGTATGTAAGTTGTATTTCTTCAGTACTAATAATGTAGTAGATGTCACCTGCAGTCCTATGTAACACCACAGATAACACAGTGATATCTCTCTGAGTACAGATCATGTAGTAGATGTCACCTGCAGTCCTATGTAACAATCACAGATAACACAGTGATAACTCTCTAAATACAGATAATGTAGTGGATGTCACCTGCAGTCCTATGTAACACTACAGATAACACAGTGATAACTCTCTGAGTACAGATAATGTAGTAGATGTCACCTGCAGTCCTATGTAACACCACAGATAACACAGTGATAACTCTCTGAGTACAGACAATGTAGTAGATGTCACCTGCAGTCCTATGTAACACCACAGATAACACAGTGATAACTCTCTGAGTACAGATGATGTAGTAGATGTCACTTGCAGTCCTATGTAACATCACAGATAACACAGTGATAACTCTTTGAGTACAGATAATGTAGTAGATGTCACCTGCAGTCCTATGTAACACCACAGATAACACAGTGATAACTCTCTGAGTACAGATAATGTAGTAGATGTCACCTGCAGTCCTATGTAACACCACAAATAACACAGTGATAGCTCTCTGAGTACAGATAATGTAGTAGATGTCACCTGCAGTCCTATGTAACACCACAGATAACACAGTGATAACTCTCTGAGTACAGATAATGCAGTAGATGTCACCTGCAGTCCTATGTAACACCACAGATAACACAGTGATAACTCTCTGAGTACGGATAATGCAGTAGATGTCACCTGCAGTCCTATGTAACACCACAGATAACACAGTAATAACTCTCTGAGTACAGATAATGTAGTAGATGTCACCTGCAGTCCTATGTAACACCACAGATAACACAGTGATAACTCTTAGTACAGATAATGTAGTAGATGTCACCTGCAGTCCTATGTAACACCACAGATAACACAGTGATAACTCTCTGAGTACAGATAATGTAGTAGATGTCACCTGCAGTCCTATGTAACATCACAGATAACACAGTAATATCTATCTGAGTACAGATAATGTAGTGGATATCCCCTGCAGTCCTATGTAACACCACAGATAACACAGTGATATCTCTCTGAGTACTGATAATGTAGTAGATATCCCCTGCAGTCCTATGTAACACCACAGATAACACAGTGATAACTCTCTGAGTACAGATAATGTAGTAGATATCCCCTGCAGTCCTATGTAACACCACAGATAACACAGTGATATCTCTCTGAGTACAGATAATGTAGTGGATGTCACCTGCAGTCCTATGTAACACCACAGATAACACAGTGATAGCTGAGTACAGATAATGTAGTAGATGTCACCTGCAGTCCTATGTAACACCACAGATAACACAGTGATAACTCTCTGAGTACAGACAATGTAGTAGATGTTACCTGCAGTCCTATGTAACACCACAGATAACACAGTGATAACTCTCTGAGTACAGATAATGTAGTAGATGTCACCTGCAGTCCTATGTAACACCATAGATAACACAGTGATAACTCTCTGAGTACAGATAACGTAGTAGATGTCACCTTCAGTCCTATGTAACACCACAGATAACACAGCGATATCTCTCTGAGTACAGATAATGTAGTAGATGTCACCTGCAGTCCTATGTAACACCACAGATAACACAGTGATAACTCTCTGAGTACAGATAACGTAGTAGATGTCACCTTCAGTCCTATGTAACACCACAGATAACACAGCGATATCTCTCTGAATACAGATAATGTAGTAGATGTCACCTGCAGTCCTATGTAACACCACAGATAACACAGTGATATCTCTCTGAGTACAGATAATGTAGTAGATGTCACCTGCAGTCCTATGTAACACCACAGATAACACAGTGATAGCTCTCTGAGTACAGATAATGTAGCAGATGTCACCTGCAGTCCTATGTAACACCACAGATAACACAGTGATAGCTCTCTGAGTACAGATAATGTAGTAGATGTCACCTTCAGTCCTATGTAACACCACAGATAACACAGTGATAACTCTCTGAGTGCAGATAATGTAGTAGATGTCACCTGCAGTCCTATGTAACACCACAGATAACACAGTGATAACTATGAGTACAGAAAATGTATTAGATGTCACCGGCAGTCCTATGTAACACCACAGATAACACAGTGATAACTCTGAGTACAGATAATGTAGTAGATGTCACCTGCAGTCCTATGTAACACCACAGATAACACAGTGATAACTCTCTGAGTACAGATAATGTAGTAGATGTCACCTGCAGTCCTATGTAACACCACAGATAACACAGTGATAACTCTCTGAGTACAGATAATGTAGTAGAGGTCACCTGCAGTCCTATGTAACACCACAGATAACACAGTGATATCTCTCTGAGTGCAGATAATGCAGTAGATGTCACCTGCAGTCCTATGTAACACCACAGATAACACAGTGATAACTCTCTGAGTACAGATAATGTAGTAGATGTCACCTGCAGTCCTATGTAACACCACAGATAACACAGTGATAGCTCTCTGAGTACAGATAATGTAGTAGATGTCACCTGCAGTCCTATGTAACACCACAGATAACACAGTGATAACTCTCTGAGTACAGATAATGCAGTAGATGTCACCTGCAGTCCTATGTAACACCACAGATAACACAGTGATAACTCTCTGAGTACAGATAATGTAGTAGATGTCACCTGCAGTCCTATGTAACACCACAGATAACACAGTGATAACTCTCTGAGTACAGATAATGTAGTAGATGTCACCTGCAGTCCTATGTAACACTACAGATAACACAGTGATAACTCTGAGTACAGATAATGTAGTAGATGTCACCTGCAGTCCTATGTAACACCACAGATAACACAGTGATAACTCTCTGAGTACAGATAATGTAGTAGATGTCACCTGCAGTCCTATGTAACCACAGATAACACAGTGATGACTCTCCGAGTACACATAATGTAGTAGATGTTGCCTGCAGTCCTATGTAACACCACAGATAACACAGTGATAACTCTCTGAGTACAGATAATGTAGTAGATGTCACCTGCAGTCCTATGTAACACCACAGATAACACAGTGATATCTCTCTGAGTACAGATAATGTAGTAGATGTCACCTGCAGTCCTATGTAACACCACAGATAACACAGTGATAACTCTCTGAGTACAGATAATGTAGTAGATGTATCCTGCAGTCCTATGTAACACCACAGATAACACAGTGATAACTCTCTGAGTACAGATAATGTAGTAGATGTCACCTGCAGTCCTATGTAACACCACAGATAACACAGTGATAACTCTCTGAGTACAGATAATGTAGTAGATGTCACCTGCAGTCCTATGTAACACCACAGATAACACAGTGTTAACTCTCTGAGTACAGATAATGTAGTAGATGTCACCTGCAGTCCTATGTAACACCACAGATAACACAGTGATAACTCTCTGAGTACAGATAATGTAGTAGATGTCTCCTGCAGTCCTATGTAACACCACAGATAACACGGTGATAACTCTCTGAGTACAGATAATGTAGTAGATGTCACCTGCAGTCCTATGTAACACCACAGATAGCACAGTGATAACTCTCTGAGTACAGATAATGTAGTAGATGTCACCTGCAGTCCTATGTAACACCACAGATAGCACAGTGATAACTCTCTCATTAAAGATAATATTGTAGCTGTTATCTGCAGTCCTATGTAACGCCACAGACTCCATTCTGCTAGATCAGTGCTTCCTCTGTCACAGACATGTTGGCAGGCCTACATGGCGGGTGCTGAGCTTGGCTACAATGTTTATCTGCACTGACTACTGTCTCCTGCCTCTGTCGGAGTGGCACCTTGGTTGTCAGCGCTGAGATATCTGTTACTTTTGTCTACATAAACATGGCAGCGTCCTGAGACGGGAGGATGAGAGTAGTAAAGATGATGATGATGGCGGCAGCGTGGGGTTAACTTTTCTTCTTCTTGTTTTATGTTACATTGTATCTTTTTTGTGCTACAACCTTTAAATTGTAAGCTCTTCTACCAAGAGACCTGTGTCCTCATATGTCATTGACATGTATGCGACTAGTCTGTATGTTCCCCACAATGTACAACCTACATGTTTTCATGGCAAGAACTTAACCCTTTGCTTTCTGGGACTCTATAGGTAACAGTGAGTTCATTAAAGTGATGTTTTGTGTATAGCTTGCATATGGCAATATCCACTTCAGATACAGATGAAGCAGAGCTGAACTTGTCATTTTACTGTTTACTCTGGTATTGCAGGTGGATATGCAGTCCTATGTAAAACAGCAGATACACTGTGCCATTTCCATGCATTGTGTCACATGGGGCCCAGCTGCATCTGACAAGCTCAGCTCTGCTACACCTGCCCTCTGCATGTTACGTCTTCGCCTTTACCGGCGAGGGGTTAACAAGGCTGACGTGCGCTCCCCTCTGTCTCTACATGTTTTATATGATAAATCTGAATGTTGTGGAAATCTGAAAAGCGATGCAGGTGTTTGTGGTTTTGGCGCAGCGTAGAGAAGTATGTGTACCGTGCAACGGGCCAAGGATGTGTAGCAGAGCTGGAGAAGAACATCTCGAATGGGTGCAGGTGACTACAGTGAACACTCGGGACAGACAGAAAGTTTCTGCATGAGAAGAAGGGGAACTGTCCCCCGATGGTGGGGCTCGCAGCCCATCATGTCTGGGGTCAGTGCAGATCCTGCTCCTGTACAGAATACAGACTGTGCATTATTTGTCCTCACCAAAAAAATGTGGTAAAAAAATGTGGATTTAAAGTTATCCACACAAGGAACAGGAGGCTGCAGTACCGGAGGCGGCTGATAGAGGGCACTGCTGTCTCATGCTGCCTCCCAGCAGATGTTTGGATGCTGCTGGTCTGGAGAAGAATGACCTCTCTGTGCTGAGGCTTCTGTTCAGTGTGACAGCAGAAAAATGTCCCCTGTGAGGCCAGACCCCTAAGACATGACAAGAGGCGTTCACAAGGGGCCCTTGGAAATGTGCTTAATCCCTGATGTTCCTCTTCTGTTTCCTTCTGGTGTCAGATGCAATAAAAATGTCCTGGGATCCTACTCTAATTCTGATGTCAAGGTGTGTAAAGTGGCCTTGAGAGAAAATCCATTGTAACAGATCTGCAGCTCTGAAATAGCAGCATAAACACCGGAGTGTAAATGTGGAGGAGGCAGCGAGTGTGGAATTGGAGGAGGAGGTGAGTGTAGATGTGGAAGAGGCGGTGAGTGTAGATGAGGAGGAGGCGGTGAGTGTAGATGTGGAGGAGGCGGTGAGTGTGGATGTGCAGGAGGCGGTGAGTGTAGATGTAAAGGAGGCAGTGAGTTTAGATGAGGAGAAGGCAGTGAGTGTAGATGAGGAGGAGGCGGTGAGTGTAGATGAGGAGGAGGCGGTGAGTGTAGATGAGGAGGTGACGGTGAGTGTAGATGAGGAGGTGACGGTGAGTGTAGATGTGGAGGAGGCGGTGAGTGTAGATGAGGAGGAGGCGGTGAGTGTAGATGTGGAGGAGGCGGTGAGTGTAGATGTGGAGGAGGCGGTGAGTGTAGATGTGGAGGAGGCGGTGAGTGTAGGTGTGGAGGAGACGGTGAGTGTAGGTGTGGAGGAGGCGGTGAGTGTAGGTGTGGAGGAGGCGGTGAGTGTAGATGTGGAGGAGGCGGTGAGTGTAGATGTGGAGGAGGCAGTGAGTGTAGATGAGGCGGTGAGTGTAGATGTGGAGGAGGCGGTGAGTGTAGATGAGGAGGAGGCGGTAAGTGTAGATGAGGAGGAGGCGGTGAGTGTAGATGTGGAGGAGGCGGTGAGTGTAGGTGTAGAGGAAGCGGTGAGTGTAGATGAGGAGGAGGTGGTAAGTGTAGATGTGGAGGAGGCGGTAAGTGTAGATGAGGAGGAGGCGGTGAGTGTAGATGAGGAGGAGGCGGTGAGTGTAGATGTGGAGGAGGAGGTGAGTGTAGATGTGGAGGAGGCGGTGAGTGTAGATGTAAAGGAGGCAGTGAGTTTAGATGAGGAGAAGGCAGTGAGTGTAGATGAGGAGGAGGCGGTGAGTGTAGATGAGGAGGAGGCGGTGAGTGTAGATGAGGAGGTGACGGTGAGTGTAGATGAGGAGGTGACGGTGAGTGTAGATGTGGAGGAGGCGGTGAGTGTAGATGAGGAGGAGGCGGTGAGTGTAGATGTGGAGGAGGCGGTGAGTGTAGATGTGGAGGAGGCGGTGAGTGTAGATGTGGAGGAGGCGGTGAGTGTAGATGTGGAGGAGGCGGTGAGTGTAGATGAGGCGGTGAGTGTAGATGTGGAGGAGGCGGTGAGTGTAGATGAGGAGGAGGCGGTGAGTGTAGATGTGGAGGAGGCGGTGAGTGTAGGTGTAGAGGAAGCGGTGAGTGTAGATGAGGAGGAGGTGGTGAGTGTAGATGTGGAGGAGGCGGTGAGTGTAGGTGTGGAGGAGACGGTGAGTGTAGGTGTGGAGGAGGCGGTGAGTGTAGGTGTGGAGGAGGCGGTGAGTGTAGATGTGGAGGAGGCGGTGAGTGTAGGTGTGGACGAGGCGGTGAGTTTAGCTGAGGAGGAGGCGGTGAGTGTAGATGTGGAGGATTCGGTGAGTGTAGATGTGGAGGAGGCGGTGAGTGTAGATGAGGAGGAGGTGGTGAGTGTAGATGTAGAGAAGGCGGTGAGTGTAGATGAGGAGGAGGCGGTGAGTGTAGTTGTGGAGGAGGCAGTGAGTGTAGATGTGGAGGAGGCGGTGAGTGTAGGTGTAGAGGAGGCGGTGAGTGTAGATGTGGAGGAGGCGGTGAGTGTAGATGAGGAGGAGGCGGTGAGTGTAGATGTGGAGGAGGCGGTGAGTGTAGATGAGGAGGAGGCGGTGAGTGTAGATGAGGAGGAGGCGGTGAGTGTAGATGTGGAGGAGGCGGTAAGTGTAGATGTGGAGGAGGCGGTGAGTGTAGATGAGGAGGAGGCGGTGAGTGTAGATGAGGAGGAGGATGCGGTGAGTGTAGATGAGGAGGAGGCGGTGAGTGTAGATGAGGAGGAGGCGGTGAGTGTAGATGTGGAGGAGGCGGTGAGTGTAGGTGTGGAGGAGGCGGTAAGTGTAGATGTGGAGGAGGCGGTAAGTGTAGATGTGGAGGAGTCGGTGAGTGTAGATGTGGAGGAGGCGGTGAGTGTAGATGTGGAGGAGGCGGTGAGTGTAGATGTGGAGGAGGCGGTAAGTGTAGATGTGGAGGAGGCGGTGAGTGCAGATGAGGAGGAAGATGTGGTGAGTCTAGATGAGGAGGAGGCGGTGAGTGTAGATGAGGAGGAGGCGGTGAGTGTAGGTGTGGAGGAGGCGGTGAGTGTAGATGTGGAGGAGGCGGTGAGTGTAGATGTGGAGGAGGAGGCGGTGAGTGTAGGTTTGGAGGAGGCGGTAAGTGTAGGTGTGGAGGAGGCGGTAAGTGTAGATGTGGAGGAGGCGGTAAGTGTAGATGTGGAGGAGGCGGTGAGTGTAGATGTGGAGGAGGCGGTGAGTGTAGATGAGGAGGAGGCAGTGAGTGTAGATGTGGAGGAGGCGGTGAGTGTAGATGAGGAGGAAGATGTGGTGAGTTTAGATGAGGAGGAGGCGGTGAGTGTAGATGAGGAGGAGGCGGTGAGTGTAGGTGTGGAGGAGGCGATGAGTGCCGATGTGGAGGAGGAGGCGGTGAGTGTAGATGTGGAGGAGTCGGTGAGTGTAGGTGTGGAGGAGGCGGTGAGTGTAGATGTGGAGGAGGCGGTGAGTATAGGTGTAGAGGAGTCGGTGAGTGTAGGTGTGGAGGAGGCGGTGAGTGTAGGTGTGGAGGAGGCGGTTAGTGTAGGTGTGGAGGAGGCGGTGAGTGTAGATGTGGAGGAGGAGGTGAGTGTAGATGTGGAGGAGGCGGTGAGTGATGTGGAGGAGGCGGTGAGTGTAGATGTGGAGGAGGCGGTGAGTGTAGGTTTGGAGGAGGCGGTGAGTGTAGGTGTAGAGATGGCTATGAGTGTCGGTGTAGAGGAAGCGGTGAGTGTAGATGAGGAGGAGGCGGTGAGTGTAGATGTGGAGGAGGCGGTGAGTGTAGGTGTGGAGGAGGCGGTGAGTGTAGATGTGGAGGAGGCGGTGAGTGTAGATGTGGAGGAGGCGGTGAGTGTAGGTGTGGAGGAGGCGGTGAGTGTAGATGTGGAGGAGGCGGTGAGTGTAGATGAGGAGTAGGCGGTGAGTGTAGCTGTAGAGATGGCGGTGAGTGTAGGTGTAGAGGAGGTGGTGAGTGTAGATGTAGAGGAAGCGGTGAGTGTAGATGAGGAGGAGGCGGTGAGTGTAGATGTGGAGGAGGCGGTGAGTGTAGGTGTGGAGGAGGCGGTGAGTGTAGATGTGGAGGAGGCGGTGAGTGTAGGTGTAGAGGAGGTGGTGAGTGTAGATGAGGAGTAGGCGGTGAGTGTAGGTGTAGAGATGGCGGTGTGTTTAGGTGTAGAGGAGGCGGTGAGTGTAGGTGTGGAGGAGGCGGTGAGTGTAGGTGTGGAGGAGGCGGTGAGTGTAGGTGTAGAGGAGGCGGTGAGTGTAGGTGTAGAGGAGGCGGTGAGTGTAGGTGTATCAGATGACTGATGTTCTGCTCTGTACATGTGACCTGTATGACTCGTGTACAGCCGCCCTTTATTATTTTGGGGGGCAGTATACAGATGATGACCGGGGCTTCCTAGCTGAGGGCAGTCTCTCTGCGTTTCCTCTCTGTATAAGTCATGCAGTGATTATTCTCCAGAGCGGCTCTTCCAGCCATCACCAGTAACTCCAGCCTGGAGACTGTTTTCCGCCTCAGTGATGAAATTGTTATATTGAAGCATCATGGATGTTCGGGTTTGAGGCCAGAACATCGGCACCTCACGCATTTCACAGTTCTACTTGATTGGCTGCCATGGCCTGGAGCCTTATCCTGATCACTATCCTGATCACTAATGACAGATGTAATTAGGACATTGGATGAGGGGTACAATTCAATGGGTGGGTCTGGTAGGACTGGTGGAGATACGGATGAGGTCCCTGGTGACAATCATTCAGGGATCATACTGTACTGGGGCATTGAGCGTGTACCTGGCTCTGGATCAAATAGCTCCTGGTCATAGAAGCGCCCTCTGCTGTCAGACCTGCCACCAGTGCACCACCAGTATGCCACCAGGTGCAGACATTATGGTTATTATAAGCTCAGGAGAGGGGCACTGGGTATATAAGATGAAATAAGCGTTTCCTCCATTTTTATGGTTTTTATGGTTTGAGCCTCTGTTTGTTTGATGTTTATTCTATTCTGTTAAATCCAGAATGTCACACAACTGAACTCTGTGTCACAAAACGATAGTATTTGTGACAAAAATCTGATTTGTGCATCTGATGAGTAGCCGGGAGCGCATCGGACTGGTGCTCACTATTACAGAATTCTATTCTTTGTTGCAAAGTTCATCTATAGAAAGAAATTGTGTTTCTTATAACATTCTGTAACACAGAGGGAAATACAGATATCATACTACTCACCCACTCATAGGGCATTCGGGGTTTGGCGTAGTCTGGTCCTCGGTGACTTCTGTCCCTGGAGAAGAGAGCCAGCATTGTATATCAGGGTCACATTGCTTACTGTATATTCAACAAGTTTTGGGATATGCTGTCTGATCCTTGTCCAGCCTCCCAGTGTTTATGTAGTCCATACGCTCTTTACCTAGCCTATCACATCTGAGAAATCAGTACAAAATTACCACAAAATATACCTATTACCTCTGCAGCCTCCAAGGGTACCTTGTGTAATGACTGCTCTTAACAGTGTAGTATTCCAGTAATGAGATTTTATTGTGCGGGAATCATTTGTTTGGCTGGTTAAGATTATTACCCCCATAAAAGAATGTAACCGCTTCCAGATAAAGCTGACAGGATAAAAGATCAGGAGAGCAAACTAGGTATTTACTGGGGTCAACCTCTAATGCTGTAAAACAGCAAGAATAGTCAGTGCCTGCACCCATCTTAAACCGGATGAA
Source organism: Bufotes viridis (assembly GCA_033119425.1). Lineage (NCBI taxonomy): Eukaryota > Metazoa > Chordata > Amphibia > Anura > Bufonidae > Bufotes > Bufotes viridis. The sequence continues at coordinate 438,405,926 of CM065592.1, forward strand.
ATGACTGGAAGCTAGTGGAAAAGACACTTTCAAGTGATCACCCAGACCACTCTATGTAATTTACATCTATAAGACTATAAGTACTGCAATACTGCCTCAACGTACAAGAATATAACTACTATAATACTGCCCCCTATGCACAAGAATATAACTACTATAATACTGTTACTATGTACAAGAATATAACTACTTTAATACTGCCTCCTATGTACAAGACTATAACTACTATAATACTGCTCCTATGTACAGGAATATAACTACTATAATACTGCTCCTATGTACAGGAATATAACTACTATAATACTGCTCCTATGTACAAGAATATAACTACTATAATACTGCTCCTATGTACAAGAATATAACTACTATAATACTGCCCCTATGTACAAGAATATAACTACTGTAATACTGCTCCTATGTAAAAGAATATAACTACTATAATACTCTCCTATGTACAAGAATATAACTACTATAATACTGCTCCTATGTACAAGAATATAACTACTATAATACTGCCTCCTATGTACAAGAATATAACTACTATAATACTGCTCCTATGTACAAGAATATAACTACTATAATACTGCTTCTATGTACAAGAATATAACTACTATAATACTACTCCTATGTACAAGAATATAACTACTATAATACTGCTTCCTATGTACAAGAATATAACTACTATAATACTGCTCCTATGTACAAGAATATAACTACTATAATACAGCTCCTATGTACAAGAATATAACTACTATAATACTGCTCCTATGTACAAGGATATAACTACTATAATACTGCTCCTATGTGCAAGAATATAACTACTACAATACTGCTCCTATGTACAAGAATATAACTACTATAATACTGCTCCTATATACAAGAATATAACTACTATAATACTGCCTCCTATGTATAAGAATATAACTACTATAATTCTCTGTCTGTATCTATACAGATTGGAGGCTGAGCAGGAATGCTCGTGGATGTTTCTCTAGGTATTTATGGGATATGTCAGTACAATTGCTGGATTTAATTATGGTGAATTCCATGTTTTTATCTGATCTGATTTCAGTACAAATAAACCTTCCCCGTTGTACACAGATGCTGAAAAAACTTGAAAAGTGTAAAGAGATTTAGCTGTTATTAGTAAGCATTGAGCTAAATACTGAGATCAAAGAGACAGCATGTAATGTAGTGACGTCATCTCAACACCTTCTATATCGTAGTAATGTTATTTGAGTGATGGATATAATGTAGTGATGTCATATAAGAGCTGGATGTAGTTTGTACATTGACGTTATCTGACTGAGGGATCTAGTACAGTGATGTCACCTGAGTGCGGAATATAATATAGTGATGTCATCTCAGTACAGGATATATTATAGTGATGTCATCTCATTACAGGACATAATACAGTGATTTTACCTGAGTACAGGACATAATACAGTGATGTCACCTGAGTACAGGCTATAATACAGTGATGTCACCTGAGTACAGGCTATAATACAGTGATGTCACCTGAGTACAGGATATAATACAGTAAAGTCACCTGAGTACAGGATATAATACAGTGATGTCACCTGAGTACAGGACATAATACAGTGATGTCACCTGAGTACAGGACATAATACAGTGATGTCACCTGAGTACAGGATATAATACAGTAAAGTCACCTGAGTACAGGACATAATACAGTGATGTCACCTGAGTACAGGATATAATACAGTGATGTCACCTGAGTACAGGATATAATACAGTGATGTCACCTGATTACAGGACATAATACAGTGATGTCACCTGAGTACAGGATATAATACAGTGATGTCACCTGTGTAAAGGACATAATACAGTGATGTCACCTGTGTACAGGATATAATACAGTGATGTCACCTGTGTAAAGGACATAATACAGTGATGTCACCTGTGTACAGGATATAATACAGTGATGTCACCTGTGTACAAGATATAATACAGTGATGTCACCTGTGTAGAGGACATAATACAATGATGTCACCTGAGTACAGGATATAAAACAGTGATGTCACCTGTGTACAGGATATAATACAGTGCTGTCACCTGAGTACAGGACATAATACAGTGATGTCACCTAATTACAGGACATAATACAGTGATGTCACCTGAGTACAGGAAATAATACAGTGATGTCACCTAATTACAGGACATAATACAGTGATGTCACCTGTGTACAGGACATAATACAGGTGATGTCACCTGTGTACAGGATATAATACAGTGATGTCACCTGTGTACAGGACATAATACAGTGATGTCACCTAATTACAGGACATAATACAGTGATGTCACCTGTGTACAGGACATAATACAGTGATGTCACCTAATTACAGGACATAATACAGTGATGTCACCTGTGTACAGGACATAATACAGTGATGTCACCTGTGTACAGGATATAATACAGTGATGTCACCTGTGTACAGGACATAATACAGTTATGTCACCTGTGTACAGGATATAATACAGTGATGTCACCTGTGTACAGGATATAATACAGTGATGTCACCTGTGTACAGGACATAATACAGTGATGTCACCTGAGTACAGGACATAATACAGTGATGTCACCTGAGTACAGGATATAATACAGTGATGTCATCGGAGTACAGGACATAATACAGTAAAGTCACCTGAGTACAGGATATAATACAGTAAAGTCACCTGTGTACAGGACATAATACAGTGATGTCACCTGAGTACAGGATATAATACAGTAATGTCACCTGTGTACAGGACATAATACAGTGATGTCACCTGTGTACAGGACATAATACAGTGATGTCACCTGTGTACCGGATATAATACAGTGATGTCACCTGTGTACAGGACATAATACAGTGAAGTCACCTGTGTACAGGACATAATACAGTGATGTCACCTGTGTACAGGACATAATACAGTGATGTCACCTGTGTACAGGATATAATACAGTGATGTCACCTGTGTACAGGACATAATACAGTGATGTCACCTGAGTACAGGACATAATACAGTGTTGTCACCTGTGTACAGGACATAATACAGTGATGTCACCTGATTACAGGACATAATACAGTGATGTCACCTGAGTACAGGATATAATACAGTGATGTCACCTGTGTAAAGGACATAATACAGTGATGTCACCTGTGTACAGGATATAATACAGTGATGTCACCTGTGTAAAGGACATAATACAGTGATGTCACCTGTGTACAGGATATAATACAGTGATGTCACCTGTGTACAAGATATAATACAGTGATGTCATCTGTGTAGAGGACATAATACAATGATGTCACCTGAGTACAGGATATAAAACAGTGATGTCACCTGTGTACAGGATATAATACAGTGCTGTCACCTGAGTACAGGACATAATACAGTGATGTCACCTGTGTACAGGACATAATACAGTGATGTCACCTGAGTACAGGATATAAAACAGTGATGTCACCTATGTTCAGTATATAATACAGTGATGTCACCTGTGTACAGGACATAATACAGTGATGTCACCTGTGTACAGGACATAATACAGTATTGTCACCTGTGTACTGGACATAATACAGTGATTTCAACTGTGTACAGGGCATAATACAGTGATGTCACCTGAGTACAGGACATAATACAGTGATTTCAACTGTGTACAGGACATAATACAGTGATGTCACCTGAGTACAGAACATAATACAATGATGTCACCTGTGTACAGGACATAATACAGTGATTTTACCTGTGTACAGGACATAATACAGTGATGTCACCTGTGTACAGGACATAATACAGTGATGTCACCTGTGTACAGGACATAATACAGTGATGTCACCTGTGTACAGGACATAATACAGTGATGTCACCTGTGTACAGGATATAATACAGTGATGTCACCTGTGTACAGGATATAATACAGTGATGTCACCTGTGTACAGGACATAATACAGTGATGTCACCTGAGTGCAGGATATAAAACAGTGATGTCACCTGTGTACAGGACATAATACAGTGATGTCACCTGAGTGCAGGATATAAAACAGTGATGTCACCCATGTTCAGTATATAATACAGTATTGTCACCTGTGTACAGGACATAATACAGTGATTTCACCTGAGTACAGGACATAATACAGTGCTGTCACCTGTGTACAGGACATAATACAGTGATGTCACCTGTGTACATTACATAATACAGTGATGTCACCTGTTTACTGGACATAATACAGTGATGTCACCTGTGTACAGGACATAATACAGTGATGTCACCTGAGTACAGGACATAATACAGTGATGTCACCTGTGTACAGGACATAATACAATGATGTCACCTGTGTACAGGATATAATACAGTGATGTCACCTGAGTATAGGACATAATACAGTGCTGTCACCTGTGTACAGGATATAATACAGTGATGTCACCTGAGTATAGGACATAATACAGTGCTGTCACCTGAGTACAGGATATAATACAATGATGTCACCTGAATATAGGACATAATACAGTGATGTCACCTGTGTACAGGACATAATACAGTGATGTCACCTGTGTACAGGATATAATACAGTGATGTCACCTGTGTACAGGACATAATACAATGATGTCACCTGTGTACAGGATATAATACAGTGATGTCACCTGAGTATAGGACATAATACAGTGCTGTCACCTGTGTACAGGATATAATACAGTGATGTCACCTGAGTATAGAACATAATACAGTGATGTCAGCTGTGTACAGGACATAATACAGTAATGTCACCTGTGTACAGGACATAATACAGTGCTGTCACCTGTGTACAGGATATAATACAGTGATGTCACCTGAGTATAGGACATAATACTGTGCTGTCACCTGAGTACAGGATATAATACAGTGATGTCACCTGAGTACAGGATATAATACAGTGATGTCACCTGAGTACAGGATATAATACAGTAAAGTCACCTGAGTACAGGACATAATACAGTGATGTCACCTGAGTATAGGACATAATACTGTGCTGTCACCTGAGTACAGGATATAATACAGTGATGTCACCTGAGTATAGGACATAATACAGTGATGTCACCTGAGTACAGGATATAATACAGTGATGTCACCTGAGTACAGGAAATAATACAGTGATGTCACCTGAGTACAGGATATAATACAGTAAAGTCACCTGAGTACAGGACATAATACAGTGATGTCACCTGAGTATAGGACATAATACTGTGCTGTCACCTGTGTACAGGACATAATACAGTGATGTCACCTGAGTATAGGACATAATACAGTGATGTCACCTGTGTACAGGATATAATACAGTGATGTCACCTGAGTACAGGATATAATACAGTGATGTCACCTGTGTACAGGACATAATACAGTGATGTCACCTGTGTACAGGACATAATACAGTAATGTCACCTGTGTACAGGACATAATACAATGATGTCACCTGTAGTTCTTTTTTCTTGCTGCCCCTGTAAGGCTACTGTATGTACGGTATAATATAGTAACCATATTATATTAATCCTCTTCTACTTGGAACCCCTGGACTACTGCAGACCCTCCAGCCTTAGTTTTGCAGGCCAGAAATCTTAGTTTGTGGACGAGAGAAATGCTGCCTCCTGTCCCTCTACTTCCCTGAGAGAGTCGCAGTCTCAGGGTCCGCGCAGACCGCAGACCATCAGGACTAAAAATAGCAGGGGGATGTTTTCTTTTTGTCAGATGCTGGGTCTACTGAGGACATATCATGTGACAAAAAGTGCTGACTCCCACCCTAGTTGCCACCCCCCCACCACGAGAATAATTCTATTTGTGGAGTAGGCCACCTTTCTTCAGGAATATGGATGATATTACAGTGTGAGATTCATCCTCTCCCATCATAATGTGAACACAGCACTGCTCCCCAAACAAACGCTACACACCAGCTTTCCTATCTCATTAAATGTAAAAAGTTGGGGACGACTGATCTATATGTTTATCCATAAAGGCAAAACATAGTAGTTATATTCTTGTACATAAAAGCAGTATTATAGTAGTTATATTCTTGTACATAGGAGGCAGTATTATAGTAGTTATATTCTTGTACATAGGAGGCAGTATTATAGTAGTTATATTCTTGTACATAGGAGCAGTATTATAGTAGTTATATTCTTGTATATAGGAGGCAGTATTATAGTAGTTATATTCTTGTACATAGGAGCAGTATTATAGTAGTTATATTCCTGTACATAGGAGGCAGTATTATAGTAGTCATATTCTTGTACATAGGAGCAGTATTATAGGAAAACGAAGAAAATGTCCAGCTTCATACACCAACTCGTTCTTTATTTCAAAGCGATAAAAACATCGGGATACATGTCGCGTCTACGCGTTTCGGATCTCTGTTACAAATACCGTTCCTTAATCATGATCGGTATTTGTAACAGAGATCCGAAATGCGTAGACACGACATGTATCCTGCTGTTTTTATCGCTTTGAAATAAAGAACGAGTTGGTGTATGAAGCTGGACATTTTCTTCGTTTTCCTAAAGTACCTTGGTGCGTCCTGGATCCAGACGCTGTCCGTGCTGCACCTTCCACGGAGAGCGCACCACATCTCCTGATTCTAGGAGCAGTATTATAGTAGTAATATTCTTGTACATAGGAGGCAGTGTTATAGTAGTTATATTCTTGTACATAGGAGCAGTATTATAGTAGTTATATTCTTGTACATAGGAGGCAGTATTATAGTAGTTATATTCTTGTACATAGGAGCAGAATTATAGTAGTTATATTCTTGTACATAGGAGCAGTATTATAGTAGTTATATTCTTGTACATAGGAGCAGTATTATAGTAGTTATATTCTTGTACATAGGAGGCAGTACTATAGTAGTTATATTCTTGTACATAGGAGCAGTATTATAGTAGTTATATTCTTGTACATAGGAGCAGTATTATAGTAGTTATAATCTTGTACATAGGAGCAGTATTATAGCAGTTATATTCTTGTACACAGGAAGCAGTATTATAGTAGTTATATTTTTTTTTACATAGGAGGCAGTATTATAGCAGTTATATTCTTGTACATAAGAGCAGTATTATAGTAGTTATATTCTTGTACATAGGAGCAGTATTATAGTAGTTATATTCTTGTACATAGGGGCAGTATTATAGTAGTTATATTCTTGTACATAGGAGCAGTATTTTAGTAGTTATATTCTTGTACATAGGAACAGTATTATAGTAGTTATATTCTTGTACATAGGAGCAGTATTATAGTAGTTGTATTCTTGTATATAAGAGCAGTATTATAGTAGTTATATTCTTGTACATAGGAGGCAGTATTATACTAGTTATATTCTTGTTCATAGGAACAGTATTATAGTAGTTATATTCTTGTACATAGGAGCAGTATTATAGTAGTTATATTCTTGTACATAGGGGCAGTATTATAGTAGTTATATTCTTGTACATAGGAGCAGTATTATAGTAGTTATATTCTTGTACATAGGAGGCAGTATTATGGTAGTTATATTCTTGTACATAGGAGCAGTATTATAGTAGTTATATTCTTGTAGATAGGAGCAGTTTTATAGTAGTTATATTCTTTTACATAGGGGCAGTATTATAGTAGTTATATTCTTGTACATAGGGGGCAGTATTATAGTAGTTATATCCTTGTAAAAAGGAGGCAGTATTATAGTAGTTATATTCTTGTACATAGGAGCAGTATTATAGTAGTTATATTCTTGTACATAGGAGCAGTATTATAGTAGTTATATTCTTGTACATAGGGGCAGTATTATAGTAGTTATATTCCTGTACATAGGAGCATTATTATAGTAGTTATATTCTTGTACATAGGAGGCAGTATTATAGTAGTTATATTCTTGTACATAGGAGCAGTATTATAGTAGTTATATTCTTGTACATAGGAGCAGTATTATAGTAGTTATATTCTTAGACATAGGAGCAGTATTATAGTAGTTATATTCTTGTACATAGGAGACAGTATTATAGTAGTTATATTCTTGTACATAGGAGGCAGTATTATAGTAGTTATATTCTTGTACATAGGAGCAGTATTATAGTAGTTATATTCTTGTACATAAGAGACAGTATTATAGTAGTTATATTCTTGTACATAGGAGCAGTATTATAGTAGTTATATTCTTGTACATAGGAGCAGTATTATAGTAGTTATATTCTTGTACATAGGAGCAGTATTATAGTAGTTATATTCTTGTACATAGGAGACAGTATTATAGTAGTTATATTCTTGTACATAGGAGGCAGTATTATAGTAGTTATATTCTTGTACATAGGAGCAGTATTATAGTATTTATATTCTTGTACATAGGAGACAGTATTATAGTAGTTATAGTCTTGTACACAGGAGGCAGTATTATAGTAGTTATATTCTTGTACATATAGGGTACATAGAGACAGTCTGTCTGTTCATCCATCGATCATTCCTTCTATAATATTAGATTATATTAGTACATAGGTGGTGACGTCATTTCACTATGTTGTATTTAGAAGTCCTTCTTTGCTCCCTGGTTCCCCTTCCATTGGTTTGGTTATGAGGACCTGTGTGTAGATGGGTCGCTTTACTGGATACCTTCACCCCTGGGTTTCTTGGGTTGCTGAAGGAGGGCACAGTATTTTAGTAGATAAAGTTTCCACTACTGGCTTTATTCTCTCGTTTTGTGTTTTCTGACCTATTTCACTGACACCTTCGGAATAAACATGATATTCCACATAACATCAACTCTCCTGCAATATCCCATCTGCAGTCGCCCCTTCCATAAATCAGCTGTGTTCCTCCAGGCTGAATGCTCGGGATTTTGTAATGTTCCATGCTGAGCCCTTGAAATCCATTGCATGGAAGTGCAGGGTCCACGGAGACTTTTTCCCCATGGTGCTATTGACCCGAGGTCCTGGGAGCCTGCTCCATTCCAGAGGCACAATCTCATCCAGATGGAAGCCAGTGTCCTTGCAGTGCATGCGAGCAGCCGGCATGGCCCTTACATCATGGAAACTGCTCTCACTACACTGACTTACAAGCTGGAATTTCACAAATGCAACTTAATGCTCTTTGCTTCCATGTAAGGCAGTACAGTGACATCTATATCTCCGCATTAACCCCTTCGCTGCCAGAGAGCTGTCCAAAATGCTGGCGAGGAGTGGCACTTATAGTCACTAGATCATGAATGGAATCCTATTCTGGACTGACACTGACAGCAAGGCAAAGAAGGAGCAGTGTAGGAATGTAACAGCGCAGATTTTTACGCCATTCGTGTCCTGTTGGTCTGAGGAAGGGGCCATTACCGCCATATAGTCTTCTGTTCCTGACTTTTTCCATACAGTATATAAGGTGGAGTAACTGCATTCACTATAGTCAGCTTCGCGCCGGCTGATAGCAGGGAACAATAGTTTCCTTTTTTTATTGCTCCACATTCACATACACAGCACATGGAGACAGGCATCAAGTTCACTGTCTCTTTAAATGAGCCTAGAGGCTCCTGGTAATGGTGACTATTGCTGGACTGTCACCGGATGGCGGTAATTTCAGCGTCTTCTGTGTTCTGCCCTCAGATGCCAACGTTCTGGAGAACTGGATAGCCAGTAATTATTGAAGATGGCATCATCCTCGTCTAGACGGCGGGCAGCATCCAAGGTGACCGCGTGTTGTCTTAAGGGCCAGGCGACACGAGACGTTACCGCGCTATAATAATCCAGTGCGAAATTATTAACTGGCTGGTCTAGGCTCATGTACATGACGCTTAAAGGGATTTTCCCATCTCAGACAATGGGTACAATATCGCTAGGATATGCCCCCATTGTCTGATAGGTCATCTACAATGAGAACCGAGCAGGGAAATGAGCGGAGGGCGCACTGCGCATGCGCAGCCGCCCTCCATTCATTTCTATGGGGCCGGCGAAAATAGCCGAGCGCTGGCTCTGCTATTTCCATCTGCCCCATAGAAAGGAATGGGAGCATGGGCCGCGCACGCGCGGTGCGCTCCCATTTACTTCTATGGGAGCAGCGCTTGGTGGTGGACGGACCCTGGGAAATCTGGGGTCCTCCAGCCACAGCGCTCTCCCCGCTTCGTTCTCGTTGTAGGTGCGGGTCTTAGAGGTGGGACCCGCACCTATCAGATATGTCTTAGAGATATGTCCCCATTGTCTGAAGTGGGAATACCGCTTTAATCCGTGTGTAATGAAAGGTTCTGCAACTTTCTGATAAACTTTGTGGTTGAATTCATCATTGTTTTTAAGATCTCTGCTTGCTTGTGAATTGGAACCATTGTTGTTTATACCAGAGGCTGAAAACTTCCGCAGACCTGATAATTCTCACAGCTGAGGGTTTGTTACAGTAAGGGATGTATGATATTCCTCATTCATCTGGATAGTAGCTAGGGGTGCACGATAATTAGGGGCAGGAGTTGCCGCCACCGTGGGGGACCATGAAGGCAACTTTCATTCCCATACATTGCATCTCCATTTTGTTCCATGAAGGTGACAAACTTTGGGCCTTACTGTCCCAGTTTTGGGTCATATAGTGAAGGGGAATAGTGCCCCTCTATTAGTGCCCCTCTATTAGTGCCCCTCTATTTGTTACCCCTTGTGGTCCCCAAGTATACAGCCAAAATATAAAGGATGCAACAAACCATCTCTGTGCAGTCGCTGTAACAAATTAGAATTTATAAACACTCATTTCCTGGAGTGATAATACTCTCCCCGGTTAACATCAGGGTCACTATAACTGCTGTGACAAGCTCCAAGAACACTTTACTCCCCCCCCCCCCAGTCTTCCTTCCAGTAGGAATATTACAGATGGCCGACATTCCCAGTTCACCTCCGCTGCATTAAATGTGGATTGCGGCGACTGCAGTAAATCCTCTTCCCTGCATTGACCTAAAAGCAGAGAGCTGGGCAGAGAAGGGGAAGGGGAGGTGATGATTTATGCAATGCAGCATATGGGGTATAGGCTGGACACATGGAGACCAGCCATTTCTTCTCCGCCATGACAGACATCTCCCATTAAATTTTATTTCAGGGCAAATACAGCAGCTGGAAGCTTCACATTCACGCGTCAACAGCATATATAATGCTGCGTAATATTCAGTGAGCTCAACCTCTATCCTGTCTATACTCCAGTCAGCTCCAGAGCTGCATTCATAATTCTGCTGGCTGTTGTTAAAAGGGGTTTCCGAGATTTTTATACCGGTGACCTCTGGATAGGTCATTATCAGATTGTTGGGGTCCCACGCCCGGGGCCCCTGTTGATCAGCTGTTTCAGAAGGCACCAGCGGTCCAGTGTTTTCACATGGCTGGTATATAGTACCTGGGTCAGTACTACAGCTCCCATCAGTGGGATATACAGACGCCAGGACCAGCAGGACTGTGTATGCAGCTCTGGGTGTAACTGGAGTTTACACCAGCGACAAGTAGAACAAAGTATCTGAAAAAAGCTTCAATATGATATGTACAGAGTGAGTGTTTTTACGTTTTCTCCAGTTTCAAGCACTCTGCTTGCTGTCCGTAAATGGAAACCAACTCCAGACCGCAGAAAGATTTGTGCTGTTGATGTGCACAGAGGATTATCTGGACGCAGAAATATTAGGTCAACTTTCCTGTCCCAGTTCCTTCTTATCAGTGTCTGGGGCGTGTATACTTTTGCACCTCGGCATATGAGCTGCATGGGGCAGCAGATCTAGTACTCATGCCTGTTGTCTCCTCGCCGCTTAATGCTGGTGAAAGGACCCTGATTAAATAGATGGATTCCCGCTTTCTCCCGGGGCGGCGTCTATTCACAGCGCAGGTTCATCTGAGGCAGCGCGCGAGATGTTGACGTGATCAGCGCCGAGGTTCTAGGATCTCGCAGGGTGACTCTGGGCTGGGGCGCCATTTCTTAAATAACAATCCCTCATTTATCGCGTTATTACCAGTATCCGTTACATAGGAGCAATCCAGAAATGATTTCTTCCATGCTTTCTATTACCATTTCCAATAATCCGGCAGATTTACGGCCACTGGTTTGGCGGATTATTGGAAATTTCTAACTATTGGAGTTTTATGGTCCATCGCCCCCGTACTGGCGGAGACATGTAAAACCCACTGAGCGCGGCCCTTTCCCAACCTGAATGCTGGATTTTCTATAATCCAGAATAAGACTGCGCTGTATTCCTGATTAGTGGGATTTTGTGCATGTAATTGGGTTATGGAAGTGAAATCACTGTTTAAATGAAGTTCTAAATAGACTTTGGGGGTCATTTATTAAGACCCCTGTCCGTTCTTAATAGCCCCTTTAGCTGGCGGTGGATCCGCCGAAACTATGACGGATAAATGTAAGACCGATTCCTTACTGGCTTAAATTTAGAACATTTTCTATGCGTAAAACAGGCGTAGAAAATAGGGCCCCTTCCACGCCTCGCCCGCTTTTATAGACCTGGCGTGAGTGGGGGAATGTCGCAGATTGCGGCAAAAATAACCTTTGGCGCAATCTACAGAAACGGGAGTAAATGACCCCCTTTGTGTTTCATTTCCTCACTATTTTGAAGATCACTGCTTGCTGTCATTGAATGAAAATCTTCTTCTTTTCATCCAGAGGCAGTAATCCTGTGCACAGCTCCTCCGGCTCTCAGCAGAGAAGTGGATACAATTGTTTCCAGTGTAGACAATGCTCTGGACTCCAGACTGATACATTGTAACAAACTAGCAGAGAGCTCTGTGCTGCATCCTTCTCTGAAGGGAGATACATCGGGGCTGCAGTAGTGACCATATTGGTTGTCACCCAGCTTTCCCAGTGACAGATATAACTTCTAAGCAGCTGAATCGCTTGTTTTTGCCGCGCGAGGGGCAGTGACAGCGCACACATGTGCCGTGGGGTAAGAATAGCAGCCGGCCTGTATGGGGGATACAATGAGCCTGGAATGTGCGGGTAATGAGGTCCCCTCTGTTCTATATCCAGTGTGGAGGGCGCAGGGTATGTGGCCTGTGGAATGCTCAGCACGCTGGGGAGGGGGATGTGGTGTCACACGCTGCGCTCTCATACTGTACCGGACACTGAGGGGGAGAGATCCTTGTAGGAAGCATTGGGAATGGTTCCCTGGATCATGTACTATACTGGGAGCCCTAATACTGGGATAAACTGGGACTACAAACCGACTGGGGGAAGGTAATTATCTATCTCCTATCTATCTATCTATCTATCTATCTATCTATCTATCTATCTATCTATCATCTATCTATCTATCTATCTATCTATCTATCTATCTATCTCATATCTATCTATCTATCTATCTGTCTCCTATCTATCTATCTATCTATCTATCTATCTATCTATCTCCTATCTATCTCAAATCTATCTATCTATCTATCTATCTATCTATCTATCTATCTATCTATCTATCTATCTATCCTATCTCTATCTATCTCATATCTATCTATCTATCTATCTATCTATCTATCTATCTATCTATCTATCTATCTATCTATCTATCCCATATCTATCTATCTCCTATCTATCTATCTATCTATCTATCTATCGATCTATCTATCTATCTATCTATCTATCTCCTATCTATCTCATATCTATCTATCTCATATCTATCTATCTATCTATCTATCTATCTCCTATCTATCTAATCTATCTGTCTATCTACATAACTTAGTTATCACTGTGTTATCTGTAGTGTTACATAGGACTGCAGGTGACATCTACTACATTATATGTACTCAGAGTTATCACTGTGTTATCTGTGGTGTTACATAGGACTGCAGGTGACATCTACTACATTATCTGTACTCAGAGAGTTATCACTGTGTTATCTGTGGTGTTACATAGGACTGCAGGTGACATCTACTACATTATCTGTACTCAGAGAGTTATCACTGTGTTATCTGTGGTGTTACATAGGACTGCAGGTGACATCTACTACATTATCTGTACTCAGAGAGTTATCACTGTGTTATCTGTGGTGTTACATAGGACTGCAGGTGACATCTACTACATTATCTGTACTCAGAGAGTTATCACTGTGTTATCTGTGGTGTTACATAGGACTGCAGGTGACATCTACTACATTATCTGTACTCAGAGAGCTATCACTGTGTTATCTGTGATGTTACATAGGACTGCAGGTGACATCTACTACATTATCTGTACTCAGAGAGTTATCACTGTGTTATCTGTGGTGTTACATAGGACTGCAGGTGACATCTACTACATTATCTGTACTCAGAGAGCTATCACTGTGTTATCTGTGATGTTACATAGGACTGCAGGTGACATCTACTACATTATCTGTAGTTATCACTGTGTTATCTGTGGCGTTACATAGGACTGCAGGTGACATCTACTACATTATCTGTACTCAGAGAGTTATCAATGTGTTATCACTGGTGTTACATAGGACTGCAGGTGACATCTACTACATTATCTGTACTCAGAGCGTTATCACTGTGTTATCCTGGCATTACATAGGACTGCAGGTGACATCTACTGCATTATCTGTACTCAGAGAGTTATCACTGTGTTATCTGTGGTGTTACATAGGACTGCAGGTGACATCTACTACATTATCTGTACTCAGAGAGTTATCACTGTGTTATCTGTGGTGTTACATAGGACTGCAGGTGACATCTACTACATTATCTGTACTCAGAGAGTATCACTGTGTTATCTGTGGTGTTACATAGGACTGCAGGTTGACATCTACTACATTATCTGTACTCAGAGAGTTATCACTGTGTTATCTGTGGTGTTACATAGGACTGCAGGTGACAGCTACTACATTATCTGTACTCAGAGAGTTATCACTGTGTTATCTGTGGTGTTACATAGGACTGCAGGTGACATCTACTACATTATCTGTACTCAGAGAGTTATCACTGTGTTATCTGTGGTGTTACATAGGACTGCAGGTGACGTCTACTACATTATCTGTACTCAGAGAGTTATCACTGTGTTATCTGTGGTGTTACATAGGACTGCAGGTGACATCTACTACATTATCTGTACTCAGAGAGTTATCACTGTGTTATCTGTGGTGTTACATAGGACTGCAGGTGACATCTACTACATTATCTGTACTCAGAGTTATCACTGTGTTATCTGTGGTGTTACATAGGACTGCAGGTGACATCTACTACATTATCTGTACTCAGAGAGTTATCACTGTGTTATCTGTGGTGTTACATAGGACTGCAGGTGACATCTACTACATTATCTGTACTCAGAGAGTTATCACTGTGTTATCTGTGGTGTTACATAGGACTGCAGGTGACATCTACTACATTATCTGTACTCAGAGAGTTATCACTGTGTTATCTGTGGTGTTACATAGGACTGCAGGTGACATCTACTACATTATCTGTACTCAGAGAGTTTTCACTGTGTTATCTGTGGTGTTACATAGGACTGCAGGTGACATCTACTACATTATCTGTACTCAGAGAGCTATCACTGTGTTATCTGTGGTGTTACATAGGACTGCAGGTGACATCTACTACATTATCTGCACTCAGAGAGTTATCACTGTGTTATCTGTGGTGTTACATAGGACTGCAGGTGACATCTACTACATTATCTGTACTCAGAGAGCTATCACTGTGTTATCTGTAGTGTTACATAGGACTGCAGGTGCCATCTACTACATTATCTGTACTCAGACAGTTATCATTGTGTTATCTGTAGTGTTACATAGGACTGCAGGTGAGATCTACTACATTATCTGTACTCAGAGAGATATCACTGTGCTATCTGTAGTGTTACATAGGACTGCAGGTGACTTCTACTACATTATCTGTACTCAGAGAGTTATCACTATGTTATCTGTGGTGTTACATAGGACTGCAGATGACATCTACTACATTATCTGTACTCAGAGAGTTATCACTGTGTTATCTGTGGTGTTACATAGGACTGCAGGTGACATCTACTACATTATCTGTACTCAGAGAGTTATTACTGTGTTATCTGTGGTGTTACATAGGAATGCAGGTGACATCTACTACATTATCTGTTCTCAGAGAGTTATCACTGTGTTATCTGTGGTGTTACATAGGACTGCAGGTGACATCTACTGCATTATCTGTACTCAGAGTTATCACTGTGTTATCTGTGGTGTTACATAGGACTGCAGGTGACATCTACTACATTATATGTACTCAGAGTTATCACTGTGCTATCTGTCGTGTTACATAGGACTGCAGGTGACATCTACTACATTATCAGTACTCAGAGAGTTATCACTGAGTTATCTGTGCTGTTACATAGGACTGCAGGTGACATCTACTACATTATCTGTACTCAGAGAGTTATCACTGAGTTATCTGTGGTGTTACATAGGACTGCAGGTGACATCTACTACATTATCTGTACTCAGAGAGTTATCACTGAGTTATCTGTGGTGTTACATAGGACTGCAGGTGACATCTACTACATTATCTGTACTCAGAGAGTTTTCACTGTGTTATCTGTGGTGTTACATAGGACTGCAGGTGACATCTACTACATTATCTGTACTCAGAGAGCTATCACTGTGTTATCTGTGGTGTTACATAGGACTGCAGGTGACATCTACTACATTATCTGCACTCAGAGAGTTATCACTGTGTTATCTGTAGTGTTACATAGGACTGCAGGTGACTTCTACTACATTATCTGTACTCAGAGAGTTATCACTGTGTTATCTGTGGTGTTACATAGGACTGCAGGTGACATCAACTACATTATCTGTACTCAGAGAGCTATCACTGTGTTATCTGTGGTGTTACATAGGACTGCAGGTGACATCTACTACATTATCTGTACTCAGAGAGATATCACTGTGTTATCTGTAGTGTTACAGAGGACTGCAGGTGAGATCTACTACATTATCTGTACTCAGAGAGCTATCACTATGTTATCTGTGGTGTTACATAGGACTGCAGATGACATCTACTACATTATCTTTACTCAGAGAGTTATCACTGTGTTATCTGTGGTGTTACATAGGACTGCAGGTGACATCTACTACATTATCTGTACTCAGAGAGTTATCACTGTGTTATCTGTGGTGTTACATAGGACTGCAGGTGACATCTACTACATTATCTGTACTCAGAGAGTTATCACTGTGTTATCTGTGGTGTTACATAGGACTGCAGGCTCCACTTCTGCGTTTCTCCATTATCCGGTTCTGCTACATCTGTTTGTCGTTAGCTTTTAGTCTCTGACTGAGAACAGATACTGATGGGAGTTGATGCTGGACTTGCTGGTCTCTGTCTTAGACGTTGCACTGTGCAGACGCTCCTTTCTATAATTGCACTACATTTTCTGCAATATTTGGGATCTGGTGATACTTTGTGGATAATGATTTGCATGTTTTGTATCCAGTGGCTTCTGCAGGATGTGATACAATGTAACAGATAAGAACCCGCTGCTGTGACCCATCGGTGTGAAGCTGGCGTCTCTTTCTCATTGTGCAGATTTTCCCATAACCCTGAGTTTAGTTGTCACTGCCTAATCTGGGCAGGGCTGATTTAATCGGGGGTGGATTAGGATTTGTTCCGCCCACAAATTACACGAATCATGTTACCAGGAAGTAATCCACTTTACTGGTGGCTTCAAATATGGTCCTACCACCGGGCCACTATCATCTTCCACACATGCCTCATGACCTGACCACTTAACCTGCAATATCGCTGAGACATGAGGCACAGGAAACCTCAATCACAGCGCGAGTGCAGTTTTTGCAAAGTGTCAGTGAGCAGAATATTGCCGACTCAGACAAATGCGATTGACTTGTCAGTTACGCTGGGACAGCTGCTTTGTCTGGGAACAATGGTGCAGTGTCTGTGGGTCTCACACGGCTGGATCTGCCTACACAGCGGCCGCAATCCGACCCAGGAAGAATGCCGCCGCAGAAAGTGGCCAGAGAGCTGCACTGATGATGGAGAGAGTGAGACAAAAAGAGAGAAGTAAGAGTAGAGAGAATAGAGAGAAAAGATAGTAGACAGAGAGAATGGAGAGAGAGAGATGGTAAAATAAGAGCAGAGCGAGAGAACAGAAGAGAGATGAGGAGGAGATAGAGGGAAGAAGAGAGAAAAGAGAGCAGAGAGGATTGGAGAAGAAAAGGAAAGGAGAAGGAAAAGATAAGAGGAGAGAAAGAAGAAAGAAAAGCAAAGATCAGAGAAGAGGAATGAAAGGAGAGAGAAGGGAAGGGGATATAGCAGGAGAGACAGAATAGGAGAGAAGAGAGGGGAGAGATAAATAGTGTGGAGAGAAATGGGTAGAAGGAAGAAGAGAGAGCAAAGATGAGATTAGAAAAGAGGAAAGAGAAGAGATAGAGGAAAGAGGAGAGAATAGAGAGCGGAGAAGGGAGTGAAGAAAAGGGTAGAAGGAAGAAGAGAGAGCAAAGATGAGATTAGAAAAGAGGAAAGAGAAGAAATAGAGGAAAGAGGAGAGAATAGAGAGCGGAGAAGGGAGTGAAAAATACCAAATTCGGGAGAGACGTGCGTTTTGCAATATCTGCGGCACATATTGGCATTTGATAGCAGTCCGCAGAAGCCACAGATAGGCAGATGTACCACATGTACCAGCAGACAGTGAACTATGTGCCCATCAGCAAACATCCGGGCGGTGAATGTCCCATAATACAAGGTCGGAGCTTCTACATAACAGAGATGTGTGTCTATAGATCTTGCACATAGTTTAGAACCATTATTCTGAGCATGTCCTACTTTCAACATCGAGTATGGCTCATGAAGGAAGTTCTGTGTGGTGAACTGGCTCGGTGGGTATATAAGGTGTGATAGGATGTCTGCACACATATCCCTCGGTGGGTATATAAGGTGTCTGATAGGCTGTCTGCACACATATCCCTCGGTGGGTATATAAGGTGTGATAGGATGTCTGCACACATATCCCTCGGTGGGTATATAAGGTGTGATAGGCTGTCTGCACACATATCCCTCGGTGGGTTTATAAGGTGTGATAGGCTGTCTGCACACATATACCTCGGTGGAATATAAGGGATTTAAAAGGCTGTCTGCACACATATCCCTCGGTGGGTATATAAGGTGTGTGATAGGCTGTCTGCACACATATCCCTTGGTGGGTATATAAGGGGTGTGATAGGCTGTCTGCAGACATATCCCTCGGTGGGTATATAAGTTGTGATAGGCTGTCTGCACACATATCCCTCGGTGGTATATAAGGGGTTTGAAAGGCTGTCTGCACACATATCCCTCGGTGGGTATATAAGGTTGATTGGCTATCTGCACACATATCTCTCATTGGGTATATAAGGTGTGTGATAGGCTGCCTGCACACATATCCCTCGGTGGGTATATAAGGTGTGTGATAGGCTGACTGCAAACATATCCCTCGGTGGGTATATAAGGTGTGATAGGCTGTCTGCACACATATCCCTCAGTGGGTATATAAGGTGTGAGATAGGCTGTCTGCACACAGATCCCTCGGTAGGTATCTCGGTGGGTATATAGGGTGTGATAGGCTGTCTGCACACATATCCCTCGGTGGGTATATAAGGTATGATAGGCTGTCTGCACACATACCCCTCTGTGGGTATATAATGTATGATAGGCTGTCTGCACATATATCCCTCGGTGGGTATATAAGGTGTTTGATAGGCTGTTTGCACACATATCCCTCGGTGGGTATATAAGGGGTTTGAAAGGCTGTCTGCACACATATCCCTTGGTGCGTATATAAGGTGTGTGATAGGCTGTCTGCACACATATCCCTCGGTGGGTATACAAGGTATGATAGGCTGTCTGCACACAGATCCCTCGGTAGGTATCTCGGTGGGTATACAAGGTGTGATAGGCTGTCTGCACACATATCCCTCAGTGGGTATATAAGGTGTGTGATAGGCTGTCTGCACATACATCCCTCGGTAGGTATCTTGGTGGGTATATAGGGTGTGATAGGCTGTCTGCACACATATCCCTCGGTGGGTATATAAGGTATGATAGGCTGTCTGCACACATACCCCTCTGTGGATATATAATGTGTGATAGGCTGTCTGCACATATATTCCTCGGTGGGTATATAAGGTGTGTGATAGGCTGTCTGCACACATATCCCTCGGTGGGTATATAAGGGGTTTCAAAGGCTGTCTGCACACATATCCCTCGGTGGGTATATAAGATGTGTAATAGGCTGTCTGTACACATATCCCTCTGTGGGTATATAAGGGGCGTGATAGGCTGTCTGTACACATATCCCTCGGTGGGTATATAAGGTGTGTGATAGGCTGTCTTCACACATATCCTAGGTAGGTATATAAGGGGTGATAGGCTGTCTGCAGACATATCCCTCGGTGGGTATATAAGGTGTGATAGGCTGTCTGTACACATAGCCCTCGGTAGGTATATAAGGTGTGTGATAGGCTGTCTGTAAACATAGTCCTCGGTAGGTATATAAGGTGTGTGATAGGCTGTCTGCACACATATCCCTCGGTGGGTATATAAGGTGTGTAATAGGCTGTCTTCACACATATCCTAGGTAGGTATATAATGTGTGTGATAGGTTATCTGCACACATATCCCTCATGGGTATATAAGGGGTGATAGGCTGTCTGCAGACATATCCCTCGGTGGGTATATAAGGTGTGATAGGCTGTCTGTACACATGGCCCTCGGTAGGTATATAAGGTGTGTGATAGGCTGTCTGCACACATATCCCTCAGTGGGTATATAAGGTGTGATAGGCTGTCTGCACACATATCCCTCGGTGGGTATATAAGGGGTGTGATAGGCTGTCTGCACACATATCCCTCGGTGGGTATATAAGGTGTGATAGGCTGTCTGCAGACATATCCCTCGGTGGGTATATAAGGTGTGATAGGCTGTCTGTACACATAGCCCTCGGTGGGTATATAAGGTGTGTGATAGGCTGTCTGCACACATATCCCTCAGTGGGTATATAAGGTGTGAGATAGGCTGTCTGCACACAGATCCCTCGGTAGGTATCTCGGTGGGTATATAGGGTGTGATAGGCTGTCTGCACACATATCCCTCGGTGGGTATATAAGGTATGATAGGCTGTCTGCACACATACCCCTCTGTGGGTATATAATGTGTGATAGGCTGTCTGCACATATATCCCTCGGTGGGTATATAAGGTGTGTGATAGGCTGTCTGCACACATATCCCTCGGTGGGTATATAAGGGGTTTGAAAGGCTGTCTGCACACATAGCCCTTGGTGGGTATATAAGGTGTGTGATAGGCTGTCTGCACACATATCCCTCGGTGGGTATACAAGGTATGATAGGCGGTCTGCACACATATCCCTCAGTGGGTATATAAGGTGTGTGATAGGCTGTCTGCACACAGATCCCTCGGTAGGTATCTCGGTGGGTATACAAGGTGTGATAGGCTGTCTGCACACATATCCCTCAGTGGGTATATAAGGTGTGTGATAGGCTGTCTGCACACTGATCCCTCGGTAGGTATCTTGGTGGGTATATAGGGTGTGATAGGCTGTCTGCACACATATCCCTCGGTGGGTATATAAGGTATGATAGGCTGTCTGCACACATACCCCTCGGAGGGTATATAAGGTGTGATAGGCTGTCTGCACACATATCCCTCGGTGGGTATATAAGGTGTGATAGGCTGTCTGCACACATATTCCTCGGTGGGTATATAAGGTGTGATAGGCTGTCTGCACACATATCCCTCGGTGGGTATATAAGGTGTGTGATAGGCTGTCTGCATACATATCCCTCGGTGGGTATATAAGGGGTATGATAGGCTATCTGCACACATATCCCTTGGTGGGTATATAAGGTGTGTGATAGGCTGTCTGCACACATATCCCTCGGTGGGTATATAAGGGGCGTGATAGGCTGTCTGTACACATATATCTCGGTGGGTATATAAGTGGTGGGATAGGCTGTGTGCACACACATCCATCGGTGGGTATATAAGGTGTGTGATATGCTGTCTGCACACATATCCCTCGGTAGGTATGTAAGGGGTGTGATAGGCTGTCTGCACACATTTCCCTCGGTGGGTATATAAGGGGTGATAGGCTGTCTGCACACATATCCCTCGGTGGGTATATAATAGGTGTGATAGGCTGTCTGCACATATATCCCTCTGTGGGTATATAAGGTGTGTTATAGGCTGTCTGCACACATATCCCTCAGTGGGTATATAAGGGGTGTGATAGGCTGTCTGCACACATATCCCTCGGTGGGTATATAAGGGGTGTGATAGGCTGTCTGTACACATATCCCTCGTGGGTATATAAGGTGTGTGATAGGCTGTCTGCACACATATCCCTCAGTGGGTATATAAGGGTTGTGATAGACTGACTGCACACATATCCCTCAGTTGGTATATAAGGGTTGTGATAGACTGACTGCACACATATTCCTCGGCAGGTATATAAGGGGTGTGATAGGCTGTTTGCACACATATCCCTCGGTGGGTATATAAGGTGTGATAGGCTGTCTGCACACATATCCCTCGTGGGAATATAAGGTGTGTGATAGGCTCTCTGCACACATATCCCTCGGTGGGTATATAAGATGTGATAGGCTGTCTGCACACATATCCCTCGGTGGATATATAAGGTGTGATAGGCTGTCTGTACACATATCCCTCGGTGGGTATATAAGTGGTGTGATAGGCTATCTGCACACATATCCCTCGGTGGGTATATAAGGTGTGATAGGCTGTTTGCACACATATCCCTCAGTGGGTATATAAGGTGTGTGATGGGCTGTCTGCACACATATCCCTCATGGGTATATAAGGGGTGTGATAGGCTGTCTGCAAACATATCCCTCGGTGGGTATATAAGGTGTGATAGGCTGTCTGCACACATATTCTTTGTGGGTATATAAGGTGTGTGATAGGCTGTCTGCACACATATCCCTCGGTGGGTATATAAGGGGTGTGATAGGCTTTCTGCACACATATCCCTCGGTGGGTATATAAGGGGTGTGATAGGCTGTCTGCACACATATCCCTCAGGGGGTATATAAGGTGTGTGATAGGCTGTCTGCAATCATATCCCTCGGTGGGTATATAAAGTGTGATAGGCTGTTTGCACACATATTTCTCGGTCAGTATATAAGGTGTGTAATACGCTGTCTGCACACATATCCCTCGGTGGGTATATAAGGTGTGATAGGCTGTCTGCACACATATCCCTCGGTGGGTATATAAGGGGTGTGATAGGCTGTCTACACACATAACCCTCGTGGGTATATAAGTTGTGATAGGCTGTCTGCACACATATGCCTCGTGGGTATATAAGGTGTGTGATAGGTTATCTGCACACATATCCCAGCTGTGTAGAAGACTGGATGAAGAACAGAAAAACTCTGCTACCAAGCTGAGGTTGTGGAAAACTGTCTTAAGTCACACGTCATTCTTCAAGACAAGACTGAGCCCAGCAACAAGACAAAAGGTCGTTATAGTGCATCAGCAGGGTCTCTCCCAGGCAATGATTTAAGTATACTGGGCTTTCAAGATGTGCTGTTTAAGTTCTTTTCTAGAAGCACACAGAATTGGCAACTGTGAGGATGGTAGATACAGTGGTCAGCCAAGGAAACTTAGTGTAACAGGCAGTAGGTGTGGACCCACTGTGCCAACTAACCAGTTTGACTTTGGGCTAAACCTAAGGGTGTTGTCCTGGTGGTTTCCTGGCATCCACCCTTTAACCCATGTACAGGGATTTGGTCTTCGCCGGAGGGAGCCAGCCAGACTGCTACCTCTTGGAGTGGTCCTGTTGTAGTTGGATGCTGACCTCAGGGGTCAGAGACACCAATGTGAAGCACAAAGGACCCAGTACAAAGGCATATTCCAAAAAGCAATTCCAAGGTCGCGATAGGGAGAGTATGTGCGTAGTCCAGGTAACAGTTTCATGGTCGAGTCAGGCGGCAAGGAGCAGAATCGGTAGACAGGCAAGGTTCGGTACTACAGACACCTTTACTGGTTACTAGAAACTGGACAACCATAAAGCTCAGAAGAGGAGGTGGATCCACAGCCCAGCTGAGGAGGAAGATTGGTCAGCTCGCCAGCATTACACATAGTGTAGCAGATACGTTTTTAAAGGAACTCAGCAAGGAGATTGTTTCAAACATCTTGGAGAACCTACCAAAGACCTTCTGTGGATGTAGTTTTGCTCAACTGATTCTGTCTCTTCATGTAATCCCAGACATACTGGATGATGAGATCAGGGCTCTGTGTGGGCCATATCATTCCTTCCAGGACTCCTGATGGTTGGCTGGATGTTTGGGGTCATTGTTCTTCTGCAGAATAGACTTGGCGTCAATCAGCCTCCCTGATGGTATTACATGATGTATAATTATCTGCCTGTATTTGTCATCATTGAGAACACCATTAATCCTGACCCAACTCCATTTGCTGAAATGCAGCGACAAACTTGCAAGGACGCTCCACCATCTTCACTGCTGCATGCAGACACTTATTACTTTACCGCTCTCCAGCTCCAGTAAACAACCTGCCTTCTGTTATAGCCAAATATTTCAAATATTTCTGCTGCCATTTTTCTGCACCCCAGTTTCTATGTTTTTGTGCATAGTTGAGCCGCGTGACTTTGTTTTCATGTTGAAGGTATGGCTTCTTGGCATCTGTTCTTCCATGAGGTCCACTTATGGCTAGACTTCTCTGAACAATATGTGGGTATACCTGGGTCCCACTAGTGTCTTCCAGTTCTGAGCTGATGGCATTGCTGGACATCTTTGGATTTCGAAGGGA
This sequence comes from Bufotes viridis, assembly GCA_033119425.1. Classification (NCBI taxonomy): domain Eukaryota; kingdom Metazoa; phylum Chordata; class Amphibia; order Anura; family Bufonidae; genus Bufotes; species Bufotes viridis. The sequence goes on from CM065592.1 coordinate 438,430,668, forward strand.
CGTAAGCATGAGATGTATTTCATCTGCTGCTACATTGAAATCTTTGCCTGGGAGAGACTTTGCTGATACAATATAACTACCTTGTGTCTTGTTGCTGGGCTTAGTCTTGACCTGTAGTATGACCTGTGACACGAGACTGTCTTCCACAACCTCAGCTTTGTAGAAGAGTTTGGCTATTCCTCATCCAATCTCAACTGTTACACAACTGTTTCTGTCAATGACTGTGTTTCAACCTACATATGAAAATGATTACTGTTAACACCTGTTCGGTACAATTTGGTGATTATGCACCTGACTATAACTTTACAAACTCCTTGACTGTGTGCAAGTGTACCCAGAAGAACTGATGCTGAAGGTAAAATGGCGGGGGGGGGGGGGGGGAAACACTGGATACGGATTGGATTTAGATTTCTTTTATCTTTATTCACTTTGCATTTTGTTAACTGATAATTATAAACTATTAGCACTTCTATTTTTGAAGGCATTCTTATTCTGCAGCATTTTTTCAAAAAAACAACAACTTTTGCACCGTACTTTATAATGGGCCCAGGGTCCACCTATATTTGGCAGCGAAGAGAAATTATGTATTTTCTGAGACGTAAACAACCGTGCAGGGCAGGGAACAGCAGACTGCAGGAAATGTCATGTAAACATGGCTCCATATCATGGGGAAAGCGCACCGTCAAGATGGGGGGGCTCTGAATCATGAGGGAAATGCGGCATCCAGAGAGGGGGGCTCTGAATCATGGAGGAAGTGTGACATCCAATGAAGGGGGCGTAGAATTAGGAAGTGCAGCATCCAGAGAAGGGGGGCTTCAAATCTTGTTATCTATTTCTCTACTTATCTATCTCTGTGTATGGTGCACAGATGTAGCAGAGCTGAATTTGCTGTCTGTAAGTTGCTGACATTAGGAGGATCTATCATCTGGACCAGTTTAAGAGAGGGCATCTGAATGGGGGATAAAAGTCCTGTGCTGATGATCTCTATCCTAAGGCCCCTTTCACACAAGCGTGACGGATTAGGTCTGGATGCCTTCAGGGTGCGTTCAGTGAAACTTGCACCATTGAAACTTGCACCATCTTGCATTCACGTCAAGCATTGCACCCGCGTAGAAAATTCGCTCGTGTGAAAGGGGCCTTACCGTCACCACTTCCCTCGCAGGAGGCCTAGCAGCGGGTACACAATTATTTTATAGAAAATCCAACAGCAACCAATCTGTTGACCGCTCTGCATGGGGCGATTATTTATTAACCTGCAGTCCTATGTTAAGCTATAGCTAATACAACATGATCACCCGCCCCCAATAGCACTGAATCTGTTCAGTGACGTCCATTAGTCTGATAAATCTGATAATCTAGCACCAATCCCAGCTGTAATGGTAAAGACTCATTCCATCTGCGCAGTATGTCATTTGCCCTAAATGCTAGTCGGGGTGATATGACCCCAAACTTTTCTTGGGGCGAGGAGACAGTCCTGAAGGGGGTAATCAGTGTTACAGCCTATGGGGCTCATGTCATGGCCTCTGAATTTCGTTATCAGTTGGTATTTCCCATGTGATACATTGTTGCATATCTAGAGTTAGTTCTATTGCTGCAGCTGTCACAGCTGCCCCAAGAGCTGCCAGGGTGTCTGCATTGGCAGTGCCCGCTTGCTGCCCCTCTTCTGCACCTTTAAGTGTCTCTTTCGTATGACCAGCAGCTTCTTTGATGGGTACCAGCCTTCTTTTTCCAGCGAGCGGCAGGGCGGTTGTTGACATAAGCGGGCAGAGTGGCGCAGCCTGTCTTTCATAATGAAGAGGCTTTTTTTCAGGAGAGCTGGCACGGATCGGCCCCGGCACGCTGGGCCAAGTTTCTGTGGAGATCTTCTGCAGTACACAAACCCCTCGCATGTTTCAGAATCTCCAGTCAGGAAATCATTTGCGTTCTTCAATGGGGACTTGTTGCCAATAATAAAGTCTCCCTCTTCTCAGGGGACCAGGGCTTAACATAGACCCAGCATCTGGGCCGTTCTCTTCTGTAGGATTTCCCACATCACGCTCAGATTCCTTTCAACATTCCCATGGATTTCAGGAATATCCAGCGCTCATCCCATCTGTAGGCGGCAGGTCTGGACATAAGGCCATGGCTCTGCGTCCAGGGGGTTCACAGCTGCTGATAGGGACAAAGAGGTAAGAACCCTGTGGATCACCAGTGTGGAGGAAGTGGATCACTAGTGTGGAGGAAGTGGATCACTAGTATAGATTAGGTGTACTACCAGTGTGGAGGAGATGTATCACTAGTGTGGAGGAAGTGGATCACTAGTGTGGAGGAGGTGTATCACCAGTGTGGAGAAAGTGGATCACTAGTGTGGAGGAAGCGGATCACTAGTGTGGAGGAAGTGGATCACTAGTGTGGAGGAGGTGTATCACTGTTGTGGAGGAAGTGTATCACCAGTGTGGAGGAGGTGTATCACTAGTGTGGAGGAGGTGTATCACTAGTGTGGAGGAAGTGTATCACCAGTGTGGAGGAGGTGTATCACCAGTGTGGAAAAGATGTATCACTAGTGTGGAGGAGGTGTATCACCAGTGTGGAGGAGTACCACTAGTGTGGAGGAGGTGTATCACCAGTGTGGAGGAAGTGGATCACTAGTGTGGAGGAGGTGTATTACTAGTGTGGAGGAGGTGTATCACTAGTGTGGAGGAGGTGTATCACTAGTGTGGAGGAGGTGAATCACCAGTGTGGAGGACGTGTATCACTAGTGTGGAAGAGATGTATCACTAGTGTGGAGGAGGTGTATCACTAGTGTGGAGGACGTGTATCACTAGTGTGGAGGTGGTGTATCACTAGTGTGGAGGAAGTGTATCACAAGTGTGGAGGAGGTGTACCACTAGTGTGGAGGAGGTGTATTACTAGTGTGGAGGAGGTGTATCACTAGTGTGGATGAGGTGTATAACCAGTGTGGAGGAGGTGTACCACTAGTGTGGAGGAGATGTATCACCAGTGTGGAGGAAGTGGATCACTAGTGTGGAGGAAGTGGATCACTAGTGTGGAGGAGGAGTATCACTAGTGTGGAGGAGATGTACCACTAGTGTGGAGGAGGTGTATCACTAGTGTGGAGGAGATGTATCACTAGTGTGGAGGAAGTGGATCACTAATATAGATGAGGTGTACCACTAGTGTGGAAGAGGTGTATCACTAGTGTGGAAGAGGTGTATCACTAGTGTGGAGGAGGTGTATCACTAGTGTGGAGGAAGTGTATCAATAGTGTAGAGGAAGTGTATCACTAGATTGGAGGAAGTGTATAACTAGTGTTGAGGTCAGGTGTATCACTAATATAGATGAGGTGTATCACTAGTGTGGAGGAAGTGGATCACTAGTGTGGAGGAGGTGTATCACTAGTGTGGATGAGGTGTATCACTAGTGTGGAGGAGATGTATCACCAGTGTGGAGGACATGTATCACTAGTGTGGAGGACGTGTATCACTAGTGTGGAAGAGGTGTATAACTAGTGTGGAGGAGGTGTATCACTAGTGTGGGGGAAGTGTATCACTAGTGTGGAGGAGGTGAATCACTAGTGTGGAGGAGATGTATCACTAGTGTGGAGGAGATGTATCACTAATATAGATGAGGTGTACCACTAGTGTGGAAGAGGTGAATCACCAGTGTGGAGGACGTAAATCACTAGTGTGGAGGATGTGTATCACTAGTGTGGAGGAGGTGTATCACTAGTGTGGAGGAGATGTATCACCAGTGTAGAGGAGGTGTATTACTAGTGTGGAGGAGGTGTATCACTAGTGTGGAGGAAGTGTATCACTAATATAGAGGAGGTGTATCACTAGTGTGGAGGAGGTGTATCACTAGTGTGGAGGAGGTGTATCACTAGTGTGGAGGAGGTGTATCACTAGTGTGGAGGAGGTGTATCACTAGTGTGGAGGAGATGTATCACTAGTGTGGAGGAGGTGTATCACTAGTGTGGAGGAGGTGTATCACTAGTGTGGAGGAGGTGTATCACTAGTGTGGAGGAGGTGTATCACTAGTGTGGAGGAGGTGTATCACTAGTGTGGAGGAAGTGGATCACTAATATAGAGGAGGTGTATCACTAGTGTGGAGGAGGTGTATCACTAATATAGATGAGGTGTACCATAAGTGTGGAGGAGGTTTATCACTAGTGTGGAGGAGGTGTATCACTAGTGTGGAGGAGGTGTATCACTAGTGTGGAGGAGGTGTATCACTAGTGTGGAGGAGGTGTATCACTAGTGTGGAGGAGGTGTATCACTAGTGTGGAGGAAGTGTATCACTAGTGTGGAGGAGATGTATCACTAGTGTGGAAGAGATGTATCACTAGTGTGGAGGAGGTGTATCACTAGTGTGGAGGAGGTGTATCACTAGTGTGGAGGAGGTGTATCACTAGTGTGGAGGAGGTGTACCACTAGTGTGGAGGAGGTGTATCACTAGTGTGGAGGAGGTGTATCACTAGTGTGGAGGAGGTGTATCACTAGTGTGGAGGAGGTGTATCACTAGTGTGGAGGAGGTGTACCACTAGTGTGGAGGAGGTGTATCACTAGTGTGGAGGAGGTGTATCACTAGTGTGGAGGAGGTGTATCACTAGTGTGGAAGAGGTGTACCACTAGTATGGAGGAGGTGTATCACTAGTGTGGAAGAGATGTACCACTAGTGTGGAGGAGGTGTATCACTAGTGTGGAAGAGGTGTATCACTAGTGTGGAGGAGGTGTATCACTAGTGTGGAGGAGGTGTATCACTAGTGTGGAGGAGGTGTATCACTAGTGTGGAGGAGGTGTATCACTAGTGTGGAAGAGATGTACCACTAGTGTGGAGGAGGTGTATCACTAGTGTGGAAGAGGTGTATCACTAGTGTGGAGGAGGTGTATCACTAATATAGATGAGGTGTACCATAAGTGTGGAGGAGGTTTATCACTAGTGTGGAGGAGGTGTATCACTAGTGTGGAAGAGGTGTATCACTAGTGTGGAGGAGGTGTATCACTAGTGTGGAGGAGGTGTATCACTAGTGTGGAGGAGGTGTACCACTAGTATGGAGGAGGTGTATCACTAGTGTGGAAGAGGTGTATCACTAGTGTGGAGGAGGTGTATCACTAGTGTGGAGGAGGTGTATCACTAGTGTGGAGGAGGTGTATCACTAGTGTGGAAGAGATGTACCACTAGTGTGGAGGAGGTGTATCACTAGTGTGGAAGAGGTGTATCACTAGTGTGGAGGAGGTGTATCACTAGTGTGGAGGAGGTGTACCACTAGTGTGGAGGAGGTGTATCACTAGTGTGGAGGAGGTGTATCACTAGTGTGGAGGAGGTGTATCACTAGTGTGGAGGAGGTGTACCACTAGTGTGGAGGAGGTGTATCACTAGTGTGGAGGAAGTGTACCACTAGTGTGGAGGAGGTGTATCACTAGTGTGGAGGAGGTGTACCACTAGTGTGGAGGAGGTGTACCACTAGTGTGGAGGAGGTGTATCACTAGTGTGGAGGAGGTGTACCACTAGTGTGGAGGAGGTGTACCACTAGTGTGGAGGAGGTGTATCACTAGTGTGGAGGAGGTGTATCACTAGTGTGGAGGAGGTGTATCACTAGTGTGGAGGAGGTGTACCACTAGTGTGGAGGAGGTTTATCACTAGTGTGGAGGAGGTGTATCACTAATATAGATTAGGTGTACCACCAGTGTGGAGGAATTGTATCACTAGTGTGGAGGAGGTGTATCACTAGTGTAAAAAGAAATATATCACTAGTGTAGAGCAAGTGTATCACATTTGTAGAGGAAATAGATCACTAGAGTAGTGGAAGTGTATCACTAATGCAGAGGAAATGCATCGCTAATTTAGAGAAAGTGCACAGGAATCGTCCTGGTATCTTGGTATGGTGCACAGACTGAGGGTTATGTAGTGGGATAAGGAGAGTGACTTGTGTAGAGGAAGTTTATAGCTAGTCATGGCAGCACAGTGGAGATCTTCTGAAATGTCACAGACCAAGAGTGGCGTGAAAGAATAGGGATGGCTCCCAGCAGCACAGAGTATGTCAGGACGGGACTGTGCCCCTCCTCTATACAGTGTGTGTGGGATGTTTAACCAGATGCATACAGTGTATTCACGGCCAGCACTGATCGGCTTCTCTGGATGATACCTGTGCTGCAGTTTATATGTCAGAGCATTAATACTACTATGCTGCACTAAAGCTAAGGGGGGGACGACTGCGGCTGATGTGGGAGATATTCACAGGCTGGACACTGGGTTACTTTCCAAGCAGGAAAGGCAGAGATGAATTATCCTTTGTGTGGTGATTGTGGGTGACTGGTGCGTAGCTGCGAATCATGAGCAATAATTATCCCATCTATGTCATTAATGTGATGTGGAGGGAGGCGGTAAAATATCTCACTGCACCATCCGGGTCCAGCCATCAGCATCGACTGCCACAATGAGACACTGACACTTGGGGTACAGGATAATGACACTGACACTCGGGGTACAGGATAATGACACTGACACTTGGGGTACAGGATAATGACACTGACACTCGGGGTACAGGATAATGACACTGACACTGGGGGTACAGGATAATGACACTCGGGGTACAGGATAATGACACTGACACTTGGGGTACAGGATAATGACACTGACACTTGGGGTACAGGATAATGACACTGACACTCGGGGTACAGGATACTGACACTTGGGGTACAGGATAATGACACTTGGGGTACAGGATAATGACACTGACACTCGGGGTACAGGATAATGACACTCGGGGTACAGGATAATGACACTGACACTTGGGGTACAGGATAATGACACTGACACTCGGGGTACAGGATAATGACACTGACACTTGGGGTACAGGAAAATGACACTGACTCTCGGGGTACAGGATAATGATACTGACGCTCGGGGTACAGGATAATGACACTGACACTCGGGGTACAGGATAATGACACTGACACTCGGGGTACAGGATAATGACACTGACACTTGGGGTACAGGATAATGACACTGACACTTGGGGTACAGGATAATGACACTGACACTTGGGGTACAGGATAATGACACTGACACTCGGGGTACAGGATAATGACACTGACACTCGGGGTACAGGATAATGACACTGACACATGGGGTACAGGATAATGACACTGACACTCGGGGTACAGGATGATGACACTGACACTTGGGGTACAGGATAATGACACTCGGGGTACAGAATAATGACACTCGGGGTACAGGATAATGACACTGACACTTGGGATACAGGATAATGACACTGACACTCGGGGTACAGGATGATGACACTGACACTTGGGGTACAGGATAATGACACTGACACTCGGGGTACAGGATGATGACACTGACACTTGGGGTGCAGGATAATGACACTGACACTTGGGGTACAGGATGATGACATTGACACTTGGGGTACAGGATGATGACACTGACACTTGGGGTACAGGATAATGACACTGACACTCGGGGTTCAGGATAATGACACTGACACTTGGGGTACAGGATAATGACACTGACACTTGGGGTACAGGATAATGACATTGACACTTGGGGTACAGGATAATGACACTGACACTCGGGGTTCAGGATAATGACACTGACACTTGGGGTGCAGGATAATGACACTGACACTTGGGGTACAGGATAATGACATTGACACTTGGGGTACAGGATAATGACACTGACACTTGGGGTACAGGATAATGACACTGACACTCGGGGTTCAGGATAATGACACTGACACTTGGGGTACAGGATAATGACACTGACACTTGGGGTACAGGATATTGACACTGACACTCGGGGTACAGGATAATGACACTGACACTTGGGGTACAGGATAATGACACTCGGGGCACAGGATATTGACACTGACACTTGGGGTACAGGATAATGACACTGACACTCGGGGTACAGGATAATGACACTGACACTTGGGGTACAGGATAATGACACTGACACTCGGGGTACAGGATAATGACACTGACACTCGGGCTACAGGATAATGACACTGACACTCGGGGTACAGGATAATGACACTGACACTTGGGGTACAGGATAATGACGCTGACACTCGGGGTACAGGATAATGACGCTGACACTTGGGGTACAGGATAATGACAATGACACTTGGGGTACAGGATAATGACACTCGGGGTACAGGATAATGACACTGACACTTGGGGTACAGGATAATGATACTGACACTCGGGGTACAGGATAATGACAATGACACTCGGGGTACAGGATAATGATACTGACACTCGGGGTACAGGATAATGACACTGACACTTGGGGTACAGGATAATGACACTGACACTTGGGGTACAGGATAATGACACTGACACTCGGGGTACAGGATAATGACACTGACACTCGGGGTACAGGATAATGACACTGACACTTGGGGTACAGGATAATGATGCTGACACTCAGGGTACAGGATAATGACACTGACACTCGGGGTACAGGATAATGATACTGACACTCGGGGTACAGGATAATGACAATGACACTCGGGGTACAGGATAATGATACTGACACTCGGGTACAGGATAATGACACTGACACTGGGTACAGGATAATGACACTGACACTCGGGGTATAGGATAATGACACTGACACTTGGGGTGCAGGATAATGACACTGACACTCGGGGTACAGGATAATGACACTGACACTTGGGGTACAGGATAATGACACTGACACTTGGGGTGCAGGATAATGACACTGACACTCGGGGTACAGGATAATGACACTGACACTTGGGGTACAGGATAATGACACTGACACTTGGGGTACAGGATAATGACACTGACACTTGGGGTACAGGATGATGACACTGACACTCGGGGTACAGGATAATGACACTGACACTCGGGGTACAGGATAATGACACTGACACTTGGGGTACAGGATAATGACACTGACACTCGGGGTACAGGATAATGACACTGACACATGGGGTACAGGATAATGACGCTGACACTTGGGGTACAGGATAATGACACACTGACACTTGGGGTACAGGATGATGACACTGACACTCGGGGTACAGGATAATGACACTGACACTTGGGGTACAGGATAATGACACTGACACTTGGGGTACAGGATAATGACGCTGACACTTGGGGTACAGGATAATGACGCTGACACTCGGGGTACAGGATAATGACACTGACACTTGGGGTACAGGATAATGACAATGACACTCGGGGTACAGGATAATGATACTGACACTCGGGGTACAGGATAATGACACTGACACTCGGGGTACAGGATAATGACAATGACACTCGGGGTACAGGATAATGATACTGACACTCGGGGTACAGGATAATGACACTGACACTTGGGGTACAGGATAATGACACTGACACTCGGGGTACAGGATAATGACACTGACACTTGGGGTACAGGATAATGACAATGACACTTGGGGTACAGGTTAATGACAATGACACTCGGGGTACAGGATAATGATACTGACACTCGGGGTACAGGATAATGACACTGACACTCGGGGTACAGGATAATGACACTGACACTCGGGGTATAGGATTATGACACTGACACTTGGGGTGCAGGATAATGACACTGACACTCGGGGTACAGGATAATGACACTGACACTTGGGGTACAGGATAATGACGCTGACACTTGGTGTGCAGGATAATGACACTGACACTCGGGGTACAGGATAATGACACTGACACTTGGGGTACAGGATAATGACACTGACACTTGGGGTACAGGATAATGACACTGACACTTGGGGTACAGGATGATGACACTGACACTCGGGGTACAGGATAATGACACTGACACTCGGGGTACAGGATAATGACGCTGACACTTGGGGTACAGGATAATGACACTCACACTTCGGGGTACAGGATAATGACACTGACACTTGGGGTACAGGATAATGACGCTGACACTTGGGGTACAGGATAATGACACACTGACACTTGAGGGTACAGGATGATGACACTGACACTCGGGGTACAGGATAATGACACTGACACTCGGGGTACAGGATAATGACGCTGACACTTGGGGTACAGGATAATGACACTGACACTTGGGGTACAGGATAATGACACTGACACTTGGGGTACAGGATAATGACACTGACACTCGGGGTACAGGATAATGACGCTGACTTTTCGGGGTACAGGATAATGACGCTGACACTTGGGGTACAGGATAATGACACAGGATAATGACACTGACACTTAGGGTACAGGATAATGACACTGACACTTGGGGTACAGGATAATGACACTGACACTCAGGGTACAGGATAATGACACTGACACTCGGGGTACAGGATAATGACACTGACACTCGGGGTACAGGATAATGACACTGACACTTGGGGTACAGGATAATGACACTGACACTCGGGGTACAGGATAATGACACTGACACTTGGGGTACAGGATAATGACACTGACACTTGGGGTACAGGATAATGACACTGACACTGGGGTACAGGATAATGATACTGACACTCGGGGTACAGGATAATGACAACTGACACTCGGGGTACAGGATAATGACACTGACACTCGGGTACAGGATAATGACACTGACACTTGGGGTACAGGATAATGACACTGACACTCGGGGTACAGGATAATGACACTGACACTTGGGGTGCAGGATAATGACACTGACACTCGGGGTACAGGATAATGACACTGACACTTGGGGTACAGGATAATGACACTGACACTTCGGGGTACAGGATAATGACACTGACACTCAGGGTACAGGATAATGACACTGACACTTGGGGTACAGGATAATGACACTGACACTTGGGGTACAGGATAATGACACTGACACTTGGGGTACAGGATAATGACACTGACACTCGGGGTACAGGATAATGACACTGACACTCGGGGGTACAGGATAATGACACTGACACTCGGGGTACAGGATAATGACACTGACACTTGGGGTACAGGATAATGACACTGACACTCGGGGTACAGGATAATGACACTGACACTTGGGGTACAGGATAATGACACTGACACTCGGGGTACAGGATAATGACACTGACACTTGGGGTACAGGATGATGACACTGACACTCGGGGTACAGGATAATGACACTGACACTTCGGGTACAGGATAATGACACTGACACTTAGGGTACAGGATAATGACACTGACACTTGGGGTACAGGATAATGACACTGACACTCGGGGTACAGGATAATGACACTGACACTTGGGGTACAGGATAATGACACTGACACTCGGGGTACAGGATAATGACACTGACACTTGGGGTACAGGATAATGACACTGACACTTGGGGTACAGGATAATGACACTGACACTCGGGGTACAGGATAATGACACTGACACTTGGGGTGCAGGATAATGACACTGACACTTGGGGTACAGGATAATGACACTGACACTTGGGGTACAGGATAATGACACTGACACTTGGGGTACAGGATAATGACACTGACACTCAGGGTACAGGATAATGACACTGACACTTGGGGTACAGGATAATGACACTGACACTTGGGGTACAGGATAATGACACTGACACTTCGGGGTACAGGATAATGACACTGACACTTGGGGTACAGGATAATGACACTGACACTCAGGGTACAGGATAATGACACTGACACTTGGGGTACAGGATAATGACACTGACACTTCGGGGTACAGGATAATGACACTGACACTGGGGCACAGGATAATGACACTGACACTTGGGGTACAGGATAATGACACTGACACTCGGGGTACAGGATAATGACACTGACACTGGGTACAGGATAATGACACTGACACTTGGGGTACAGGATAATGACACATGACACTTGGGGTACAGGATAATGACACTGACACTTGGGTACAGGATAATGACACTGACACTTGGGGTACAGGATAATGACACTGACACTTGGGGTACAGGATAATGACACTGACACTCGGGGTACAGGATAATGACACTGACACTTGGGGTACAGGATAATGACACTGACACTCGGGGTACAGGATAATGACACTGACACTTGGGGTACAGGATAATGACACTGACACTCGGGGTACAGGATAATGACACTGACACTTGGGGTACAGGATAATGACACTGACACTTGGGGTACAGGATAATGACACTGACACTTGGGGTACAGGATAATGACACTGACACTTGGGGTACAGGATAATGACACTGACACTTGGGGTACAGGATAATGACACTGACACTCGGGGTACAGGATAATGACACTGACACTTGGGGTACAGGATAATGACACTGACACTTGGGGTACAGGATAATGACACTGACACTTGGGGTACAGGATAATGACACTGACACTTGGGGTACAGGATAATGACACTGACACTTGGGGTACAGGATAATGACACTGACACTTGGGGTACAGGATAATGACACTGACACTTGGGGTACAGGATAATGACACTGACACTCGAGGTACAGGATAATGACACTGACACTTTCGGGGTACAGGATAATGACACTGACACTCGGGGTACAGGATAATGACACTGACACTCGGGGTACAGGATAATGACACTGACACTCGGGGTACAGGATAATGACACTGACACTCGGGGTACAGGATAATGACACTGACACTTGGGGTACAGGATAATGACACTGACACTTGGGGTACAGGATAATGACACTGACACTTGGGGTACAGGATAATGACACTGACACTTGGGGTACAGGATAATGACACTGACACTTGGGGTACAGGATAATGACACTGACACTTGGGGTACAGGATAATGACACTGACACTTGGGGTACAGGATAATGACACTGACACTTGAGGTACAGGATAATGACACTGACACTTGGGGTACAGGATAATGACACTGACACTCGGGGTACAGGATAATGACACTGACACTCGGGGTACAGGATAATGACACTGACACTGGGGTACAGGATAATGACACTGAACACTTGGGGTACAGAGATAATGACACTGACACTTTGGGGTACAGGATAATGACACTGACACTTGGGGTACAGGATAATGACGCTGACACTTGGGGTACAGGATAATGACACTGACACTCGGGGTACAGGATAATGACACTGACACTTGGGGTACAGGATGATGACACTGACACTTGGGGTACAGGATAATGACACTGACACTTGGGGTACAGGATAATGACACTGACACTCGGGGTACAGGATAATGACACTGACACTTGGGGTACAGGATAATGACACTGACACTTGGGGTACAGGATAATGACACTGACACTTGGGGTACAGGATAATGACACTGACACTTGGGGTACAGGATAATGACACTGACACTCGGGGTACAGGATAATGACACTGACACTTGGGGTACAGGATAATGACACTGACACTTCGGGGTACAGGATAATGACACTGACACCTGGGGTACAGGATAATGACTACTGACACTTAGGGTACAGGATAATGACACTGACACTTGGGTACAGGATAATGACACTGACACTCGGGGTACAGGATAATGACACTGACACTTGGGGTACAGGATAATGGCGCTGACACTCGGGGTACAGGATAATGACACTGACACTTGGGGTACAGGATAATGACACTGACACTTGGGGTACAGGATAATGACACTGACACTCGGGGTACAGGATAATGACACTGACACTCGGGGTACAGGATAATGACACTGACACTCAGGTACAGGATAATGACACTGACACTCGGGTACAGGATAATGACACTGACACTTGGGGTACAGGATAATGACACTGACACTTGGGGTACAGGATGATGACACTGACACTTGGGGTACAGGATAATGACACTGACACTTGGGTACAGGATAATGACACTGACACTCGGGGTACAGGATAATGACACTGACACTTAGGGTACAGGATAATGAACAATGACACTTGGGGTACAGGATAATGATCACTGACACTCGGGTACAGGATAATGACACTGACACTCGGGGTACAGGATAATGACACTGACACTTGGGGTACAGGATAATGACACTGACACTCGGGGTACAGGATAATGACACTGACACTTGGGGTACAGGATAATGACGCTGACACTTGGTGTGCAGGATAATGACACTGACACTCGGGTACAGGATAATGACACTGACACTTGGGGTACAGGATAATGACACTGACACTTGGGGTACAGGATAATGACACTGACACTTGGGGTACAGGATGATGACACTGACACTCGGGGTACAGGATAATGACACTGACACTCGGGGTACAGGATAATGACGCTGACACTTGGGGTACAGGATAATGACACTCACACTCGGGGTACAGGATAATGACACTGACACTTGGGGTACAGGATAATGACCGCTGACACTCGGGGTACAGGATAATGACACTGACACTTGGGGTACAGGATAATGACACTGACACTCGGGGTACAGGATAATGACACTGACACTCGGGGTACAGGATGATGACACTGACACTTGGGGTACAGGATGATGACACTGACACTTGGGGTACAGGATAATGAGCGCTGACACTCGGGGTACAGGATAATGACACTGACACTCGGGGTACAGGATAATGACACTGACACTTGGGGTACAGGATAATGACACTTGGGGTACAGGATAATGACACTGACACTCGGGGTACAGGATAATGACACTGACACTCGGGGTACAGGATAATGACACTGACACTCGGGGTACAGGATAATGACACTGACACTTGGGGTACAGGATAATGACACTGACACTTGGGGTACAGGATAATGACACTGACACTTGGGGTACAGGATAATGACACTGACACTTGGGGTACAGGATAATGACACTGACACTTGGGGTACAGGATAATGACACTGACACTTGGGGTACAGGATAATGACACTGACACTCGGGGTACAGGATAATGACACTGACACTAGGGGTACAGGATAATGACACTGACACTTGGGGTACAGGATAATGACACTGACACTTGGGGTAAATTACAGATATTTAATTATTTTTTATATGCTTGAACTGCTGCTCTATTCAGTTGTGGTCATGGGACCACTGTTTTCAGGATCAGTGGGGGTCCCCGCATTCCTACCCCACCGATCAGTCAGTTGTCTCCTATCCTGTTTGTTCGGCATAATGTTGGGGGTGTGACCCCTTTAATGGCGCTCTCCAGCTCGGGCTTTTTAGATGTAAATGTGATGTTTTGTACAGAATATTCCGCTCTGTGTCTGGAGACGTAAATTTTGCCCTACTTCTTTGTGAGTTCTGAGCACTGGCCATCACTCAGGTGACATAAAAGTGTCTGATTTCTGGGGGGTCCTGCGGTATTGTTGCCCCCCTCAGGCTGCCCCAGCAATGACCCTCCTGTGCTGCCCGCTCGGGGGTCGTTACTCATTGGGCACTGTGCGGTGGGCCTCATGCTTCAGTGTTTTCTTTCTGGTCACAATGTAGCAAAAAATGTATCGATTTGTCGCTTGCTCTAAAGCCAGACTCCCTGTTACACCTGGTTCACAGGGCCCTTGTGTTCTATCTGTTTCTGGGAAAGCTGGGTGTCTAGACTGGAGGTGGTGCTGAAAAATGTCCCCCAAATATTGGGAGGTTTCCACATTTGAATCCCAAATTGCAGGACATGTAAAGTCCCACCTATTCCGACTGAAAACACGCACTTTTATGCAAATCTGCAAAACCCATCCTGCCTTGCGTCAGTCCGTGGGACTGTTCAGAAGGAGGGGGTGTGTCCCTCCAGGGTCAGATATATAGCGTAATGCGGTGGCGTCTGCTGTTCCCGAATTTAGTGCAGGCAGGAATTTCTTACTCTCAAGGGTTAAACTGAGGAGGGATTAAGGAGAAAGTAAATGGGGATTAATTCCTATCCGAGAGACGAGTGCGAGGTAAAAATACAAAACGTGACGACTGCCGGTGACAACTGGTGACGGACATGAGGCGCTATGTGTAACGCAAGCCGGAGTCCGCAGTGGAGGCTACACATCAGTGGAAGGACCTGACGTGTGTGAACACCGGATTATCACACTTTCCGGATTATCAGATGCCGAATTGATGGAATTTCACTGGAAACGTATATATAAAGCCAACAATGTCAATGGAGGACAGAGTGGACGAGCGATAACATATAACGGGAGGTGCGGTGTGGCCGCTGACACCTTTGCGTAGGTTCTGGACAGTAAATCACCGCCCGCCGCGCGCCATTTGCAGTCAGTGTAGCGTGCAGTAGAACTGTGAAATCATTTCCTGATTCTGCGCTGCCCGCAGCGACCTCAGGTCTCGTCTTTATTGTCTCCACTCCCATCGTGGCCTCTGGTTCTGGTCTCGTGGTGACAAATGGTTTCCCCCTGTAAAAATATTTGGAAACCTGATGAAGGAGTCGATGGTCGCAGACACTTGCTAAGTCCTAAGACACGGATGTCACGGTTGGCTGCAAAGCACACAGTGGCGTGATCCTGGCGTGTGCGGCAGCTGCCGACTGACTGCGACACTTGTGTCCTGCCTGTGAAGCGTGTAGATGCCCCCGCTGTCCTGAACATGTGTCAGACATGTGCAATCACTTCCCCCCGGGAGAACTTGGGTTTTGTATATTGGGGTTCATGGTTTCCATGTATATTGGGGTTCATGGTTTCCTTGTATATTGGGGTTCATGGTTTCCAGCAGTTCAGTCAACTTTTCCTTGGCGGGACCCGGCTCATAACTGGGGACAGAGAGCAGATCGGCTGCAGGAATCCTTTTAGATTAACCTCTGGGCAATGCTTCACATAGTGAAATGCAGGTGTGAGGCCCAGGAGAGGCGGCAGCCTGTGCTCCGTGCAGCAGCGTGCAGCCTGTCGCATGCCGTGTGGATAATCCAGCTCTTTGGATGTAATCATTTGCTACATAATAAAATGTCTTTGATTTTGTCGCCAGGCCTCGAGCTTGCACAGGATGGGCCATGGCTGTGTGATACCGCAGGCGGTCGGCATCTGTCCATGTAGGCGCTGCCTGTGATGGTGCACACATGATATATGGGGCCCTGGGATATAGGGCCATAAAACAGAAATGTGTTATATGACCATGAGCCGACTGTGCACATGCTCTGCAGACATGGAAGTCACCCCTAGCGCTGAGGGTCGCCGACTGCACAGGTGTCCCCCGGCTGTGGCCTGGAAAATGAGATGGAAGCCTCCGGGGACTAGACAGAAGATTGACTGTGAAATGTAGACTCCTGTCTTCTGGCCGTAAATACACCCGGGGGGAGCCACCGTTATAAGGAGGGCCCCCCAAAATACGGACCAGCCAGCCCGAAAAGGGTTACTGTGCAGAAATAATGCGTATTGTGCTGCTGAGCCGGAGTATCTAAGCCTAATGTGCGTAATACTATCCGTGGAGCTGTGTATCTAATACCATCATGTGTAATGCTATCTGCTAATCTGCTGTATCTACACTTTTCACGCGCGATACTGTCTATTGAGCTGTGTATCTAATACTATAATGTGTAATGTTGTCTGCCCATCCACTGTATCTATGTAATCCTATCACATGATCTGTGTATCTAATCTCTTAATTTTTGATACTGTCTGCTGATCCACGTTATCTAATCCTATCCTGTGTGATACTGTCTGCTGAGGCTGTGTATCTAAGGCCCTATTCACACGTCCGCAATGTCGTCCGCATGTATTCCGCAATTCTGCGGAATACATGCGAACCCATTGACTGTGAATGGGGCACGGAACGATGCGGAGAGCACACACTGTGCTCTCCGCATCAGTTTTTGCGGAGCGCACCGCCGATCTTACGGCCGCAGCTCCGCAAAAAAGTAGAGCATGTCCTATTCTTGCCCACAATTGCGGACACGAATAGACATTTCTATGGGGCTGCCAGCCGGGTGTGTTTATGGATCCGCAATTTGCGGATCCATAAACACAACGGACGTGTGAATAAGGCCTAAGTATGTCATGTGTGATACTGTGTGCTGAGATGTGTATCTAATCATGTCATGTGTGATACTGTCTTCTGAGCTGTGTATCTAATCGTATCCTGTGTGATACTGTCTGCTGAGCTGTGTATCTAATCCTTTTATGTGTGATACTGTAATCTGAGGCTGTTTATCTAATCCTATCATGTGTGATACTGCCTGCTGAGGCTGTGTATCTAAGTCTATCATGTATGATACTGTGTGCTGAGCTGTGTATCTAATCCTCTCCTGTGCAAAACTGTCTGCTGGGGCTGTTTATCTAATCCCATAATGTGTGATACTGTCTTCTGAGTTGTGTATCTGATCTTGTTATGTGTAATACTTTCTGCTGAGCTATGTATCTAATCCTACCATGTGTGATACCGTCTGCTGAGCTTTGTATCTAATCATATGATGTGTGATACTGTCTGCTGAGCTGTGTATCTAATCCTATCCTGTGTGATACTGTCTGCTGAGCTGTGTATCTAATCCTACCATGTGTGATACTGTCTGCTGAGCTGTGTATCTAATCCTATCATGTGTGATACTGTCTGCTGAGCTGTGTATCTAATCCTACCATGTGTGATACTGTCTGCTGAGCTGTGTTTCTAATCCTATCATGTGTGATACCGTCTGCTGAGCTTTGTATCTAATCATATGATGTGTGTGATACTGTCTGCTGAGCCATGTATCTAATCCTATCATTGGTGATACTGTGTGCTGAGCTGTGTATCTAATCCTACCATGTGTGATACTGTCTTCTGAGCTGTGTATCTAATCCTCTCCTGTGCAAAACTGTCTGCTGGGGCTGTTTATCTAATCCTATCATATGTGATACTGTCTGCGGGGCTGTGTATCTAATCCTCTCCTGTGTAATACTGCTGAGCTATGTATCTATAATCCTAGGATGTGTGATACTGTCTGCGGAGCCATGTATCTAATCCTATCATTTGTGATACTGTAATCTGAGGCTGTTTATCTAATTCCATCATGTGTGTTACTGTCTGCTGAGCTGTGTATCTAATCTTATCATGTGTGATACCGTCTGCTGAGCTTTGTATCTAGTCATGTGATGTGTGTGATACTGTCTGCTCGGCCACGTATCTAATCCTATCATATGTGATACTGTCTGCTAGGCTGTGTATCTAATCCTATCCTGTGTGATACTGTCTGATGAGCTGTGTATCTAATCCTCTCCTGTGTGATATTGTCTTCTGAGCTTTGTATCTATAATCCTATGATGTGTGATACTGTCTGCGGAGCCATGTATCTAATCATATAATTAGTGATACTGCCTGCTGAGCTGTGTATCTAAGCCTCTCATGGCTGACCCATTTCCTCCAGGCATTCTGGAGCCATGTTTCGCACCTGGTTTGTCGCCGTTTTCACTAGATAAATCCTAACCCTCCGGACAGACAGATTATAAATGGCTTGGATACGCTGTACCCAACAGCTGAGGCCCAGATGGTCAATCACTGAGGTGATAAAACGGGACATTAATTGCTGTATAATGTCCTCCCAGGAGCCCAATAATCCGCGTTCCCCTCATATGGCGTGGAGCATTACGTGAGGATTATGGGGTCTTACACATAAACATAAGGGGGTCTTCAGAATGGACAGAGCCGAGCGGCCGACCGCACAGGAACCCTGTAAACCCGCCATCTTCCCCAGGATAGCTGCTGCACCACGGCTGATATCACATTTTACGCCAATCTGACGCCATCTCCCTAAAAATGACCCAACAGAGAGAGAAATGTCTCCCTCCTCCCCTGAATGTCGCTTCAAGCTCAATGCAGGTGGACGGGCGACAAAGTGACCCCTCAGGGCGTACTCGTCGCCTTCTTCAGGCCGGTGGCTCAGATATCACACACTGCACGTATCCCATGTCTGGTCCAGGCTGAATGTTCCTCCCTGCTGCTCTGGTTACAGCGCCCCCTGCTGTGCATTACAATATCTTGCTCCTTCTTCTTGTAAGACAAGTCTGTGCAGCACGGGGAGGCACTCTCCTGTATGGCCCGTCTCATGTCTTGTGACCCCCTTAAGGGCAAACCTCCCACTTGCCCCATTTTTTAAAGGGTTATCCTACAAACTGGATCTCATAGAAGACAGGATTATGCAAGTGACCCCAAAAGAGGGTTTGTTCGATGCTTTTGGGGGTTAAACTTCCACAGCTGTGGACTGGGAAATGTTGGGAGATGTGCTTAACAGGGTTGTCTCATCCCCACAGTAGAGTTAGATTTGAACTTTTAGACCCCTTGGACCTGGCTTCATGCAGCAGAACTTGAAGTGCTGAGATCAGCGCCAAAATAAACTGGAAGATCTGCAATATTCTGTAATCCCCCCTCTTTTGAATCTTCTTTCACTTGCAGTACCATCTTCCACCACTGCTACTGGCCAATATTTCCCATAGACATCAATGCAACAGCGCCCCCAGCTGCATTCCAGCAGAGTTATGCAATAACTTTAGAATCAAAGGGTAGGTTCACACTGAGGAATTTGTTCATGACGAAAGTTTCCTCGTGTCCTGTGGAAGAAACGTGCCCTGTGCTGCGGTTTCTTCCTTAGGACTAGCTATAGGTTTAGCTCCATTGAATGGAACTAAACCACAAGCAAGATTTGCGAGGGGTCCGTGCAGACATTATTGTCGCGGTCTTGAAAATCGCAATATCGCAAATACTCATTGTTGTCTTTGGCCCAATTTGAGGTAAAGAAAAGATCCACCATTTAAAAAAAATAATTTATGTATTTTTCGTTCCGTGCATTGTTGTGGTCCCCAATGCACGGGCAACATCGGATCGAGACCCATTCAAGTTGAATGGGTCCGTGATCCGTCCGCACCGCAAAAAAATGTTAGAAGACCTATGTTCTATTTTTTTGCGGTGCGGAGGCACAGACAAAAACACCACGGAAGCACTCCATAGTGCTTCCGTGGGGTTCCGGGCCTCCGTTCCGCAGCTCTGGATTGCAGACCCATTCAAGTGAAAGGGTCTGCATCCGTGATGCGGGGAGCACACGGCCGATGCCCGCATATTGCCGTGTGCAGGAGGCCTTAATAGGCCCCCATATACCGTATCAGTATTTTTTGGTGAACCTGCCGTTCTTGGTGGATTCGCCCAACAGTTTATGTATATGGGGAGCTCCCAACCCTGCCCGGACAGATGATGTTGGCGCGGAGAAGGTTCAAGTGCAATAAATATTTTCACCTGATCCTTTTGTTTCGCCATTAACTTCACATTCTTATTCGGCCGAGCTGACATTGTATTGAGGCGCTGACAGGGAGTTGGGGAAGACAGCTGACTGTTCAGCCAACAGCTAATGAATGGGTATGGCCCCCCTAACACTTTGGTCATGTCTGCAATTTTTGCGAAACCCACTACTTCCTCAGGTGCCCATTTGTGAAGGAAACATCTTTGCACCTGTTTAGGGAGTACCTTTTTACGTAGATTCTGTTGGATCTGAAATCTCCCCTGCATTTCAATCTGCCTCCTATCTCCCTGCATTTCAATCTGCCTCCCATCTCCCTGCATTTCAATCTGCCTCCCATCTCCCTGCATTTCAATCTGCCTCTTATCTCCCTGCATTTCAATCTGCCTCTCATCTCCCTGCATTTCAATCTACCTCTTATCTCCCTGCATTTCAATCTACCTCTCATCTCCCTGCATTTCAATCTGCCTCTTATCTCCCTGCATTTCAATCTGCCTCTTATCTCCCTGCATTTCAATCTGCCTCTCATCTCCCTGCATGTGCTGTCTAAAAGACAAATTGTTTGTTGCCCACAGCAACCAATCACAGCACAGCTTTTATTTTAGTGTAACACTGCAATACTATAGACCTGCGTATACCAACCTGTGGCTCTGCAGCTGTTGCAAAACTAAAACTTCCATCATGCCCCTACAGACATAAGGGCATAACGGGAGTTTTATTTTTTCAGCAGCTGGAGAACCGCAGGTTGGTAAACCTAGGTCTTCAGTATTGTTAGAAGCTCTGTAGTGAAATAATAAGTTGTGATGTGGTTGGTTGCTGTGTGTCTTTCAAACAGCACATGCAGGGAGATGAGAGGCAGACTGAAATTCAGGGGAGATGAGAGGCAGAGTGAGAAGCCGTGCCCTAGCAGTTGCAGTCACATTAGGATATACAATTTAATGCACACTGTATAAAAAACACATTACTTTATTAGAACCTGGCTGGGCGTGACAACCCCCGAGTATTTTAAGTTGGATCATGAAGATTAATTGTAGCAAGTTTGGTTGAGATCCACCAAGGCAGACGGGATCCTAAGACACTGTATATAGATTATATCACATCACCCTATTGTGTATCTACTGTACAGATGGGCTCTCTGGGTGTTGTGATGGTCTCAGGGGTATCTCAGGGGTATGCGGAGTCACTTCATGGTGGACATCCCTGACGGATCCGGTTGCGACTGTCGCCTCCTGTGCCGTATTTCCCATGAAGCGTCTGTGCGGCCGCTGGCAGGGAGCTGAGATTCAGGAGAGCTTCAGAGCTGAATACGTAATTGTTCTTGGAGGGGCTGTGTGGTCTTACCTCATGTAAGTGTGGCTGTCATAGGAGAATTACACGCTGCAAGGCGAGAGCGCTCTTAACCCCTTCAGGCCTGGAGGTGTTTATGGGACGCTGTGAAAATCGCCGAAATGTCTAGCACAGTCGCCTCTACTGAATTGTTTATGTAATGGGAGCTGAGCAAGTGTTATATTCTTATATTCTTCATCAGTCTATCGAAGGTGTCAGGGTGGAGGTTGTCAGGGCAATGGGGGGGGGGGGCACAAGAAGTCTCAGAGGGCGTCAGCTGAAAAGCTCTTTGTCTACATGGAGAGGAAAGGTTTCCGTTACATAATCTTCAGTGCAAAAGGGAAAGAGGGTTATGAGAAATAATACTGCCCATACCGTACCGCCATATAGTGCCAAAATAATGCCTCTTACAGTGCCGGGTAACTTTACAGTGCCAAAATAGACAGTTCTATGCAGTAACCAGATAATACCACCATATAGTGCCAAATAATACTCCATAACAGTGCCATCCAGTGTCTGTCCACATAGTGCCAAAAGTGCCCACATAACAGTGCCATCCAGTGTCTGTCCACATAGTGCCAAAAGTGCCCACATAACAGTGCCATCCAGTGTCTGTCCACATAGTGCCAAAAGTGCCCACATAACAGCGCCATCCTGTGTCTGTCCACATACCAGCACCATACTGAAGTTGTCCCCATGATAGTTCCGTAAAGTGGCCACATAACATCCCTATAAACTGAACATCTTACAACAACAATATAGTGACAAATACCCCTGTGATGTGCCTAAGTAATACGCCATACAGTGCCAAGTCACAGTACTATGCAGTGTTCACATACTGCCATACATTGGGTATATTAAATTATTATACAGCGCCCAAGTAATAGTGACCTATAGTGCCTACAGCTATATTTCCTATATAACATACTGTGGCTACAGGATAACGCCTCCATACATTGTCCACATACTGCCATACAGTGCCTATATCACATACAGTGTCCACATACTGCCAAACAGTGCCTATATAACATACAGTGTCCACATACTGCCATACAGTGCCTATATCACATACAGTGTCCACATACTGCCATACAGTGCCTATATAAAATACAGTGTCCACATACTGCCATACAGTGCCTATATCACATACAGTGTCCACATACTGCCATACAGTGCCTATATCACATACAGGGTCCACATACTGCCATACAGTGCCTATATAACATACAGTGTCCACATACTGCCATACAGTGTCTATATAGCATACAGTGTCCACATACTGCCATACAGTGTCTATATAACATACAGTGTCCACATACTGCCATACAGTGCCTATATAACATACAGTGTCCACATACTGCCATACAGTGCCTATATCACATACAGTGTCCACATACTGCCATACAGTGTCTATATAGCATACAGTGTCCACATACTGCCATACAGTGCCTATATCACATGCAGTGTCCACATACTGCCATACAGTGTCTATATAACATGCAGTGTCCACATACTGCCATACAGTGCCTATATAACATACAGTGTCCACATACTGCCATACAGTGCCTATATCACATACAGTGTCCACATACTGCCATACAGTGTCTATATAGCATACAGTGTCCACATACTGCCATACAGTGCCTATATAACATACAGTGTCCACATACTGCCATACAGTGCCTATATAACATACAGTGTCCACATACTGCCATACAGTGCCTATATAACATACAGTGTCCACATACTGCCATACAGTGCCCACATACTGCTGTACAGTGTCTATATAACATCCAGTGTCTATATAACATACAGTGTCCACATACTGCCATACAGTGTCTATATAACATACAGTGTCCACATACCGCCATACAGTATCCACATACCGCCATACAGTGTCTATATAACATACAGTGTCCACATACCGCCATACAGTGTCTATATAACATACAGTGTCCACATACTGCCATACAGTGTCTATATAACATACAGTGTCCACATACCGCCATACAGTATCCACATACCGCCATACAGTGTCTATATAACATACAGTGTCTATATAACATACAGTGTCTATATAACATACAGTGTCCACATACTGCCATACAGTGACTATATAACATACAGTGTCCACATACTGCCATACAGTGTCTATATAACATACAGTGTCCACATACTGCCATACAGTGCCTATATAACATACAGTGTCCACATACTGCCATACAGTGTCTATATAACGTACAGTGTCCACATACTGCCATACAGTGCCTATATCACATACAGTGTCCACATACTGCCATACAGTGCCTATATAACATACAGTGTCCACATACTGCCATACAGTGTCTATATAACATACAGTGTCCACATACCGCCATACAGTATCCACATACCGCCATACAGTGTCTATATAACATACAGTGTCCACATACCGCCATACAGTGTCTATATAACATACAGTGTCCACATACTGCCATACAGTGTTTATATAACATACAGTGTCCACATACCGCCATACAGTATCCACATACCGCCATACAGTGTCTATATAACATACAGTGTCTATATAACATACAGTGTCTATATAACATACAGTGTCCACATACTGCCATACAGTGTCTATATAACATACAGTGTCCACATACTGCCATACAGTGCCTATATAACATACAGTGTCCACATACTGCCATACAGTGTCTATATAACGTACAGTGTCCACATACTGCCATACAGTGCCTATATAACATACAGTGTCCACATACTGCCATACAGTGCCTATATAAAATACAGTGTCCACATACTGCCATACAGTGTCTATATAACATACAGTGTCCACATACTGCCATACAGTGTCTATATAACATACAGTGTCCACATACTGCCATACAGTGCCTATATAACATACAGTGTCCACATACTGCCATACAGTGCCTATATAACATACAGTGTCCACATACTGCCATACAGTGCCTATATAACATACAGTGTCCACATACTGCCATACAGTGCCTATATAACATACAGTGTCCACATACTGCCATACAGTGTCTATATAACATACAGTGTCCACATACTGCCATACAGTGTCTATATAACATACAGTGTCCACATACTGCCATACAGTGCCTATATAACATACAGTGTCCACATACTGCCATACAGTGTCTATATACTGCCATACAGTGCCTATATGCAGTGTTCAAATAGTGCAATATAGTGCCTGTATAAGAATAATTAAATTACAGTTCCATACAGTGCCCAAGTAATACTGCCATATGGTGTGTGGGTAATATCAGACAGTGTCAGGCAGCGGTTTAGGATGGGGCTCTGCATGGCTCTGGGGTAATTCGCCCTGATTTGCAGACTTTGCTGCCGCACTCGTATGGTTCTGATGACATCACCACAGACTGTGTTATTCTCAGCCGGGGGTGAAATCTCTGACTGATGACACAGCAGCTTGTCAGGTGTGAAGGGAGATGGCGGCTTTCATGTGGGGACCGATACCGCTTCAGCCCGATCACACAGCCGTCATACCGTCTGCACGGTGACATGACGTCTTATACTCTAGTTACATCAAGAGCTGCAGCCAGAATTCCGTTGTCTACCTGACCAGACCTCGAGAAGCAGTACACCTCCCAGACAGCAGCCGCTTCCGCTGATCAATTTCTGAATGCAGCTCTAGATGTGAGTGGAGAAGGGCCGTACTGCAGCCATCGACCAATCCGCTGATCAGAAAGCGGCGCAGCTGTGGCACTGGAGCATTGTCTGTCTGCAGCTGCTGTAGAGCGAGGCGGTATTCCTGCTGCTGCTGCCACCTAATGGTCAAAAAGTTATAAAGTGTTTTCTCTAAATTCGGTATTTTCCTTTTATCTGTGTTGTAGATACATAATATTAAAAAGGTATTTCTTCTGCCGGGGTCCCGGGACATAGCGGTACTGACCCCCCCATCCCGGATCTGGTCCCAGCCCCCCAGACTTTGTGGCTCCACTTATTATACTGATAGGTTATGTTCATTTGCTTTGCTGTCCGCTCTGGGAGTGATTTATAATGCCTTCTGCATCCACGTGGGATGGACGTGGTCATGGAACCATTATGCTAAGCAGCCCTTTATGAGGTTGTGTAAATGTCAGACATGAATTCGGAGACTGTGAGCGGAGCGGGGGAAATGTCGCTGACATCATCTCGTCCCAACAAAGAGAAGCCACATTTATTTGCGATCGTTTTATTTTTAGGTTCATTTTCATATTTCTACATGGCTGTCATTGTTTCATCCTGGAAAATCTCTTGAACGACTCAAAATCTAGCCTGATCTAATACTTTCCACGGCTGAGGCGGGTCTGTTACAATGTATCAGCCTGGAAGCCAGGATGCTTAGCTGACAGAGAATTGTGTAAACTGGATACAATTGTAACAAAACCCTAGCTATGATAGGCATTGGTCCAGGGCAGATTGGTTCCTGAGCTGATTCATGAAGAGAACACTAGAACGGCAGTGAAGACCGACACACAGCGGCAGTGAGCAGAGGAAGGAATGTCAAGATTTCTATGCCGTTCAGAGACTGTGGAAAGCTACAAATACTTCAAAGAAAATCTCTGACTGAACAGAAAAAAGAAAAGTAACTACTGATCCAGAAAGAGATTGATCTCTGTAGCCAAGGAGGAATGGGGGATGGGCAGAGGTCACATGACTGCGAGGATCGGAGGACGACATCATCCAAACTGTCAGAGAATATTCGTAATGATTATCACCGACAGAGCAAGAGACGCGAAACATTACGCTTCATGTAACATCCACAAAGACAAGACTACATGAAGGCAGTATTATACTAGTTATATTCTTGTACATAGGAGCAGTATTATAGAAGTTATATTCCTGTACATAGGGGCAGTAATATAGTAGTTATATTCTTGTACATAGGAGCAGTATTATAGTAGTTCTATTCTTGTACATAGGAGGCAGTATTATAGTAGTTATACTCTTGTACATAGGAGCAGTATTATAGTAGTTATATTCTTGTACATAGGAGCAGTATTATAGTAGTTATATTCTTGTACATAGGAGCAGTAATATAGTAGTTATATTCTTGTACATAGGAGCAGTATTATAGTAGTTATATTATTGTACATAGGAGTAGTATTATAGTAGTTATATTCTTGTACATAGAAGCAGTATTATAGTAGTTATATTCTTGTACATAGGAGCAGTATTATAGTAGTTATATTCTTGTACATAGGAGGCAGTATTATAGTAGTTATACTCTTGTACATAGGAGCAGTATTATATTAGTTATATTCTTGTACATAGGAGCAGTATTATAGTAGTTATATTCTTGTACATAGGAGCAGTAATATAGTAGTTATATTCTTGTACATAGGAGCAGTATTATAGTAGTTATATTATTGTACATAGGAGTAGTATTATAGTAGTTATATTCTTGTACATAGAAGCAGTATTATAGTAGTTATATTCTTGTACATAGGAGGCAGTATTATAGTAGTTATATTCTTGTATATAGGAGCAGTATTATAGTAGTTATATTCTTGTACATAGGAGCAGTATTATAGTAGTTATATTCTTGTACATAGGACTAGTATTATAGTAGTAATATTCTTGTAAATAGGAGGCAGTATTATAGTAGTTATATTCTTGTACATAGGAGGCATTATAGTAGTTATATTCTTGTACATAGGAGTAGTATTATAGTATTTGTGTTATTGTACATAGGAGCAGTATTAAAGTAGTTATCTTCTTGTAGATAGTAGCAGTATTATAGTAGTTATATCCTTGTACATAGTAGCAGTATTATAGTAGTTATATCCTTGTACATAGGAGCAGTATTATTGTTGTACTTGTTGTAATCAGTAGTAAAATAACAGATATTCAGGTTGGTTTGTCAGCATTAACAGCTGAATGGTCTCGGGATGTGACAGTGGGTCCATGAATTGGTCTGGGCAGGCAGCCAGTGTTACTGTTATTGTAATGTTGTTAAAATGTTGCCATTTTGCTCTGAACATTTAACCCTTACTACCTCAGTGATCTCATTTTCTTCCTTGTTTTCTCCTTGAAGTTGGAAGAATATTAAACCAAAAGATTTTATCATTGCCTTATAAGAATCTTATTCTATTAATTGTTTGTCATTTGTTTATTTTTTTATGACTTTTTGCAGCTTTTTCCTAACAGGACTGGTTGTGCTGCATGTGGGTAGAGGGTTCTGTTAATTTTCTGCCTTGCTTTATAATTGAGCTGTTCCCTTCTGTAAATGTATTTAATATCAGATGCCACATCAGAAGTGTCCACAGTCTGACAGAAGGAGATGAGGATGGTGACTCCACACTGCCCTCTGTCTGCTGGGAGAGGACGTGTGACGATGTAGCTTTGGTCTTGTTGATCACTTCTGCTATCCCCTCTCTGAGATACCTATGTATTTGACTGAATTCACATGTGATTACTAAATACTGGCCTCGAATTTCGTGAAGGTTGAGCTGGAATTGTGATCACCAGCCATGCAAAAAGCATTCATTCAGAGCTGCATTTACAATTCTGCCATTCTCTTTAAAATGGTTCTTTGCATCATTGCAGTGTGAGAGCAGGGGTGCACCATCAATGAGTCCAGGTGAGGCCGTCGCCCCAGGTAGCACCAGGTAGGGGCAAGAGAGGGCCAGCTGAAAGGCCCTAGGCTGAAGGGAAGGGGTTAGGTTAAGAAATTGGCATTGGGGAGGCAGGGACGCCAGTTCAGTTTTTGCCTCAGGCAGCAGAAAGGTTAGGTGCACCCCTGCGTGTTTTCCGTTAAGTAACAGATCACTAGACAGTGCACTACATCTCTCACAATGCTCCACAGGAGGCTATGCTTTGCACAGACTGTGATTGGACTGTGGACTGACGATGCTTTGTCGAGATGCATTTGATGATGACCGTCGTGTCATACGCCCGCGGCTGGTTCTGTTGGTTGCTGAATGTCCTAATCTCTGTACGTTTCTTTCTATCCACAGATCATGATCAGCAGATAGCACCATACACGATGACCATGGCTCTCCGCAAGAGGAGTCGTCATGCTTTGGGTTTCCTCTGCTGCTTTGGGAGCAGCGAACACCCGGAAATTAACCTCAAGGACAATAATCCCCTCCAGTTTTTGGAGTTCTCAGGGCCGATACCATCTCCGGAAGAGCTGAATGCCAGGTTCTCCGAGCTTGTGGTAAGTGGGCCTCATTTAATCACTGAAATCTGCGCCTGTTCCGAGCTGCTGTAGGTTTCTTTTTGGCACATGGACTGGCGGAGGAGCCTTGTCATGTATGGCGATCAGGGACCCGTCAAGCATGGCGATCTGGGCCCCGTCAAGCATGGCGATCTGGGCCCCGTCAAGCCTGGTGCAGCAGTCGCTGTCTGGATGAATCAGGGCCCTTGTCCATTATATCGATAGATGTATCTAAGTATTATGCTGGACCTTTAAGACCTCCCGCAGTATTGTCCAAGATCACTCACAAAATATAAGGTTTCATGCTGCAAATATTCTAAGGGTATGGCCACACGATCAGGTTTTCTGATGCAGTTTTGGAATCCAGAACCAGTAGTGAATTCAAAAAAGAGGCGACATCATATCTGCCATTTATACTTTCTCTACTATTAGGAGCCAATCCTGATCTTGGCTTCCAGAACTGCAGCAGGAAACCTGACTGCGTGGCCGTGCCCTTATATCCTGCGCTCAGCGTGCACACTGGGAGCCTAACCATAAGGGCTAGGTTTATAAGTGTATGCCCCTAGTGAGGCATATGTCACCAGTGAGGTATATGACTCCAGTGAGGTACCGTGCAAGGAATATGACTCCAATGAGGTACCATGCGAGGTATATGACTCCAGTGAGGTACCGTGCGAGGTATATGACTCCAGTGAGGTACTGTGCGAGGTATATGACTCCAGTGAGGTACCGTGCGAGCTATATGACTCCAGTGAGGTACCGTGCGAGGTATATGACTCCAGTGAGGTACCGTGCGAGGTATATGACTCCAGTGAGGTACCGTGCGAGGTATATGACTCCAGTGAGGTACCTTGTGAGGTATATGACTCCAGTGAGGTACCGTGCGAGGTATATGACTCCAGTGAGGTACCGTGCGAGGTATATGACTCCAGTGAGGTACCTTTTGAGGTATATGACTCCAGTGAGGTACCTTGTGAGGTATATGACTCCAGTGAGGTACCATGCAACGTATATGACCCCAGTGAGGTATATGACTCCAGTGAGGTGTGTGCTCTTCCTTGGGGCCTGATATGTATATGTCCAGTGAGGTCAGAGGTGTCTGGGAAGTCTGAAGTGTATACCCCAAGTGAGGTGTCAGGTGTATGCCTCCATTGAGTTGTCAGGTGTATGCCTCCATTGAGTTGTCAGGTGTATGCCTCCATTGAGTTGTCAGGTGTAAATGTCTTGGAAAGTCTGAAGTGTATACCCCAAGTGAGGTGGTGGAGTGTCTCAAGCAATGCATATGTGTCATCTGTGGTGTGAGGCCATAGAATAATAATGATATTGCTGAATTTTGAAACATCTCCCTCTAATAAATAATATATAAACTGTATATACAATGTATATAATGAGGGGAACTTTGTAGATTTTTTTTATTATTTATCTTCTATCCTTGCATTATATCCTATATTCTCACATCTCCGGAGCTGCATTCACAATTCTGCTGGTTTCCTTTTCCCAGAGAGCAGCCAGAGCCTTGGTGTTGGGTCACTTGACTGAGAAAGTGATATGAACCTCAGTCGGCTGCCAAGGGCATCTGACATAATTGTGAATGTGTCACTATGGATGCGACTGGAGAAGAATAATGAAGCGGAGGAGGGTTGTCACTATGGATCAGGGAACTGGCTCAAGGGGAAAAGTGCACGCTGCACAAAAAGGGACTTGGCATGGTCATAACCCCCCTCCCCAATCTGTACTGTCCATGGGGTGGCAGTGGGAATTGTGAATGGGTGCTATCTAAGCTGGGCCCCCTCCATGGCCCCTGTAGCGGGTTCTATAGGGCTTTGCTAAGTTCTCGATTTACCCCTGGTTGCAGACGTATGGCGGTGCACTTAGTGCCGGGGGATCCCTGGGTTTCCGTACATTAAGGACGCGGCTGATAGATGCAGGGTAATGCTTCTCCTCAGCCACAGCTGCTTTCAATCATCCCATTAATCGCTTATTTGCAGTGTAATGGCGGTGAGCGCTGATTAATGACCGTGAAAGCCTCGTCTGTTTGCTGCAGAGGCCAGGGCCCTCTGACTACAATGCTGATGTCAGGACATGGCAGTGGCAGTCACCGTCCCCCTGCGCCCGCTCCCTACAGAGAGTTCATTTTATTCACATGTATCCACAGCAATAAATCGCCATCAAACCGCACAATGGCCACAAAGGCGCCGCTGTATCTGTGTCTTCAGATTTACCCCGAGCTGGGGCTGCGGGGCGCCGGCTGGAAACAAATGATTTTGAAGAAAGAAATTTTAGTATAAAATATGTGAAAAGAATCAGATTAAACCAAAAGTGAATTCTGTGACAAAAACGCTTTGGGGGGTTATTTTCTAACTGCGGTTTGGCGTAAAAATTGTCTGGCCCCTGTTTTGTGACTTTTTAATGCCCATGCTGCGTTTACAATCCACCCTCGATACAGTCGCCATCAACCCCTGCAAATGCGTTACCGTTTACTCAAGGAAACTCTCGCAAATGATGCTTGAGATCTCTTCCAGTCAGGACCTTCCGTAGTTGTCACTCCAGGCAGAGGAGGCTCTAATGCTCCGGCAACGGAGGGGCATAAAAACTGTCTTTGATATCTGACCTCCATTATGTGTCATTTATCAATGGATTTTGTGGTTTTCGTAAAAATGCTGAATTTTTGCAGCATGGATACATGCAGCATCTCTAATGACATAATAATCAGCATGCATAGTGACATCACTAAAGACATCATCAAGCTGCACAGTGACATCATCAGTGAAATAATAATTTCACATCAGTGAGCTCGATGGTGATGTCACTAGTGATTTGACTGTGCAGCATAATGATGTCACTGCTCTCAGTCTGAGGCACTATCATCCTATCCAGGGTTACAGTAATTGCTTGGATGCCACACTAACATCATAAGACTGGCATTGCCAGTGATTTTTGGTTAACCACACACACGTTTTGCACCATGCTGGGTCTTGTTACACTCTTCACCTTCTGAGGATGGAGCAGACATAAGACGGAGAAGCCATTAGCGCAGAGATTCCATTTCCAGAACTAAGTCTATTGCCCCTGTTATCAGCCATTTCAGGGGAGAGGATGACTGTAAGACAGGAGAATACAGTCTATTGCCGCCTGTTATCAGCCATTTCAGGGGAGAGGATGACTGTAGGACAGGAGAATACAGTCTATTGCCCCCTGTTATCAGTCATTTCAGGGGAGAGGATGACTGTAGGTCAGGAGAATACAGTCTATTGCCCCCTGTTATCAGCCATTTCAGGGGAGAGGATGACTGTAGGTCAGGAGAATACAGTCTATTGCCCCCTGTTATCAGCCATTTCAGGGGAGGATGACTGTAGGGCAGGAGAATACAGTCTATTGCCCCTGTTATCAGTCATTTCAGGGAGAGGATGACTGTAGGACAGGAGAATACAGTCTATTGCTCCCTGTTATCAGCCATTTCAGGGGAGAGGATGACTGTGGGACAGGAGAATACAGTCTATTGCCCCTGTTATCAGCCATTTCAGGGGAGAGGATGACTGTAGGACAGGAGAATACAATCTATTGCCCCCTGTTATCAGCCATTTCAGAGGAGAGGATGACTGTAGGACAGGAGAATACAATCTATTGCTCCCTGTTATCAGCCATTTCAGGGGAGAGGATGACTGTAGGACAGGAGAATACAGTCTATTGCCCCTGTTATCAGCCATTTCAGGGAGAGGATGACTGTAGGACAGGAGAATACAGTCTATTACTCCCTGTTATCAGCCATTTCAGGGGAGAGGATGACTGTAGGACAGGAGAATACAGTCTATTGCTCCCTGTTATCAGCCATTTCAGAGGAGAGGATGACTGTAGGACAGGAGAATACAATCTATTGCTCCCTGTTATCAGCCATTTCAGGGGAGAGGATGACTGTAGGACAGGAGAATACAGTCTATTGCTCCCTGTTATCAGCCATTTCAGGGGAGAGGATGACTGTAGGACAGGAGAATACAGTCTATTGCCCCCTGTTATCAGCCATTTCAGGGGAGAGGATGACTGTAGGACAGGAGAATACAGTCTATTGCTCCCTGTTATCAGCCATATCAGGGGATAGGATGACTGTAGGACAGGAGAATACAGTCTATTGCCCCCCGTTATCAGCCATTTCAGGGGAGAGGATGACTGTAGGACAGGAGAATACAATCTATTGCTCCCTGTTATCAGCCATTTCAGGGGAGAGGATGACTGTAGGACAGGAGAATACAGTCTATTGCCCCCTGTTATCAGCCATTTCAGGGGAGAGGACGACTGTAGGACAGGAGAATACAATCTATTGCCCCTGTTATCAGCCATTTCAGGGGAGAGGATGACTGT
Source organism: Bufotes viridis (assembly GCA_033119425.1). NCBI lineage: Eukaryota > Metazoa > Chordata > Amphibia > Anura > Bufonidae > Bufotes > Bufotes viridis. Next base: position 438,464,703 of record CM065592.1, read on the forward strand.
AAGACAGGAGAATACAGTATATTGCCCCCTGTTATCAGCCATTTCAGGGGGGAGGATGACTGTAGGACAGGAGAATACAATCTATTGCTCCCTGTTATCAGCCATTTCAGGGGAGAGGATGACTGTAGGACAGCAGAATACAGTCTATTGCCCCTGTTATCAGCCATTTCAGGGGAGAGGATGACTGTAGGACAGTAGAATACAGTCTATTGCTCCCTGTTATCAGCCATTTCAGGGGAGAGGATGACTGTAGGACAGTAGAATACAGTCTATTGCTCCCTGTTATCAGCCATTTCAGGGGAGAGGATGACTGTAGGACAGGAGAATACAGTCTATTGTCCCCTGTTATCAGCCATTTCAGGGGAGAGGATGACTGTAGGACAGGACAATACAATCTATTGCCCCCTGTTATCAGCCATTTCAGGGGAGAGGATGACTGTATGAGAGGAAAATACAATCTATTGCCCCCTGTTATCAGCCATTTCAGGGGGGAGGATGACTGTAGGACAGGAGAATACAGTCTATTGCCCCCTGTTATCAGCCATTTCAGGGGAGAGGATGACTGTAGGACAGGAGAATACAGTCTATTGCTCCCTGTTATCAGCCATTTCAGGGGAGAGGATGACTGTAGGATAGGAGAATACAATCTATTGCTCCCTGTTATCAGCCAATTCAGGGGGGAGGATGACTGTAGGACAGGAGAATACAGTCTATTGCCCCCTGTTATCAGCCATTTCAGGGGAGAGGATGACTGTAGGACTGGAGAATACAATCTATTGCTCCCTGTTATCAGCCATTTCAGGGGAGAGGATGATTGTAGGACAGGAGAATACAGTCTATTGCCCCCTGTTATCAGCCATTTCAGGGGAGAGGATGACTGTAGGACAGGAGAATACAGTCTATTGTTCCCTATTATCAGCCATTTCAGGGGAGAGGATGACTGTAGGACAGGAGAATACAATCTATTACCCCTGTAATCTGCCATTTCAGGGGAGAGGATGACTGTAGGACAGGAGAATACAATCTATTGCTCCCTGTTATCAGCCATTTCAGGGGAGAGGATGACTGTAGGACAGGAGAATACAGTCTATTACCCCTGTTATCTGCCATTTCAGGAGAGAGGATGACTGTAGGGCAGGAGAATACAGTCTATTGCCCCCTGTTATCAGCCATTTAAGGGGAGAGGATGACTGTAGGACAGGAGAATACAGTCTATTGCTCCCTGTTATCAGCCATTTCAGGGGAGAGGATGACTGTAGGACAGGAGAATACAATCTATTGCTCCCTGATATCAGCCATTTCAGGGGAGATGATGACTGTAGGACAGGAGAATACAGTCTATTGCCCCATGTTATGAGCGATTTCAGGGTAGAGGATGACTGTAGGACAGGAGAATGCAGTCTATTGCCCCCTGTTATCAGCCATTTCAGGGGAGAGGATGACTGTAGGACAGGAGAATACAGTCTATTGCCCCCTGTTATCAGCCATTTCAGGGGAGAGGATGACTGTAGGACAGGAGAATACAGTCTATTGCTCCCTGTTATCAGCCATTTCTGGGGAGAGGATGACTGTAGGACAGGAGAATACAGTCTATTGCCCACTGTTATCAGCCATTTCAGGGGAAAGGATGACTGTAGGACAGGAGAATACAGTCTATTGCTCCCTGTTATCAGCCATTTCTGGGGAGAGGATGACTGTAGGACAGGAGAATACAGTCTATTGCCCACTGTTATCAGCCATTTCAGGGGAAAGGATGACTGTAGGACAGGAGAATACAGTCTATTGCACCCTGTTATCAGCCATTTCAGGGAGAGGATGACTGTAGGACAGGAGAATACAGTCTATTGCCCCCTGTTATCAGCCATTTCAGGGGAGAGGATGACTGTAGGACAGGAGAATACAGTCTATTGCTCCTGTTATCAGCCATTTCTAGGGAGAGGATGACTGTAGGACAGGAGAATACAGTCTATTGCCCACTGTTATCAGCCATTTCAGGGGAAAGGATGACTGTAGGACAGGAGAATACAGTCTATTGCTCCCTGTTATCAGCCATTTCAGGGGAGAGGATGACTGTAGGACAGGAGAATACAGTCTATTGCTCCCTGTTATCAGCCATTTCAGGGGAGAGGATGACTTTAGGACAGGAAAATACAGTCTATTGCCCCCTGTTATCAGCCATTTCAGGGTAGAGGATGACTTTAGGACAGGAGAATACAGTCTATTGCTCCCTGTTATCAGCCATTTCAGGGGAGAGGATGACTGTAGGACAGGGGAATACAATCTATTGCTCCCTGTTATCAGCCATTTCAGGGGGGAGGATGACTGTAGGACAGGAGAATACAGTCTATTGCTCCCTGTTATCAGCCATTTCAGGGGAGAGGATGACTGTAGGACAGGAGAATACAGTCTATTGCTCTCTGTTATCAGCCATTTCAGGGCGAAGGATGACTGTAGGACAGGAGAATACAATCTATTGCTCCCTGTTATCAGCCATTTCAGGGCGAAGGATGACTGTAGGACAGGAGAATACAGTCTATTGCCCCCTGTTATCAGCCATTTCTGGGGAGAGGATAACTGTAGGACAGGAGAATACAGTCTATTGCTCCCTGTTATCAGCCATTTCAGGGGAGAGGATGACTGTAGGACAGGAGAATACAGTCTATTGCCCCCTGTTATCAGCCATTTCAGGCTAGAGGATGACTGTAGGACAGGAGAATACAGTCTATTGCCCCCTGTTATCAGCCATTTCAGCGGAGATGATGACTGTAGGACAGGAGAATACAATCTATTGCTCCCTGTTATCAGCCATTTCAGGGGAGAGGATGACTGTAGGACAGGAGAATACAGTCTATTGCCCCCTGTTATCAGCCATTTCAGGGGAGAGGATGACTGTAGGGCAGAAGAATACAATCTATTGCCACTGTTATCAGCCATTTCAGGGGAGAGGATGACCTGTAGTACAGGAGAATACAATCTATTGCTCCCTGTTATCAGCCATTTCAGGGCGAAGGATGACTGTAGGACTGGAGAATACAGTCTATTGCCCCCTGTTATCAGCCATTTCAGGGGAGAGGATGACTGTAGGACAGGAGAATACAGTCTATTGCCCCCTGTTTTCAGCCATTTCAGGAGAGAGGACGACTGTAGGACAGGAAAATACAGTCTATTTCTCCCTGTTATCAGCCATTTCAGGGGGGAGGATGACTGTAGGACAGGAGAATACAGTATATTGCCCTCTGTTATCAGCCATTTCAGGGAAGAGGATGACTGTAGGACAGGAGAATACAGTATATTGTCCCCTGTTATCAGCCATTTCAGAGGAGAGGATGACTGTAGAACAGGAGAATACAGTATATTGCCCCCTGTTATCAGCCATTTCAGGGGAGAAGATGACTGTAGGACAGGAGAATACAATCTATTGCCCCCTGTTATCAGCCATTTCAGGGGAGAGGATGACTGTAGGACAGGAGAATACAGTCTATTGCCCCCTGTTATCAGCCATTTCAGGGGAGAGGACGACTGTAGGACAGGAGAATACAATCTATTGCCCCTGTTATCAGCCATTTCAGGGGAGAGGATGACTGTAAGACAGGAGAATACAGTATATTGCCCCCTGTTATCAGCCATTTCAGGGGGGAGGATGACTGTAGGACAGGAGAATACAATCTATTGCTCCCTGTTATCAGCCAATTCAGGGGGGAGGATGACTGTAGGACAGGAGAATACAGTCTATTGCCCCCTGTTATCAGCCATTTCAGGGGAGAGGATGACTGTAGGACTGGAGAATACAATCTATTGCTCCCTGTTATCAGCCATTTCAGGGGAGAGGATGATTGTAGGACAGGAGAATACAGTCTATTGCCCCCTGTTATCAGCCATTTCAGGGGAGAGGATGACTGTAGGACAGGAGAATACAGTCTATTGCTTCCTGTTATCAGCCATTTCAGGGGAGAGGATGACTGTAGGACAGGAGAATACAATCTATTACCCTGTAATCTGCCATTTCAGGGGAGAGGATGACTGTAGGACAGGAGAATACAATCTATTGCTCCCTGTTATCAGCCATTTCAGGGGAGAGGATGACTGTAGGACAGGAGAATACAGTCTATTGCCCCTGTTATCTGCCATTTCAGGAGAGAGGATGACTGTAGGGCAGGAGAATACAGTCTATTGCCCCCTGTTATCAGCCATTTAAGGGGAGAGGATGACTGTAGGACAGGAGAATACAGTCTATTGCTCCTGTTATCAGCCATTTCAGGGAGAGGATGACTGTAGGACAGGAGAATACAATCTATTGCTCCCTGATATCAGCCATTTCAGGGAGAGATGACTGTAGGACAGGAGAATACAGTCTATTGCCCCATGTTATGAGCGATTTCAGGGTAGAGGATGACTGTAGGACAGGAGAATGCAGTCTATTGCCCCTGTTATCAGCCATTTCAGGGAGAGGATGACTGTAGGACAGGAGAATACAGTCTATTGCCCCCTGTTATCAGCCATTTCAGGGAGAGGATGACTGTAGGACAGGAGAATACAGTCTATTGCTCCCTGTTATCAGCCATTTCTGGGGAGAGGATGACTGTAGGACAGGAGAATACAGATCTATTGCCCACTGTTATCAGCCATTTCAGGGAAGAGGATGACTGTAGGACAGGAGAATACAGTCTATTGCACCCTGTTATCAGCCATTTCAGGGAGAGGATGACTGTAGGACAGGAGAATACAATCTATTGCTCCCTGTTATCAGCCATTTCAGGAGAGAGGATGACTGTAGGACAGGAGAATACAGTCTATTGCCCCTGTTATCAGCCATTTCAGGGGAGAGGATGACTTTAGGACAGGAAAATACAGTCTATTGCCCCTGTTATCAGCCATTTCAGGGTGAGGGATGACTTTAGGACAGGAGAATACAGTCTATTGCCCCCTGTTATCAGCCATTTCAGGGTGAGAATGACTGTAGGACAGGAGAGATACAGTCTATTGCTTCCTGTTATCAGCCATTTCAGGGGAGGATGACTGTAGGACAGGAGAATACAGTCTATTGCCTCCTGTTATCAGCCATTTCAGGGAGAGGATGACTGTAGGACAGGAGGATACAGTCTATTGCTCCCTGTTATCAGCCATTTCAGGGAGAGGATGACTGTAGGACAGGAGAATACATGTCTATTGCCCCTGGTATCAGCCATTTCAGGGAGAGGATGACTGTAGGACAGGAGAATACAGTCTATTGCTCCCTGTTATCAGCCATTTCAGGGCGAAGGATGACTGTAGGACAGGAGGAATACAGTCTATTGCTCCCTGTTATCAGCCATTTCAGGCGAGAGGATGACTGTAGGACTAGGAGAATACAGTCTATTGCTCCCTGTTATCAGCCATTTCAGGGAGAGGATGACTGTAGGACAGGAGAATACAGTCTATTGCTCCCTGTTATCAGCCATTTCAGGGTGAGAGGATGACTGTAGGACAGGAGAATACAGTCTATTGCTCCCTGTTATCAGCCATTTCAGGCTAGAGGATGACTGTAGGACAGGAGAATACAGTCTATTGCCCCCTGTTATCAGCCATTTCAGGGAGATGATGACTGTAGGACAGGAGAATACAATCTATTGCTCCCTGTTATCAGCCATTTCAGGGGAGAGGATGACTGTAGGACAGGAGAATACAGTCTATTGCCCCCTGTTATCAGCCATTTCAGGGGAGAGGATGACTGTAGGACAGAAGAATACAATCTATTGCCACTGTTATCAGCCATTTCAGGGGAGAGGATGACCTGTAGGACAGGAGAATACAATCTATTGCTCCCTGTTATCAGCCATTTCAGGAGCGAAGGATGTTTGTAGGACTGGAGAATACAGTCTATTGCCCCTGTTATCAGCCATTTCAGGAGGAGAGGATGACTGTAGGACAGGAGAATACAGTCTATTGCCCCCTGTTATCAGCCATTTCAGGAGAGAGGACGACTGTAGGACAGGAGAATACAGTCTATTGCTCCCTGTTATCAGCCATTTCAGGGGAGAGGATGACTGTAGGACAGGAGAATACAGTATATTGCCCCCTGTTATCAGCCATTTCAGGGAGAGGATGACTGTAGGACAGGAGAATACAGTATATTGTCCCCTGTTATCAGCCATTTCAGAGGAGAGGATGACTGTAGAACAGGAGAATACAGTCATATTGCTCCCTGTTATCCAGCCATTTCAGGGAGAGAGATGACTGTAGGACAGGAGAATACAGTCTATTGCCCCCTGTTATCAGCCATTTCAGGAGAGAGGATGACTGTAGGACAGGAGAATACAGTCTATTGCCCCCTGTTATCAGCCATTTCAGGGGAGAGGATGACTGTAGGACAGGAGAATAATGTCTATTGCCCCTGGTATCAGCCATTTCAGGGGAGAGGATGACTGTAGGACAGGAGAATACAGTCTATTGCCCCTGGTATCAGCCATTTCAGGGGAGAGGATGACTGTAGGACAGAAGAATACAGTCTATTGGCCCCTGTTATCAGCCATTTCAGTGGGGAGGATGACTGTAGGACAGGAAAATACAGTCTATTGCCCCTGTTATCAGCCATTCCAGGGGAGATGATTACTGTGGGACAGGAGAATACAATCTATTGCCCCCTGTTATCAGCCATTTCAGGGTAGAGGATGACTGTAGGACAGGAGAATACAGTCTATTGCCCCCTGTTATCAGCCATTTCAGGGGAGAGGATGAGCTGTAGGACAGGAGAATACAGTCTATTGCTCCCTGTTATCAGCCATTTCAGGGGAGAGGATGACTGTAGGACAGGAGAATACAGTCTATTGCTCCCTGTTATCAGCCATTTCAGGGCGAAGGATGACTGTAGGACTGGAGAATACAGTCTATTGCCCCCTGTTATCAGCCATTTCTGGGTAGAGGATAACTGTAGGACAGGAGAATACAGTCTATTGCTCCCTGTTATCAGCCATTTCAGGGGAGAGGATGACTGTAGGACAGGAGAATACAGTCTATTGCTCCCTGTTATCAGCCATTTCAGGGGAGAGGATGACTGTAGGACAGGAGAATACAGTCTATTGCTCCCTGTTATCAGCCATTTCAGGGCGAAGGATGACTGTAGGACTGGAGAATACAGTCTATTGCCCCCTGTTATCAGCCATTTCTGGGTAGAGGATAACTGTAGGACAGGAGAATACAGTCTATTGCTCCCTGTTATCAGCCATTTCAGGGGAGAGGATGACTGTAGGACAGGAGAATACAGTCTATTGCTCCTGTTATCAGCCATTTCAGCGGAGAGGATGACTGTAGGACAGGAGAATACAATCTATTGCTCCCTGTTATCAGCCATTTCAGGAGAGGATGACTGTAGGACAGGAGAATACAGTCTATTGCTCCCTGTTATCAGCCATTTCAGGGAGAGGATGACTGTAGGACTGGAGAATACAGTCTATTGCCCCCTGTTATCAGCCATTTCAGGGGAGAGGATGACTGTAGGACAGGAGAATACAGTCTATTGCCCCCTGTTATCAGCCATTTCAGGGAGAGGATGACTGTAGGACAGGAGAATACAGTCTATTGCCTCCTGTTATCAGCCATTTCAGAGGAGAGGATGACTGTAGAACAGGAGAATACAGTCTATTGCCCCCTGTTATCAGCCATTTCAGGGAGAGAGATGACTGTAGGACAGGAGAATACAGTCTATTGCCCCCTGTTATCAGCCATTTCAGGGAGAGGATGACTGTAGGACAGGAGAATACAGTCTATTGCCCCTGTTATCCAGCCATTTCAGGGAGAGGATGACTGTAGGACAGGAGAATACAATCTATTGCTCCCTGTTATCAGCCATTTCAGGGAGAGGATGACTGTAGGACTGGAGAATACAGTCTATTGCTCCCTGTTATCAGCCATTTCAGGGGAGAGGATGACTGTAGGACAGGAGAATACAGTCTATTGCCCCCTGTTATCAGCCATTTCAGGGAGAGGATGACTGTAGGACAGGAGAATACAGTCTATTGCCCCTGTTATCAGCCATTTCAGGGAGAGGATGACTGTAGGACAGGAGAATACAGTCTATTGCCCCTGTTATCAGCCATTTCAGGAGAGAGGATGACTGTAGGACAGGAGAATACAGTCTATTGCCCCTGTTATCAGCCATTTCAGGGAGAGGATGACTGTAGGACAGGAGAATACAGTCTATTGCCCCTGTTATCAGCCATTTCAGGGGAGAGGATGACTGTAGGACAGGAGAATACAGTCTATTGCCCCTGTTATCAGCCATTTCAGAGGTGAGGATGACTGTAGGACAGGAGAATACAATCTATTGCCCCTGTTATCAGCCATTTCAGGGAGAGGATGACTGTAGGACAGGAGAATACAGTCTATTGCTCCCTGTTATCAGCCATTTCAGGGAGAGGATGACTGTAGGACAGGAGAATACAGTCTATTGCCCCCTGTTATCAGCCATTTCAGGGTAGAGGATGACTGTAGGACAGGAGAATACAGTCTATTGCTCTCTGTTATCAGCCATTTCAGGGGAGAGGATGACTGTAGGACAGGAGAATACAGTCTATTGCTCCCTGTTATCAGCCATTTCAGGGGAGAGGATGACTGTAGGACAGGAGAATACAGTCTATTGCTCCCTGTTATCAGCCATTTCAGGGAGAGGATGACTGTAGGACAGGAGAATACAGTCTATTGCTCCCTGTTATCAGCCATTTCAGGGGAGAGGATGACTGTAGGACAGGAGAATACAGTCTATTGCTCCCTGTTATCAGCCATTTCAGGGCAGAGGATGACTGTAGGACAGGAGAATACAGTCTATTGCTCCCTGTTATCAGCCATTTCAGGGCGAGAGGATGACTGTAGGACAGGAGAATACAGTCTATTGCCCCCTGTTATCAGCCATTTCAGGGGAGAGGATGACTGTAGGACAGGAGAATACAGTCTATTGCTCCCTGTTATCAGCCATTTCAGGGGAGAGGATGACTGTAGGACAGGAGAATACAGTCTATTGCTCCCTGTTATCAGCCATTTCAGGGGAGAGGATGACTGTAGGACAGGAGAATACAGTCTATTGCTCCCTGTTATCAGCCATTTCAGGGTAGAGGATGACTGTAGGACAGGAGAATACAGTCTATTGCCCCCTGTTATCAGCCATTTCAGCGGAGATGATGACTGTAGGACAGGAGAATACAATCTATTGCTCCCTGTTATCAGCCATTTCAGGGGAGAGGATGACTGTAGGACAGGAGAATACAGTCTATTGCCCCCTGTTATCAGCCATTTCAGGGGAGAGGATGACTGTAGGACAGAAGAATACAATCTATTGCCACTGTTATCAGCCATTTCCGGGGAGAGGATGACCTGTAGTACAGGAGAATACAATCTATTGCTCCCTGTTATCAGCCATTTCAGGGCGAAGGATGACTGTAGGACTGGAGAATACAGTCTATTGCCCCCTGTTATCAGCCATTTCTGGGGAGAGGATGACTGTAGGACAGGAAAATACAGTCTATTTCTCCCTGTTATCAGCCATTTCAGGGGGGAGGATGACTGTAGGACAGGAGAATACAGTATATTGCCCTCTGTTATCAGCCATTTCAGGGAAGAGGATGACTGTAGGACAGGAGAATACAGTATATTGTCCCCTGTTATCAGCCATTTCAGAGGAGAGGATGACTGTAGAACAGGAGAATACAGTATATTGCCCCCTGTTATCAGCCATTTCAGGGGAGAAGATGACTGTAGGACAGGAGAATACAATCTATTGCCCCCTGTTATCAGCCATTTCAGGGGAGAGGATGACTGTAGGACAGGAGAATACAGTCTATTGCCCCTGGTATCAGCCATTTCAGGGGAGAGGATGACTGTAGGACAGGAGAATACAGTCTATTGCCCCTGGTATCAGCCATTTCAGGGGAGAGGATGACTGTAGGACAGAAGAATACAGTCTATTGGCCCCTGTTATCAGCCATTTCAGGGGGGAGGATGACTGTAGGACAGGAGAATACAGTCTATTGCCCCTGTTATCAGCCATTCCAGGGGAGATGATTACTGTAGGACAGGAGAATACAATCTATTGCCCCCTGCTATCAGCCATTTCAGGGTAGAGAATGACTGTAGGACAGGAGAATACAGTCTATTGCCCCCTGTTATCAGCCATTTCAGGGGAGAGGATAAGTGTAGGACAGGAGAATACAATCTATTGCTCCCTGTTATCAGCCATTTCAGGGTAGAGAATGACTGTAGGACAGGAGAATACAGTCTATTGACCCCTGTTATCAGCCATTTCAGGGGAGAGGATGACTGTAGGACAGGAGAATACAGTCTATTGCTCCCTGTTATCAGCCATTTCAGGGGAGAGGATGACTGTAGGACAGGAGAATACAGTCTATTGCTCCCTGTTATCAGCCATTTCAGGGCGAAGGATGACTGTAGGACTGGAGAATACAGTCTATTGCCTCCTGTTATCAGCCATTTCAGGGGAGAGGATGACTGTAGGACAGGAGAATACAATCTATTGCCCCTGTTATCAGCCATTTCAGGGGAGAGAATGACTGTAGGACAGGAGAATACAATCTATTGCTCCCTGTTATCAGCCATTTCTGGGGAGAGGATAACTGTAGGATAGGAGAATACAGTCTATTGCTCCCTGTTATCAGCCATTTCAGGGGAGAGGATGACTGTAGGACAGGAGAATACAGTCAATTTCTCCTGTTATCAGCCATTTCAGCGGAGAGGATGACTGTAGGACAGGAGAATACAATCTATTGCTCCCTGTTATCAGCCATTTCAGGGGAGAGGATGACTGTAGGACAGAAGAATACAATCTATTGCTCCCTGATATCAGCCATTTCAGGGGAGAGGATGACTGTAGTACAGGAGAATACAATCTATTGCTCCCTGATATCAGCCATTTCAGGGGAGATGATGACTGTAGGACTTGAGAATACAGTCTATTGCCCCCTGTTATCAGCCATTTCTGGGGAGAGGATAACTGTAGGATAGGAGAATACAGTCTATTGCCCCCTGTTATCAGACATTTCAGGGGAGAAGATGACTGTAGGACAGGAGAATACAGTCTATTGCCCCCTTTTATCAGACATTTCAGAGGAGAGGATGACTGTAGGACAGGAGAATACAGTATATTGTCCCCTTTTATCAGCCATTTCAGAGGAGAGGATGACTGTAGATCAGGAGAATACAGTATATTGCCCCCTGTTATCAGCCATTTCAGGGGAGAAGATGACTGTAGGACAGGAGAATACAATCTATTGCCCCCTGTTATCAGCCATTTCAGGAGAGAGGATGACTGTAGGACAGGAGAATACAGTCTATTGCCCCCTGTTATCAGCCATTTCAGGGGAGAGGATGACTGTAGGACAGGAGAATACAGTCTATTGCCCCTGTTATCAGCCATTTCAGGGAGAGAATGACTGTAGGACTGGAGAATACAGTCTATTGCTCCCTGTTATCAGCCATTTCAGGGGAGAGGATGACTGTAGGACAGGAGAATACAGTCTATTGCCCCTGTTATCAGCCATTTCAGGGGAGAGGATGACTGTAGGACAGAAGAATACAGTCTATTGCCCCCTGTTATCAGCCATTTCAGAGGTGATGATGACTGTAGGACAGGAGAATACAATCTATTGCCCCCTGTTATCAGCCATTTCAAGGGAGAGGATGACTGTAGGACAGGAGAATACAGTCTATTGCTCCCTGTTATCAGCCATTTCAGGGGAGAGGATGACTTTAGGACAGGAGAATACAGTCTATTGCCCCCTGTTATCAGCCATTTCAGGGTAGAGGATGACTTTAGGACAGGAGAATACAGTCTATTGCCCCCTGTTATCAGCCATTTCAGGGGAGAGGATGACTTTAGGACAGGAAAATACAGTCTATTGCTTCCTGTTGTCAGCCATTTCAGGGGGGAGGATGACTGTAGGACAGGAGAATACAGTCTATTGCTTCCTGTTATCAGCCATTTCAGGGGAGAGGATGACTGTAGGACAGGAGAATACAGTCTATTGCCCCCTGTTATCAGCCATTTCAGGAGAGGATGACTGTAGGACAGGAGAATACAGTCTATTGCCCCCTGTTATCAGACATTTCAGGAGAGAGGATGACTGTAGGACAGGAGAATACAGTCTATTGCCCCCTGTTATCAGCCATTTCAGGGGAGAGGATGACTGTAGGACAGGAGAATACAATCTATTGCTCCCTGTTATCAGCCATTTCAGGGCGAAGGATGACTGTAGGACTGGAGAATACAGTCTATTGCCCCCTGTTATCAGCCATTTCAGGGGAGAGGATGACTGTAGGACAGGAGAATACAGTCTATTGCCCCCTGTTATCAGCCATTTCAGGGGAGAGGATGACTGTAGGACAGGAGAATACAGTCTATTGCTCCCTGTTATCAGCCATTTTAGGGAGAGGATGACTGTAGGACAGGAGAATATAGTCTATTGCCCCCTGTTATCAGCCATTTCAGGAGAGAGGACGACTGTAGGACAGGAAAATACAGTCTATTTCTCCCTGTTATCAGCCATTTCAGGTTGGAGGATGACTGTAGGACAGGAGAATACAGTCTATTGCCCCCTGTTATCAGCCATTTCAGGGGAGAGGATGACTATAGGACAGGAGAATACAGTCTATTGCCCCCTGTTATCAGCCATTTCAGGGGAGAAGGTGACTGTAGGACAGTAGAATACAATCTATTGCCCCCTGTTATCAGCCATTTCAGGGGAGAGGATGACTGTAGGACAGGAGAATACAGTCTATTGCTCCCTGTTATCAGCCATTTCAGGGGAGAGGATGACTGTAGGACAGGAGAATTCAGTCTATTGCCCCCTGTTATCAGCCATTTCAGGGGAGAGGATGACTGTAGGGCAGGAGAATACAGTCTATTGCCCCCTGTTATCAGCCATTTCAGGGGAGAGGATGACTGTAGGACAGGAGAATACAGTCTATTGCCCCCTGTTATCAGCCATTTCAGGGGAGAGGTTGACTGTAGGACAGGAGAATACAGTCTATTGCTCCCTGTTATCAGCCATTTCAGGGCGAAGGATGACTGTAGGACTGGAGAATACAGTCTATTGCCCCCTGTTATCAGCCATTTCTGGGGAGAGGATAACTGTAGGACAGGAGAATACAGTCTATTGCCCCCTGTTTTCAGCCATTTCAGGAGAGAGGACGACTGTAGGACAGGAAAATACAGTCTATTCCTCCCTGTTATCAGCCATTTCAGGTTGGAGGATGACTGTAGGACAGGAGAATACAGTCTATTGCCCCCTGTTATCAGCCATTTCAGGGGAGAGGATGACTATAGGACAGGAGAATACAGTCTATTTCCCCCTGTTATCAGCCATTTCAGGGGAGAAGATGACTGTAGGACAGGAGAATACAATCTATTGCCCCCTGTTATCAGCCATTTCAGGGGAGAGGATGACTGTAGGACAGGAGAATACAGTCTATTGCTCCCTGTTATCAGCCATTTCAGGGGAGAGGATGACTGTAGGACAGGAGAATACAGTCTATTGCTCCCTGTTATCAGCCATTTCAGGGGAGAGGATGACTGTAGGACAGGAGAATACAGTCTATTGCTCCCTGTTATCAGCCATTTCAGGTCGAAGTATGACTGTAGGACAGGAGAATACAGTCTATTGCCCCCTGTTATCAGCCATTTCAGGGGTGATGATGACTGTAGGACAGGAGAATACAATCTATTGCCCCTGTTATCAGCCATTTCAGGGGAGCGGATGACTGTAGGACAGGAGAATACAGTCTATTGCCCCCTGTTATCAGCCATTTCAGGGGAGAGGATGACTGTAGGACAGAAGAATATAGTCTATTGCCCCCTGTTATCAGCCATTTCAGGGGAGAGGATGACTGTAGGACAGAAGAATACAGTCTATTGCTCCCTGTTATCAGCCATTTCAGGGGAGAGGATGACTGTAGGACAGGAGAATACAGTCTATTGCCCCCTGTTATCAGCCATTTCAGGAGAGAGGATGACTGTAGGACAGGAGAATACAGTCTATTGCCCCCTGTTATCAGCCATTTCAGGGGAGAGGATGACTGTAGGACAGGAGAATACAGTCTATTGCTTCCTGTTATCAGCCAATTCAGGGGAGAGGATGACTGTAGGACAGGAGAATACAATCTATTGCCCCCTGTTATCAGCCATTTCAGGGTAGAGGATGACTGCAGGACAGGAGAATACAGTCTATTGCTCCCTGTTATCAGCCATTTCAGGGGAGAGGATGACTGTAGGACAGGAGAATACAGTCTATTCCCCCTGTTATCAGCCATTTCAGGAGAGAGGATGACTGTAGGACAGGAGAATACAATCTATTGCCCCCCGTTATCAGCCATTTCAGGGGAGAGGATGAGTGTAGGACAGGAGAATACAGTCTATTGCCCCCTGTTATCAGCCATTTCAGGGGAGAGGATGACTGTAGGAGAGGAGAATACAATCTATTGCTCCCTGTTATCAGCCATTTATGGGGAGATGATGACTGTAGGACAGGAGAATACAGTCTATTGGTCCCTGTTAACAGACATTTTAGGGGAGAGGATGACTGTAAGATAGGAGAATACAGTCTATTGCTCCCTGTTATCAGCCATTACAGTGGAGAGGATGACTGTAGGACAGGAGAATACAGTCTATTGCCTCCTGTTATCAGCCATTTCAGTGGAGAGGATGACTGTAGGAGAGGAGAATACAATCTATTGCTCCCTGTTATCAGCCATTTCAGGGGAGAGGATGACTGTAGGTCAGGAGAATACAGTCTATCGCTCCCTGTTATCAGCCATTTCAGGGGAGAAAATGACTGTAGGACAGGAGAATACAGTCTATTGCCCCCTGTTATCAGCCATTTATGGGGAGAGGATGACTGTAGAACAGTAGAATACAGTCTATTGCTCCCTGTTATCAGCCATTTCAGGGGAGAGGATGACTGTAGGACAGGAGAATACAGTCTATTGCTCCCTGTTATCAGCCATTTCAGGGGAGAGGATGACTGTAGGACAGGAGAATACAGTCTATTGCCCTCTGTTATCAGCCATTTCAGAGGAGAGGATGACTGTAGGACAGGAGAATACAGTCTATTGCTCCCTGTTATCAGACATTTCAGGGGAGAGGATGACTGTAGGACAGGAGAATACAGTCTATTGCCCCCTGTTATCAGCCATTTCAGGGGAGAGGATGACTGTAGGACAGGAGAATACAGTCTATTGCTTCCTGTTATCAGCCATTTCAGGGGAGAAGATGACTGTAGGACAGAAGAATACAGTCTATTGCCTCCTGTTATCAGCCATTTATGGGGAGAGGATGACTGTAGGACAGGAGAATACAGTCTATTGCCCCCTGTTATCAGCCATTTCAGGGGTGAGTGTGACTGTAGGACAGGAGAATACAGTCTATTGCCCCTGTTATCAGCCATTTCAGGGGAGAGGATGACTTTAGGACAGGAGAATGCAGTATATTGCCCCCTTTTATCAGCCATTTCAGGGGAGAGGATGACTGTAGGACAGGAGAATACAATCTATTGCCCCTGTTATCAGCCATTTCAGAGGAGAGAATGACTGTAGGACAGGAGTATACACTCTATTGTCCCCTGTTATCAGCCATTTCAGGGGAGAGGATGACTGTAGGACAGGAGAATGCAGTATATTGCCCCCTGTTATCAGCCATTTCAGAGGAGAGGATGACTGTAGGACAGGAGAATACAGTCTATTGCTCCCTGTTATCAGCTATTGCATGCTCTTAAGGTCACTGGTGTAACCTCCAGAGTCATGTTCATCTTATGTGACCCATTTCAGCCATTTCTGTTATAATACTCCAGCACTATTATACGCTTACAGTCATAGGACTGGCCCATTAAGCACCCATAGACTGTTGATAACTGTGCAGTATTTTCCTGAGACCCCCTGGCACTCTTCTGTCAGTCACTCCACTATTTGCCGCTGCAGAATTCTGAGATTTATTTGTGGCTGTCAACTTGCATCTCTATCCAGCAGAGCTCGCAGCAAATCTCTGTGTATTCCCTGTGAACGCTGCGCTCTCCGGTCGTCCTGTGGGTCTAATGTCGTCTACGCTTTGTACTCGGCTGCTTCATTCAGCGCCATAGTGGGGAATGGAGCATCAGTGTATCCACCACTCCACTCAGAATCCCCTTCATTGTGTTCATGCAGCGAGCAGACATGGGCTCGAGACCCTGTTCTAGTGATGGGTGGGATTCACAGTGATCAGACATTTATCTTCTATCCATTTAATAAGGAATATGAAGATAGACTGTCCTGAAAGCCACAGGAAATACCATTATCTTATTGTACAGGGGGACATTCTTGTAAAGTTTTGGGTTGCAGGTTTTGTACTCTCTATCCAATCCTAATTCTGGCCTTACACAGTATGGAAGTGACAGACGGTTCTGGATAAGACAGAGGAGGGGTCTGGAGGGGACAAAGGGGTCTGGAGGGGACAGAGGGGTCTGGAGAAGGACAGAGGAGTCTGGAGGTGGACAGAGGGGTCTGGAGGAGGACAGAGGAGTCTGGAGGAGGACAGAGGAGTCTGGAGGAGGACAGAGGAGTCTGGAGAAGGACAGAGGAGTCTGGAGGTGGACAGAGGGGTCTGGAGGTGGACAGAGGAGTCTGGAGGAGGACAGAGGAGTCTGGAGGAGGACAGAGGAGTCTGGAGGAGGACAGAGGAGTCTGGAGGAGGACAGAGGAGTCTGGAGGAGGACAGAGGAGTCTGTAGGGGACAGAGGGGTCTGGAGGAGGATGGAGGGTTCTGTAGGGGGACAGAGGGGTCTGGATGGGACAGAGGGGTCTGGAGGAGGACAGAGGAGTCTGGAGGGGATAGAGGAGTCTGTAGGAGGACAGAGGTGTCTGGAGTGTATAGAGGGGTCTGGAGGAGGACGGAGGGGACAGAGGGATCTGGAGGAGGATGGAGAGGTCTGGAGGAGGACAGAGGGGTCTGGAGGAGGACAGAGGGGTCTGGATAGGACAGTGGTGTCTGGGGGAGGACAGAGGGGTCTGGAGGGGACAGAGGCGTCAAGAGGAGGACAGAGGGGTTTGGAGGAGGTCAGAGGAGTCTGAAGGTGATAGAGGGCTCTGGAAGGGACAGGGGGCTTTGGAGGGGACCGAGGGGTCTGGAGTGGACAGAGGGGCCTGGAAGAGGACAGAGGGGTCTGGAGGAGGATAGAGGAGTCTGGAGGAGGGCAGAGGAGTCTGGAGGACGTCAGAGGGGTCTGGAGGGGACAGAGGGGTCTGGAGGAGGACAGAGGGGTCTGGAGGAGGACAGAGGGGTCTGAAGGGGACAGAGGAGTCTGGAGGACGTCAGAGGGGTCTGGAGGAGGACAGAGGGGTCTGGAGCAGGACAGAGGGGTCTGGAGGAGGACGGAGGGGACAGAGGAGTCTGGAGAAGGACAAAGAATCTGGAGGAGGACAGAGGGGTCTGGAGGACGACAGAGGGGACTGGAGCAGGACAGAGGGTTCTGGAGGAGGACGGAGGGGACAGAGGGGTCTGGCGAAGGACAAAGAACTCTGGAGTAGGACAGAGGGGTCTGGAGGAGAACAGAGGGGTCTGGAGGGGACGGATCTGGAGAGGAAAGAGGAGTCTGGATGGTACAATGGCGTCTGGAGAATTTGTTTTTTGAGGGGACGGATGAGTCATGAGGGGACAGAGGGTTTGGAGAGGTTAGAGGAGACTGGAGGACACAGAGGAGTCAGGAGAAGTCCATTGTGACGGTACATGGAGCAGTGGTGCACACGTCTGACCTCAGGGCCTTTCACGTCCTACAATTCTGAGCCGAGCACTGGACTTACACCATTCTGTTCCTATAGGGTCTCCAGGGCTTTTGTTCTTGTTTACTTTGGGGGTCCCAGCGATCAGACCCCCAGCTATCAGATGCAGTGACCTCACTTGTGAACAGGAGATGTGTTGGTGGGAAAGTCTGTGATATGTTAGTTCAGGATGACCATAGATGTGTTCAGTGCACCCCTGATGTGTGCAGCGCCCCACAGGGCCGGCGCGGTGAAACGTGGATGGTTTCGGCACAGCTGGGATTTATTAGCCGCACCGTATATGAATAAATCCATCCATCTAATGACATTGATTCATATTTTATATTCCTGAGTCTAGACAGAACAGCGAGCACGCATAGAAATTACAGCACCATTAAAACCTTATGTGACGGGCATAAAACACTGATGCCAATTAGAATGAAGGCAATGTCATTGTTGGGGGGACGGGCCGGAGAGGTGAGGCTGTGGCCACATGTAATTTACCTCTTTAATAGGCGTCTTAACGAGAGTTGAGCGTCCGCTCTGCCGGCACAGTCCTGTTTTTCTGTCGTTTATTGGCCTGGCTCGCCATATTTCATTCATAACACAGGAAGGTAAAAATGTAATTTAGAGCAATCTATGAAAAACAATGGCGGGACAGGTGTTGAAGTGGGGGACGCAGGGTGCCCCGAAATAGTCACAGCTTGTAAAGCGTGCACTGTAGCTTTAATTCGGTGTGACCTAATATAAATGGAGCTTAATCAGTCTGTAATGGGAAGTATTGCAATTGTTTCCAATTTCTCACCATTTCCAAGATTTTTGCTTGCTGTCAGTGAATGGCAATGTTTATTGTTCACCTTCAGGGGATGGTAATCTGTACTGACCTTATACTTCTCACAGCTGAGGTTTTGTAACAATGCATCCAGCGTGGGTAATCCTTTGTTATGTAAACAGTCTGGACTCTAGACTGATACATTGTAACAAACTAGCAATGCAAGAGAGGGATCTGTGCTGTTAACGCGTTTTAGCTCACAGAGGATGGTACAGACTGGATACAATTGTAACAAACATTCAGCTGTGCGGATACACTGTAACAAACCAGCAATGCAGGAGAGGGATCTGTGCTGTTAAGGCCTCTTTCACACTTGCGTTGTATGGATCCGGCGTGCACTTCCGTCGCCGGAAATGCCCGCCGGATCTGTCACAGCGCAAGACAACTGAAAGCATTTGAAGACTGATCAGTGTTACTATGGCAGCCAGGACGCTACTAAAGTCCTGGTTGCCATAGTAAGTAGTGGGGAGCAGATACTTACCGTCCGTGCAGCTCCCGAGGCCCGGGGCGCTCCACAATGACGTGAGGGCGCCCCACGCGCATGGATCACGTGATCCATGCGATCATGTGATCCATGCTCATGGGGCGCTCTGACATCATTGTGGAGCGCCCCGGGCCTCAGGAGCCGTACGGACGGTAAGTAGACTTCTCCCCTGACTCCCCACTACACTTTATCATGGCAGCCGGGACTTTAGCGTCCTGGCTGCCATGGTAACCGTTCACAAAAGCTAAACGTCTGATCCGGCGATGCGCCGAAACGACGTTTAGCTTAAAGCCGGATCCGGATTAATGCCTTTCAATGGGCATTAATTCCGGATCCGGTGTTACGGCATGTCTTCCGGATTTTTGGACGGAGACAGATCTGCAGCATGCTACGGTTTTGTCAACGTCCAAAAAACGTTCACGTACTGAACGGAAGACATCCTGATGCATCCTGAGCGGATTTCTCTCCATTCAGAATGCATTGGGATAATCCTGATCAGTATCTTCCTGTCCTAGAGCCCCGAGGACGGAACTCTAGGACGGAAAGCAAAAACGCAAGTGTGAAAGAGGCTTTAGAAGGGTCCATGATGTAACCTGTAGTGAATGTAATCTTCTTACCACTGACTTTATTTGTGAGTTATAACCTACCTTCTGATCCTCAGCTGTGTCACGTGACCAACACTCTGACTCTCCAAATAACACAGCACTTAAAGTCAGTTTCTCTATGTATTTCTATGGGATCCTCACTGTCAGTCTCATAGGAATGAATAGAGAAGTAACTGACTTCCTGTCCTGTGTCAGTTGAAGACCAGTGCTGGTCACATGACACAGCTGAGGATCAGAAGGGAGGTTATAACACCCAATACAGTCTCCAATAAGAAGATTACCCACATTATGTACCTTTCTGACAGGTTAGGGAATAACGTTTTTTTTATGGGAGTGTTTCTTTAAGCTACCTGTCAACGTGTACAAGAAAACACCATTAAACAAAGTTTCCTTTTCCTTTCTGTTCCCCCCCAAAAATGTGGCGGCCGTACAAGAAGAGGTTAATTTCATTAGTACAGAAATCGGGCCACACGGCGCGGTTATTTTCTTTTAATGTTCTCCTTGCTTATTTGGGCCACTCTGCAAGGTCTGACACCCTGAAACGCGCGGCGTAATCACTACAATAACAGAGAAATGAATCCAGTGCTGATTTCTCTCAGTATTAAAAATGCATTAATCTGGGGCTGCGCGGCCGCGGCGTACGTGGATCTCAAACGCAGGGACTGGCAAATATTTTCATTGGGTGACTCTCAAAAAAAGACTCTTTGTACTGAAATCCCGGGAGAAAAGAATCCGCACAGACTGCTGGAATAAGCTCGGAGGCGCGTGGGGATATCATCTGATGTTTTCTTACCCTCCTCAGCAGCCAGGAGAACAGAAGAACCTGCACCAGGAGCCAAATCATCACAGCATCAGATTCCAGGGCGGCTTCTGAGGGAACACAGGGGCAGCAGGGACATCGGCAGGTGCCCCTTATGGAGGAGGGTGCTACAATGACTCATTATCTTACTATAGCCCCAGGATCACCTAAGAGGAGGGAGGAAAGGGCATCGATACATTGTTACCTAGATGTAAACAGTTGAACACTATAAATACTATGTACACTACTTACCTACTGATCCTGAGTTACATCCTGTATTATACTCCAGAGCTGCACTCACTATTCTGCTGGTGCAGTCATTGTGTACATTACATTACATATCCTGTACTTATCCTGAGTTACATCCTGTATTATACTCCAGAGCTGCACTCGCTATTCTGCCGGTGGAGTCACTAAGTACATACATTACATTACTTATCCTGTACTGATCCTGAGTTACATCCTGTATTATACTGCAGAGCTGCACTCACTATTCTGCTGGTGCAGTCACTGTGTACATACATTACTTATCCTGTACTGATCCTGACTTATATCCTGTCATGGGCGTAGCTATAGGGGGTGCAGAGGTAGCAGTCGCTACCGGGCCCAGGAGCCTGAAGGGGCCCAAAGACCCTTGTGCTGCTTAAGAAGACACACAAAGCACTGAGGAAAGAGGGGCCCAAGCTGAACTCTTGCACCAGGGCCCATGAGCCGTTAGCTACGCCCCTGTATCCTGTATTATACTCCAGAGCTGCACTCACTATCCTGCTGGTGCAGTCATTGTGTACATTACATTACATATCCTGTACTGATCCTGAGTTACATCCTGTATTATACTCCAGAGCTGCACTCACTATTCTACTGGTGGAGTCACTGTGTACATACATTACTTATCCTGTACTGATCCAGACTTACATCATGTATTATACTCCAGAGCTGTACTCACTATTCTGCTGGTGCAGTCACTGTGTACATACATTACTTATCCTGTACTGATCCTGAGTTACATCCTGTATTATACTCCAGAGCTGCCCTCACTATTCTGCTGGTGCTGTCACTGTGTACATACATTACTTATCCTGTACTGATCCTGAGTTACATCCTGTATTATACTCCAGAGCTGCACTCACTATTCTGCTGGTGCAGTCACTCTGTACATACATTACTGATCCTGAGTTTTATCCTGTATTATACTCCAGAGCTGCACTCACTATTCTGCTGGTGCAGTCACTGTGTACATACATTACTTATCCTGTACTGATCCTGAGTTACATCCTGTATTATACTCCAGAGCTGCACTCACTATTCTGCTGGTGCAGTCACTGTGTACATACATTACTTATCCTGTACTGATCCTGAGTTACATCCTGTATTATACTCCAGAGATGCACTCACTATTCTGCTGGTGCAGTCACTGTGTACATACATTACTTATCCTGTACTGATCCTGAGTTACATCCTGTATTATACTCCAGATCTGCACTCACTATTCTGCTGGTGCAGTCACTGTGTACATACATTACTTATCCTGTACTGATCCTGAATTACATCCTGTATTATACTCCACAGCTGCACTCACTATTCTGCTGGTGCAGTCACTGTGTACATACATTACTTATCCTGTACTGATCCTGATTTACATCCTGTATTATACTCCAGATCTGCACTCACTATTCTGCTGGTGCAGTCACTGTATACATACATTACTTATCCTGTACTGATCCTGAGTTACATCCTGTATTATACTCCAGAGCTGCACTCACTATTCTGCTGGTGCAGTCACTGTGTACATACATTACTTATCCTGTACTGATCCTGAGTTACATCCTGTATTACACTCCAGAGCTGCACTCACTATTCTGCTGGTGCAGTCACTGTGTACATACATTACTTATCCTGTACTGATCCTGAGTTACATCCTGTATTACACTCCAGAGCTGCACTCACTATTCTGCTGGTGGAGTCGCTGTGTACATACATTACTTATCCTGTACTGATCCTGAATTACATCCTGTATTATACTCCAGAGCTGCACTCACTATTCTGCTGGTGCAGTCCCTGTGTACATTACATTACTTATCCTGTACTGATCCTGAGTTACAGCCTGTATTATACTCCAGAGCTGCACTCACTATTCTGCTGGTGCAGTCACTGTGTACATACATTACTTATCCTGTACTGATCCTGAGTTACATCCTGTATTATACTCCAGAGCTGCATTCACTATTCTGCTGGTGCAGTCACTGTGTACATACATTACTTATCCTGTACTGACCCTGAGTTACATCCTGTATTATACTCCAGAGCTGCACTCACTATTCTGCTGGTGCAGTCACTGTGTACATACATTACTTATCCTTTACTGATCCTGAGTTACATCCTGTATTACACTCCAGAGCTGCACTCACTATTCTGCTGGTGCAGTCACTGTGTACATACATTACTTATCCTGTACTGATCCTGAGTTACATCCTGTATTACACTCCAGAGCTGCACTCACTATTCTGCTGGTGCAGTCACTGTGTACATACATTACTTATCCTGTACTGATCCTGAGTTACATCCTGTATTACACTCCAGAGCTGCACTCACTATTCTGCTGGTGGAGTCGCTGTGTACATACATTACTTATCCTGTACTGATCCTGAATTACATCCTGTATTATACTCCAGAGCTGCACTCACTATTCTGCTGGTGCAGTCCCTGTGTACATACATTACATTACTTATCCTGTACTGATCCTGAGTTACAGCCTGTGTTATACTCCAGAGCTGCACTCACTATTCTGCTGGTGCAGTCACTGTGTACATACATTACTTATCCTGTACTGATCCTGAGTTACATCCTGTATTATACTCCAGAGCTGCACTCACTATTCTGCTGGTGCAGTCACTGTGTACATACATTACTTATCCTGTACTGACCCTGAGTTACATCCTGTATTATACTCCAGAGCTGCACTCACTATTCTGCTGGTGCAGTCACTGTGTACATACATTACTTATCCTTTACTGATCCTGAGTTACATCCTGTATTACACTCCAGAGCTGCACTCACTATTCTGCTGGTGCAGTCACTGTGTACATACATTACTTATCCTGTACTGATCCTGAGTTACATCCTGTATTACACTCCAGAGCTGCACTCACTATTCTGCTGGTGCAGTCACTGTGTACATACATTACTTATCCTGTACTGATCCTGAGTTACATCCTGTATTATACTCCAGAGCTGCACTCACTATTCTGCTGGTGCAGTCACTGTGTACATACATTACTTATCCTGTACTGATCCTGAGTTACATCCTGTATTATACTCCAGAGCTGCATTCACTATTCTGCTGGTGCAGTCACTGTGTACATACATTACTTATCCTGTACTGACCCTGAGTTACATCCTGTATTATACTCCAGAGCTGCACTCACTATTCTGCTGGTGCAGTCACTGTGTACATACATTACTTATCCTTTACTGATCCTGAGTTACATCCTGTATTACACTCCAGAGCTGCACTCACTATTCTGCTGGTGCAGTCACTGTGTACATACATTACTTATCCTATAACTTGCAGGGGGTCATGTGACGAGGGCTACTCTCGATATCTTATACTATACGTTTGGTTACACCGGGCGCTCTGCAGGCGTCTGTCGGTTTACATGGCGCTGGTGTTACGGGCAGGATGTCATCAGCGGGGCGGACTCCTGGTCTTTTGGCCCAGACTGCAGATTGCTTTTGCACAGAGTCCTGTAATGAAGCTTGAGCAGGGACTAGAGGGGGGGGGGGGGGGGGCAGGAAGGAGGAGGAAGTGCAAGCTCTGCAGTTCGCTATTAACCTTTCTCACACCTTGTTTCCCATTCAGCTCTAGGACTGATAGACACTGACACTAAAGATCCCCCAGGGACCCCCGGGGGGAAAGGCGAGGTCTGCAGCCAGTGCAGGCGGCACCAACAGGACTCTTAAAGGCGCAGCCCACTGTCTTGGCCCTATTTATAACAGAATGCAATACATCCTGCAGGGGGGGGGGGGGGCCCTATCCCCTGAGCCCCCAAAGATGGCCATCTAGAAGCAACACTGATTACTGATGAGAATCACATGACGTAACTCAGCCCTCATATTCATGAATAGAATGCAAGAACTGCAGTGAAGACTGACACAGAGGTAGAGTAAGTGAATACTGAGCAGGAGGCAAGTGACTCTGCATGATAATGGAAATGTCTGTGCCATTCAGGGTGCGGGAAAAGCTGGGTTGGCAACTAAGAAAAGAGAAACGGCGTAAGTTACCGATTTCCTACATTGAGGTGGGGAAGTTTCGGGGGAAGGGGTGACGCCCCACTTTACTACATAACTAGGAAGGGTGGCCGTGCAGGAATGTGAGAAAGCTGGATTTTGGCAGTTTTCTTGGAAAGAGCTGAGACATTCTGAACATGACCCAGATCTGCGCCCCGACCCCTGCAGCCCCTTTCCTTCAGTTACAGGACGGTGACCGCGGGCGCAGGGATCAGTTCACACGTAGCGCGGAGGTCACCCCCCCCACCGGCAGCCGCAGCCATGGCTGGAATTCTGGGACAGGATGTTGCACTTTGTTGCTTGGATACATTGTTTCCCAAATAAACAGATGAGTAGAATCTTTCGGGATCTTGCAGCTTGGAAACTATGCGGAGACTCGAGCGATGGGAGCGCGGAGGTGAACGCTTGTGGTTTGCGTTTGGCCGGAATTCGTTCCCTTCCTGCATTTTTCCATCCTTGGTGTAAAACGATGAATTCTTCTGAGCAGAATCCTAAAAACCCATGTGTGAAGCGATGACCACGAACAGCAGTTAGGCACCCAGCTTTCCACGCACCCTGACCCCACAGAGCAGATTTCTGAATCCCTTTCTCCTACTCCAGTGCTAATGTGTCAGTTTTTACTGAAGTTTTAGCATTCTGTTCATGAACCAGGAGGCTGAGGATGAACAGGTGTCTGCTTGTTGTACGTCTCTACGAAGTTCTGATAATCTGAATGACAACATATACCACCTCTGTGTCTTTGAGGGGTCGGCAAAAAGTACCATGTTCCCACCTGGTTCAAAACGTCTGCAAATCTGCATGATAATGTGTCTAGTAATTATACTGTAAACTAATACATACAGGCAGTATTATAGTAGTTATATTCTTGTACATAGGAGCAGTATTATAGTAGTGATATTCTTGTACATAGGAGCAGTATTATAGTAGTTATATTCTTGTACATAGGAGGCAGTATTATAGTAGTTATATTATTGTACATAGGAGCAGTATTATAGTAGTTATATTCTTGTACATAGGAGCAGTATTATAGTAGTTTTATTCTTGTACAAAGGAGGTGGTATTATAGTAGTTATATTCCTGTACATAGGAGGCAGTATTATAGTAGTTATATTCTTGTACATAGGGGCAGTATTATAGTAGTTATATTCCTGTACATAGGATCAGTATTATAGTAGTAATATTCTTGTATATAGGAGCAGTATTATAGTAGTTATATTCTTGTACATAGGAGCAGTATTATAGCAGTTATATTCTTGTACATAGGAGCAGTATTATAAGAGTTATATTCTTGTACATAGAAGGCAGTATTATAGTAGTTTTATTCTTGTACATAGGAGGTGGTATTATAGTAGTTATATTCTTGTACATAGGAGGCAGTATTATAGTAGTTATATTCTTGTACATAGGAGCAGTATTATAGTAGTTATATTCTTGTACATAGGAGCAGTATTATAGTAGTTATATTCTTGTACATAGGAGCAGTATTATAGTAGTTATATTCTTGTATATAGGAGCAGTATTATAGTAGTTATATTCTTGTACATAGGAGCAGTATTATAGTAGTTATATTCTTGTACATAGGGGCAGTATTATAGTAGTTATATTCCTGTACATAGGATCAGTATTAGAGTAGTTATATTCTTGTATATAGGAGCAGTATTATATGTTTGATGTTATTATATGTTTGATGTCATAGTCAGGTCCTCTTCCCTGGACTTTGATATTTTTGCTTCCCTGATTACGTTCGTTTTTGAGAATTCGCAGCCCATTACTTTGGATGAATCCCTGTCCTCACACTTGGATTGGATCTCTGTGATCAGTGTCTGCGCCAAACTGAAGAGATTTCATTAATGCAAGAAGGTTTAATCCATTTTTCCTTTGGAGTCTAGGCGCTGTGTATGGAGAAATTCTTCATAACTTCAGGGTGTGAATACTTCTGTGAATTCTTTGCTTTATGTGTACTGTGGAGTTTTATTTTCGTTTATACTGCGCCAACATATTCCGCAGCGCTGTACTCAGATCATCCGCACTCACTGTGTCACTCACATGACTGCCAATTATACAGAAAACCCGTCACCCGGTCAGGATGGAGAGTGCGAAGGGGACAGCGGAGGAGATTATGGAAGCTCCATTTAAATGTTGCCCTTGTGCCCTCAGCCCTCATGCTATCCACTGAGACCCCATAGGGATTCATAATGTGCTTCGATCACATCCAGAGCTGTATTCGCAGTTCTGCTACCATTGCTGTAATTATTGGCAATAGTTAAATTTAACAAAATGATGACGTGCTTTAGTGAATACAGAGTGACGCAATTCACTCCTCTTAGTGTAGAGAATCGATTGAAGCTCCTGCGGTGTGCAGACAGATACTGGGTCCTCCTGAGGCTGCACTTTCAGAACTTCCCATAACTGTGTCTGGTGCATGAAATATCCACTGAATTGTGAATGCAGCTCTTGAGGTGACTAGAGTATATGATAATAGCATTATATGGTCACAGCAGAACTTTTAGTGCAGCTTTAGATGGGACTAGAGGTTAAGACTGGATGTATAAGGTCGACCTATATGTGTCTATAAAGTGCACCCCTGCGGTGAGCAGCGGCAGCGGGTCTCTCCTTCTCCCGTCCTCCTCTTCCTCCATGCTCTGTGGCCCCCCATTCCTGTTGCACAGGCTCCCTGACCTCAGACAGCATTCCTTGGCTTATTTTAGGCCTGGAATCTCACTCTGGGCCAGTAATCCTATGTAACCAGGGTATGGATGTTGTTTCACTTGTCTGCCCCTTCAATTTGGGAATCCATCTTCTAAGCATTTCCATATGTTACTCCTTCAGCCGCAGCTTTACATCCTTACATCCCCCCCCCACCCCTGTTCAAGGAGCTGCCGGGCAGGTTTCACAGCGAGGGCCCCTGGGAGGACCTTACAGCTACCGTCGGGCCCTGGGCGATATTGAGTGATTATCACCAGTCTGCCTCACTGTCCAGACCGAAGTGATGGGGAATAAAAGTGACGAGTCTAACTGTACAGATGGGGTCCTCCTGGAGTCACCTGCACTCACCGCTTATTATACACATGCATCCCCTCCAGGAGCCCCTATGGATCAGATTTCATGCATTCATACCTCCGTTTATATTCAGCTTTCCCAGCCCCCCATTCCTAATTCTGTTCAATCCTAAACGCCAGTGCATAATATTAAATATAAACCATAATGTTCATCCTTACCCATCTGTTTATGAATAGAATTCTGGAAGTACAGTGAAGACTGACACACAGGAAGAGAGCTATCATATGGTAATCTCAGGTTCTGTGCATACTGCATTTGGCGTATACATCATGTATCCGTATACCCCATTTCATATAACGGAGTAGCGTCAGGCCGGTACACCTTTCTTGTACAGAGGGCCACTGCAAAAGCAGTACAATGGGGCACTATATGGTGTCAGTGGGGCGTATATCCCATGGAAAGTTCAAATGCAGTGGATACTGAACCCAAATTCTATTCAGAAGATTCATAATACAGACCATGAAACGCCGTGGCCTGACGTAGACCAGAGTAACTCAGGATTGCTTCCAGCTCAGCTGTGTGCGCAGGACTGGGTCAGCCTTGGACAACCCCTTTAAAGCCACCTTTATACAGTTTCCAGTGTTGGATACAATGTAACAATTTAAAATATGACTGAATGTGAATGGTGACTTGTATGTAATTTCATACCTGACCTGCAGGGGGCAGCGAACTCGCCATGACAGCTTCTCTTTTCTCTGATTGACAGGATGAGCTGGATCTCACAGACAAGAACCGGGATGCCATGTTTGCCCTCCCCCCAGAGAAGAAATGGCAGATTTACTGCAGCAAGAAGAAGGTAGGTTGTCCTGGACTACTCCCCTGTGTGCTGGCCCTTTGTAAAAGGTTCTATTCTTCTGAAATGTCCCTTATTGTCGAGAAACCCTTCTAACAGATAGGGAATGTGCAAAGCAGAAAACCCCTTTAAGGGGATGAGCCCTCCTTTAATTTAAATCCCCATTTTAAAGGGTACCTCTCACCATGAACACCAGGCACTATATCTTGTATAGTTTGCTTAGCTGAATGTAATGATACCTGTCACTTAGGGATCCATTGCTTCTTTTTAGAGAGAGAGGACTTTTAATCTATCAAGTTCCTCAAGGGCGGGCCCAAGCAACTATGTGCACCCTTGCTCCTCCTGCTTCCTCTGCCAGCCACTCCCTCTCCTTCTTGATTGACAAGCCAGGTTTCTGTATGTTCATCTCACCTGGCCCTGCCAATCAAGAAGTAGAGGAAGCAGGAGGAGCAAGGGTGCACAGAGTGGTTTGGATCCGCCCTCATGGCACTTATCTGCTCATTTGCATATGGATTAAAAGTACTTTTTTCCTATAGAATGAAAAAAACAGATCACTGATTGCAAGGTATCGTTATATTCAGCTGAGCTAGCCCTACAAGGCAGAAAGGTGACAGGTTTCCTTTAAGATCCACCCAAAACCTAATCAGCAAAACTTCCCAGAACTAACCATTTTTGGTCACATACATAAACTCTGCCCCATATGAGGCAAAGAAAGCTGGACAGTTGCATGAAAACAGTTAGGAGGTGCACCTACAGGGGGCACTAGCGGGCAAGTTTATGTCATTTGCATACTTTCCCAGGGAGCATTGCTGTAAGACTTCTTACTCGGTGGATCTCCATAAGAAGAATGGGTTCCTTCCGAGACGCTGTGAAAGTAACACCCAAGGTGTCTATCTCGGTATCATATCTGGTCATGTTCTCCCCAGGGCGTATTCAGGACATGCTCCATGTTACCCATGGGGGGGATTGACTTCCTCTTCTTGCGGGTGGGGCTGGACACACAGGGGGTTCACTTCCTCCCTGGCCTATCATGTTCTGCGGTGACGGGCCAGCCGTCCGTCTCTCCCGGGCTACACGCCAACCTGTGGACTGTAGAAGGTGAAGCCATTGTGAATTATCCCTGTACATCATCCTTATTACTTCCTGCTATCAGCGCCTGGACAGACGCCACTGCAGCCCACGGATTGGTCCAGGTGCCCACGCGGACAGAGCGGGCATCGGTCCATTATATGTACATAGCTCCAGAAGCCAATGTGCGTAAATCATTCCCTTCCCGCTTCTTCAGAATGTGAGATGATGGCATGTACAGAAATATTATACCCAGGTCATACCAGAAGGGTCCATGTATAACTTATACCAGCTGTACATATATATAATTATATACAGGAGATACCCAGGTTATAACGGCATGCTCCATATCACTATATACAAGAAGATGTATAACTTATACCAGCTGTACATATATAATTATATACAGGAGATCCCCAGGTTATACCAGCTGTTCATATATAATTATATACAGTAGATGCCCAGGTTATAACGGCATGCTCCATATCACTATATACAAGAAGATGTATAACTTATACCAGCTGTACATATATAATTATATACAGGAGATCCCCAGGTTATACCAGCTGTACATATATAATTATACAGGAGATGCCCAGGTTATACCGGCATGCTCCATATCACTATATACAAGAAGATGTATAACTTATACCAGCTGTACATATATAATTATATATAGGAGATGCCCAGGTTATACCAGCTGTACATATATAATTATATACAGGAGATGCCCAGGTTATACCAGCTGTACATATATAATTATATACAGGAGATGCCTAGGTTATACCAGCTGTACATATATAATTATATACAGGAGATGCCCAGGTTATACCAGCTGTACATATATAATTATATACAGGAGATACCCAGGTTATACCAGCATGCTCCATATCACTATATACAAGAAGATGTATAACTTATACCAGCTGTACATATATAATTATATACAGGAGATGCCCAGGTTATACCAGCATGGTCCATATCACTATATACAAGAAGATGTATAACTTATACCAGCTGTACATATATAATTATATACAGGAGATACCCAGGTTATACCAGCTGTACAGATATAATTATATACAGGAGATGCCCAGGTTATACCAGCTGTACATATATAATTATATACAGGAGATGCCCAGGTTATACCAGCTGTACATATATAATTATATACAGGAGATGCCCAGGTTATACCAGCTGTACATATATAATTATATACAGGAGATACCCAGGTTATACCAGCATGGTCCATATCACTATATACAGAAGATGTATAACTTATACCAGCTGTACATATATAATTATATACAGGAGATACCCAGGTTATACCAGCTGTACATATATAATTATATACAGGAGATGCCCAGGTTATACCAGCATGCTCCAGATATCACTATATACAAGAAGATGCTATAACTTATACCAGCTGTACATATATAATTATATACAGGAGATACCTAGGTTATACCAGCTGTACATATATAATTATATACAGGAGATGCCCAGGTTATACCAGCTGTACATATATAATTATATACAGGAGATACCCAGGTTATACCAGCATGGTCCATATCACTATATACAGAAGATGTATAACTTATACCAGCTGTACATATATAATTATATACAGGAGATGCCCAGGTTATACCAGCTGTACATATATAATTATATACAGGAGATGCCCAGGTTATACCAGCATGCTCCATATCACTATATACAAGAAGATGTATAACTTATACCAGCTGTACATATATAATTATATACAGGAGATGCCCAGGTTATACCAGCATGCTCCATATATAATTATATACAGGAAGATATCCAGGCTTATACCAGCTGTACATATATAATTATATACAGGAGATACCCAGGTTATACCAGCTGTACATATATAATTATATACAGGAGATGCCCAGGTTATACCAGCATGTACATATATAACTATATACAAGAAGATGTATAACTTATACCAGCTGTACATATATAATTATATACAGGAGATACCCAGGTTATACCAGCTGTACATATATAATTATATACAGGAGATGCCGAGGTTATACCAGCTGTACATATATAATTATATACAGGAGATGCCCAGGTTATACCAGCTGTACATATATAATTATATACAGGAGATGCCCAGGTTATACCGGCTGTACATGTATAATTATATACAGGAGATACCCGGGTTATACCGGCTGTACATATATAATTACATACAGGAGATACCCAGGTTATACCAGCTGTACATATATAATTACATACAGGAGATACCCAGGTTATACCGGCTGTACATATATAATTACATACAGGAGATACCCAGGTTATACCGGCTGTACATATATAATTATATACAGGAGGTTATGCCCAGGTTATACCAGCTGTACATATATAATTATATACAGGAGATGCCCAGGTTATACCAGCTGTACATATATAATTATATACAGGAGATGCCCAGGTTATACCAGCTGTACATATATAATTACATACAGGAGATGCCCAGGTTATACCAGCTGTACATATATAATTACATACAGGAGATGCCCGGGTTATACCAGCTGTACATATATAATTACATACAGGAGATGCCCGGGTTATACCAGCATGGTTCCTGTCACTAGATATGAGATGCTACGTGGTGTCGCAGGTTGTGCTGCTGTTGTGGCAGGCCTGATGATGGACGCGTCCTGTTCCCTGGATGCCGCCCAGTTCCCGCCACTGATTGGACATCGTTCCCAAGTGCTTTATAAAAGGAAAACATCCCGGGGACTCCTGTTCTTTGGCACGGAGCGCTGCTGTTAATGAGCTTGGCGCGGGGCCGGTTCCTCGCTCGCTCTGTGTCTCGCTAAGTGCTGGCCCGGCCGGGAGATGATTATCTGAGCTCCAGTTTTATTTCACTTGGGTAAAATTATTTTGCATCCTCGTGA
This sequence comes from Bufotes viridis, assembly GCA_033119425.1. Lineage (NCBI taxonomy): Eukaryota > Metazoa > Chordata > Amphibia > Anura > Bufonidae > Bufotes > Bufotes viridis. The sequence continues at coordinate 438,497,324 of CM065592.1, forward strand.
ATTCTCCGGGAGAGTTTCTTCCCCCCTCGGTGACCTCTGCCCCATTGTCCTTAGATCCTGGGGCCGTATGGATCGTCAGGGTCTGTAGTAATAATCCACACTGACCATGGGGGGCGCTGTGCGCGCAGACCTTTATCTCAGCTGAGCGATCCCTGGTCACATGACCGCCTGGAATAAATGGGGACACGCAGGATTTGCATTTAAAGGACAGCTCCATATTGGAACAAAACTTCACGTGTTGATTCCACATACAATGTTTAGTTACTGCGCCTAACGAATATTCCTATCCGGCGCTCCACTCACCTCCAGAGCTGCATTCACAGTTCTGCTGTAGCGGTTTAGCTGCGATCCCGTTATGCACTGGGTATGATGATAGATTGAGAATGCCTGTTATAAACAGCAGAGCCTTTTGAATACCGCTTTGATGATGACCGAAGTATAAGAAAGGATAAACCGTAAGATTGTTGCAAAATAAGAAAGTTACTAAACTTTATAAAGCAATTATATATTTATTTATCTGCTATATTGGGCTTTGTATGGGAAGGACCAGCACTTTACCACTGACCTCCACAGACGGCGCCCCTCTTGGCCACAGGTTGTCTGTGGTATTGCAGCTCAGGCCCATTCACTTGAACGGAGCAGAGCACCAATACCAGATACAACTGATGGTTGTGCTGCTGTTTTTGCAAGAAAGCCGCCATCTTTTTCTACCCCTTTAAGAGAAATGATGTGAAAAAGACACCAGTCTTGACTATTTTTGAGAACTTTACATTTTTTTATTTTAGCAATTTTTAGATAACTCTTTATAAATGACGACTTTAAAGGCTAGTGTGGGTAACCCTATCTCATATTGGGGTCCCATAGGCATGGGGGTGGAGGTTTAGTGCTCGTTCACACCAAAGTTTTTTGCTTTCCGTATACGGGCCGGTTTTTGCGTTCCATAGTTGGTCCGTATACGGAACCATTCATTTCAATGGGTCCCCCCAAAAAACGGAATGCATTCCGTTTACGTATTTCCGTTTTTCTATTCCGCAACATTTTGAGCCAGGTCCTATTATTGTCCGCAAATCAAGTTCAGCGGCTCCATTCAAGTCAATAGGTCCGCATAAAAAACGGAATGCATACGGAGCACATGTCCGTCTGTCATCCGTTTTTTGTGGTTTCATCCTGTAGAAATGCTGTGTCCGGCATGTGTTTGGTGTTTGCAATATTTACAAAGTTCCTGTTTTTGCGGAAAAATTGAACTGAAACGGAAAAACAACGGATGCAAAAAACGGAAATACAACGGATCCCTGAAAAACGGACCACAAAACCATACGGTTGTGTGAACGAGCCCTGAGGCTGCTGGGTGTTGGAGGGAAACACAGTGTAAATGCTTCTCTACAGCGCCACCACTGGTAAGACAAAGTGCTGCAGGTCCTGACTGTACCCAGTGGGGGGCAATTCTGAGCCCCTAAAGGGGTGATGATTATAATCATAGAATACAATATATCGCCTTCTCTCTCTCTCGTGATGACATCGGGCGCCCCCTGCTGGTCGGTCCTGTAGGAGCAGGTTACATTTTCTGTGGACGTTCCTGGAGCAGATCATGAGGGAAGGCAGCCTGTGATGGAGGACCCGCCGCCGCCATGACATCACAGGAGCAGGAACATGTGGCCGGGCTGGAAGTCTCTATCTGCAGGCAAATACTTCTCAGACACGAGGTCAAGAAAACACGGACCTTAAATTCCCCTCCCTCGTAATGTTGGACTTTTGGCTTTTGCGGGATGAAAAATTGAGATTTTTGATAAAACGCAGAATGATGTGGAACAGCAAATACTGAAGAAAGAGGCAGAAAAGCCAAAGCTAAGAAATGGTCACAGGGCTGTGATGCAAACGATGAGTGGTCAAAGGGTTAATAATTCTGTTACTAGGAAAGCTGTGAGACAACCAATATGAGTGTAGTAGATATCACCTGCAGTCCTATGTAACACCACAGATAACACAGTGATAACTCTCTGAGTACAGATAATGTAGTAGATGGCACCTGCAGTCCTATGTAACACCACAGATAACACAGTGATAGCTCTAAGTACAGATAATGTAGTAGATGTCACCTGCAGTCCTATGTAACACCACAGATCACACAGTGATAACTCTGAGTACAGATAATGTAGTAGATGTCACCTGCAGTCCTATGTAACACCACAGATAATACAGTGATAACTCTCTGAGTACAGATAATGTAGTAGATGTCACCTGCAGTCCTATGTAACACCACAGATAACACAGTGATAACTCTCTGAGTACAGATAATGTAGTAGATGTCACCTGCAGTCCTATGTAACACCACAGATAACACAGTGATATCTCTCTGAGTACAGATAATGTAGTAGATGTCACCTGCAGTCCTATGTAACACCAGAGATAACACAGTGATAACTCTCTGAGTACAGATAATGCAGTAGATGTCACCTGCAGTCCTATGTAACACCACAGATAACACAGTGATATCTCTCTGAGTACAGATAATGTAGTAGATGTCACCAGCAGTCCTATGTAACACCACAGATAACACAGTGATAACTCTCTGAGTACAGATAATGTAGTAGATGTCACCTGCAGTCCTATGTAACACCACAGATAACACAGTGATAACTCTCTTAGTACAGATAATGGAATAGATGTCACCTGCAGTCCTATGTAACACCACAGATAACACAGTGATAACTCTCTGAGTACAGATAATGTAGCAGATGTCACCTGCAGTCCTATGTAACACCACAGATAACACAGTGATAGTTCTCTGAGTACAGATAATGTAGTAGATGTCACCTGCAGTCCTATGTAACACCACAGATAACACAGTGATAACTCTCAGAGTACAGATAATGTAGTAGATGTCACCGGCAGTCCTATGTAACAACACAGATAACACAGTGATAACTATCTGAGTACAGATAATGTAGCAGATGTCACCTGCAGTCCTATGTAACACCACAGATAACACAGTGATAGCTCTAAGTACAGATAATGTAGTAGATGTCACTTGCAGTCCTATGTAACACCACAGATCACACAGTGATAACTCTGAGTACAGATAATGTAGTAGATGTCACCTGCAGTCCTATGTAACACCACAGATAATACAGTGATAACTCTCTGAGTACAGATAATGTAGTAGATGTCACCTGCAGTCCTATGTAACACCACAGATAACACAGTGATAACTCTCTGAGTACAGATAATGTAGTAGATGTCACCTGCAGTCCTATGTAACACCACAGATAACACAGTGATATCTCTCTGAGTACAGATAATGTAGTAGATGTCACCTGCAGTCCTATGTAACACCACAGATAACACAGTGATAACTTTCTGAGTACAGATAATGTAGTAGATGTCACCTGCAGTCCTATGTAACACCACAGATAACACAGTGATAACTCTCTTAGTACAGATAATGGAATAGATGTCACCTGCAGTCCTATGTAACACCACAGATAACACAGTGATAACTCTCTGAGTACAGATAATGTAGCAGATGTCACCTGCAGTCCTATGTAACACCACAGATAACACAGTGATAGTTCTCTGAGTACAGATAATGTAGTAGATGTCACCTGCAGTCCTATGTAACACCACAGATAACACAGTGATAACTCTCAGAGTACAGATAATGTAGTAGATGTCTCCTGCAGTCCTATGTAACACCACAGATAACACAGTGATAACTCTGAGTACAGATAATGTAGTAGATGTCACCTGCAGTCCTATGTAACACCACAGATAACACAGTGATTACTCTCTGAGTACAGATAATGTAGTAGATGTCACCTGCAGTCCTATGTAACACCACAGATAACACAGTGATAACTCTCTGAGTACAGATGATGTAGTAGATGTCACCTGCAGTCCTATGTAACACCACAGATAACACAGTGATATCTCTCTGAGTACAGATAATGTAGTAGATGTCACCTGCAGTCCTATGTAACATCACTGATAACACAGTGATAACTCTCTGAGTGCAGATAATGCAGTAGATGTCACCTGCAGTCCTATGTAACACCACAGATAACACAGTGATAACTCTCTGAGTACAGATAATGCAGTAGATGTCACCTGCAGTCCTATGTAACACCACAGATAACACAGTGATAACTCTCTGAGTACAGATAATGTAGTAGATGTCCCCTGCAGTCCTATGTAACTCCACAGATAACACAGTGATAACTCTCTGAGTACAGATAATGTAGTAGATGTCACCTGCAGTCCTATGTAACACCACAGATAACACAGTGATAACTCTCTGAGTACAGATAATGTAGTAGATGTCACCTGCAGTCCTATGTAACACCACAGATAACACAGTGATAACTCTCTGAGTACAGATAATGTAGTAGATGTTACCTGCAGTCCTATGTAACACCACAGATAACACAGTGATAACTCTCTGAGTACAGATAATGTAGTAGATGTCACCTGCAGTCCTATGTAACACCACAGATAACACAGTGATATCTCTCTGAGTACAGATGATGTAGTAGATGTCACCTGCAGTCCTATGTAACACCACAGATAACACAGTGATATCTCTCTGAGTACAGATGATGTAGTAGATGTCACCTGCAGTCCTATGTAACACCACAGATAACACAGTGATAACTCTCTGAGTACAGATAATGTAGTATATGTTACCTGCAGTCCTATGTAACACCACAGATAACACAGTGATAACTCTCTGAGTACAGATAATGTAGTAGATGTCACCTGCAGTCCTATGTAACACCACAGATAACACAGTGATAACTCTCTGAGTACAGATAATGTAGTAGTTTTCACCTGCAGTCCTATGTAACACCACAGATAACACAGTGATAACTCTCTGAGTACAGATAATGTAGTAGATGTCACCTGCAGTCCTATGTAACACCACAGATAACACAGTGATAACTCTCTGAGTACAGATAATGTAGTAGATGTCACCTGCAGTCCTATGTAACACCACATATAATACAGTGATGACTCTCTGAGTACAGATAATGTAGTAGATGTCACCTGCAGTCCTATGTAACACAACAGATAACACAGTGATATCTCTCTGAGTACAGATAATGTAGTAGATGTCACCTGCAGTCCTATGTAACACCACAGATAACACAGTGATAACTCTCTGAGTACAGATAATGCAGTAGATGTCACCTGCAGTCCTATGTAACACCACCGATAACACAGTGATAACTCTGAGTACAGATAATGTAGTAGATGTCACCTGCAGTCCTATGTAACACCACAGATAACACAGTAATAACTCTCTGAGTACAGATAATGTAGTAGATGTCACCTGCAGTCCTATGTAACACCACATATAACACAGTGATAACTCTCTGAGTACAGATAATGTAGTATATGTCACCTGCAGTCCTATGTAACACCACAGATAACACAGTGATAACTCTCTGAGTACAGATAATGTAGATGATGTCACCTGCAGTCCTATGTAACACCACAGATAACACAGTGATAACTCGCTGAGTACAGATAGTGTAGTAGATGTCACCTGCAGTCCTATGTAACACCACAGATAACACAGTGATAATCTCTGAGTACAGATAATGTAGTAGATGTCACCTGCAGTCCTATGTAACACCACAGATAACACAGTGATAACTCTCTGAGTACAGATAATGTAGTAGATGTCACCTGCAGTCCTATGTAACACCACAGATAACACAGTGATAACTCTCTGAGGACAGATAATGTAGTAGATGTCACCTGCAGTCCTATGTAACACCACAGTTAACACAGTGATAAATCTCTGAGTACAGATAATGTAGTAGATGTCACCTGCAGTCCTATGTAACACCACACATAACACAGTGATAACTCTCTGAGTACAGATAATGTAGTAGATGTCACCTGCAGTCCTATGTAACACCACAGATAACACAGTGATAACTTTCTGAGTACAGATAATGTAGTAGATGTCACCTGCAGTCCTATGTAACACCACAGATAACACAGTGATAACTCTCTGAGTACAGATAATGTAGTAGATGTCACCTGCAGTCCTATGTAACACCACAGATAACACAGTGATAACTCTCTGAGTACAGATAATGCAGTAGATGTCACCTGCAGTCCTATGTAACACCACAGATAACACAGTGATATCTCTCTGAGTACAGATAATGTAGTAGATGTCACCTGCAGTCCTATGTAACACCACACATAACACAGTGATAACTCTCTGAGTACAGATAATGTAGTAGATGTCACCTGCAGTCCTATGTAACACCACAGATAACACAGTGATAACTCTCTGAGTACAGATAATGTAGTAGATGTCACCTGCAGTCCTATGTAACACCACAGATAACACAGTGATAACTCTCTGAGTACAGATAATGCAGTAGATGTCACCTGCAGTCCTATGTAACACCACAGATAACACAGTGATAACTCTCTGAGTACAGATAATGTAGTAGATGTCACCTGCAGTCCTATGTAACACCACAGATAACACAGAGATAACTCTCTGAGTACAGATAATGTAGTAAATGTCACCTGCAGTCCTATGTAACACCACAGATAACACAGTGATATCTCTCTGAGTACAGATAATGTAGTAGATGTCACCTGCAGTCCTATGTAACACCACACATAACACAGTGATAACTCTCTGAGTACAGATAATGTAGTAGATGTCACCTGCAGTCCTATGTAACACCACAGATAACACAGTAATATCTCTCTGAGTACAGATAATGTAGTAGATGTCACCTGCAGTCCTATGTAACACCACAGATAACACAGTGATAACTCTCTGAGTACAGATAATGTAGTAGATGTCACCTGCAGTCCTATGTAACACCACAGATAACACAGTGATAACTCTCTGAGTACAGATAATGCAGTAGATGTCACCTGCAGTCCTATGGAACACCACAGATAACACTAGTGCTTATAATGTGGTAGTGTTACCTCCGTCCTTAGTGGGTCTCTCCCACGGACTCCCTGCTGGCGGTGCTGCCTCTTCTTCTCCTGCACTGAACGTCCTTAATGCAGCTGCGTCAAGACATAGTAACACTGTGGGCATGGTGATGGGGACACACAGGGACAGACACATCTGTGCCCCTTTCACAGTGGTAATACCCTCTTTGTGCCCACTTACAGTAGTTATGCGCTCTCTGTGCCCCCTTTATAGTAGTTATTCCCTCTGTGCCCCCTTTATAGTAGTAACGCCCCCTATGCCCCCTTTATAGTAGTAATGCCTTCTGTGCTCCCATTATAGTAGTAATGCCCTGTTCCCTCTTTATAGTAGTATGCCCCCTTTATAGTAGTAATGCCCCCTGTGCCCCCTTTATAGTGGTAATGCCCTGTTCCCTCTTTATAGTAGTAATGCCCCCTTTATAGTAGTAATGCCCCCTGTGCCCCCTTTATAGTGGTAATGCCCTGTGCCCTCTTTATAGTAGTAATGCCCCCTGTGCCCCCTTTATAGTAGTAATGCCCTCTAGACTCGGAGACCGTACTGATTTCTGCATGTTTTGGCTGAGAAGGAGATCGGGAGATCGGGTTGACTGAGAAGTGACGGGTCTGAAAGAAGAACTGTTAAATAGAATTATTGGGGGTATGTAGCGGGGGTTCAACACTTTTGCAAAGCTCATTATTGTGTCACAGTGATACCCCCTGCAGACTTGCTGTTCTCAGACTGTTATTGTAACGTTCAGCGGTTCTTGTATTGTCCCTCTGTGACCCAGGGTGCCGCTGGCATTGGGGCCCCGCTCACCCCGCTGGCATTGGGGCCCCGCTCACCCCGCTGTCATTGGGGCCCCGCTCACCCCGCTGTCATTGGGGCCCAGCTCACCCCGCTTTCATTGGGGCCCAGCTCGCCCCGCTGTCATTGGGGCCCAGCTCGCCCCGCTGTCATTGGGGCCCAGCTCGCCCCGCTGTCATTGGGGCCCAGCTCGCCCCGCTGTCATTGGGGCCCAGCTCTCCCCGCTGTCATTGGGGACCAGCTAACCCTGCTGTCATTGGGGCCCAGCTCTCCCTGCTGTCATTGGGGCCCAGCTAACCCTGCTGTCATTGGGGCCCAGCTCACCCCACTGTCATTGGGGCCCAGCTCGCCCCGCTGTCATTGGGGCCCAGCTCGCCCCGCTGTCATTGGGGCCCAGCTCTCCCTGCTGTCATTGGGGCCCAGCTAACCCTGCTGTCTTTGGGGCCCAGCTAACCCTGCTGTCATTGGGGCCCAGCTCACCCCGCTGTCATTGGGGCCCAGCTCTTCCCGCTGTCATTGGGGCCCAGCTCGCCCCGCTGTCAGGACGGGTTCACAGCATAAAGGATGGAGCTGGTTCTCCGCAGACAAAGATCAGGGTCAGACGAGGCTGACACCAAACACCAGGATGAATGCTCCTCTGGGGGCCGGGACCTGGAATTCTGCCCGTCTGGGTCCTGCCAACACAGTCCTCATCAACAATCACCGGCTGTCTCCCGGGAGCCAGATAACAGAATGGGAATGTTGGGGGTTGTAGTGCCGTCAGCCTCGCTCAGACAGTGTCACACATGATGGGATTAGATACATGGAACAATATTACACATGATAGAATCAGATATATTAGACAGTATCACACATGAAAGGTTTAGATGCATTAGGCAGTATCACACGTAAAAGGATTAGGCCTCATGCACATGACCGTATGTGTTTTGCGGTCCACAAATACAGACAATCTGTATGGCATCAGTTTTTTTTGCTGATCCGTTATTTTTACGGATCCATTGTAATAATGCCTATCCTTGTCCGCAAACTAGAAAAAAATAGGACATGCTCTATTTTTTTGCGGAACGGAAAAACGGACATACGGAAACGGAATGCACATGGAGTACCTTCCGTTTTTTTTGCGGACCCATTGAAATGAATTGTTCCGCATATGGTCCGCAAAAAAAACGGAACGGACATGGAAATTAAATAAGTTCGTGTGCATGAGGCTTTAGATACACAGCTCAGCAGACAGTATCACACATGATAGGATTAGATACACAGTTCAGCAGACAGTACCACACAGGATAGGATTAGATACACAGCTCAGCAGACAGTGTCACACAGGATAGGATCAGATACACAGCTCAGCAGGCAGTATCACACAGGATAGGATTAGATACACAGCTCAGCAGACAGTATTACACATGATATAATTAGATACATGGGGCAGTGTTACATATGATTGAATTAGATACATTAGACCGTATCACACATGACAGTTTTAGATACATTAGACTGTATCACATAATAGGATTAGATTCAGCAGTCAGTATCATGCATAAGATTAGATTTAGCAGCTCAGCAGACAGTATCAAACATGATAGGATTAGATACATGGAACAGAATTACACATGATAGAATTAGATATATTAGGCAGTATCCAACATAAAAGGATTAGATACAGAGGCTCAGCAGGCAGTACCACACATAGTAGGATTAGATACAGCGAGTGCTGATTGGCCCCATCCCAATCACTGGGTACGAAGGGCACAAAATGGCGCCGGGTCCTCCCATGAGATGTTAGTGGGGATTGTTAGTATGAACCATATACGTTTTCAGTGCCCCCCCCCCATCTTTTATTCCCACCCTGGCCACCAGGGGGCAGTCTTTTTGGGGCTTCGGCTTCCCCGTTTTCAGCCCCAGCAGATCTGTCTCTGACCACTTGACGACTCTATAAGTTTCCGTCATCCTCTGGGTCCATCACTCGCTGATTCTTGTGGTTTATGAAGCCATAAACGGCGCGGTGCCGGGAGAAAAGCCTTTTTCCGCTTGTAGAGTGATGTAGGATTTGGTTGCAATATATAATGATGAATCCACGCTCTGGAACAGAGATATGAAGCTGCGTGCGGACGAGGAGGGCGGTGAAATTAAAGAAGTGGTGACACCGCGCTGCACTTCCAGGTCCCGGGGTCCAATGATGCTCCACCAGCAAAAGCAGTAATTTGCTGCCCCTAATCCCCGGACTGAAGACAGGAGACACATGGTGGAAACATCAGGGGGTTACTGATGCCCCTGCAGTATTACATAAAATCATAAAAAATATGAAATAAAATTCTTCACTTCCAGAAAGTCTGAATGATTTCATCTCTAACAATCAGGAATAACAAGGTGAAGGTGCTGACATGTCCTGACCCTTAAGGATGCCTAAAAACTCCTCCTCAGAGACCTGGAAGAGACAGGGGAGCTGCATACAGAGCCTTATTATGGAGCTGTCCTGCCTTGTGTAGACCTCCAGCAGGACGAAAGAGCTGACATTAGCTTGACCACCCTCTGATAATGAGATGACTCTGCTGACCCCGCCCTCTAATGATAATGAGATGACTCTGCTGCCCCCACCCTTTAATGATAATGAGATGACTCTGCTAACCCCATCCTCTAATGATAATGAGATGACTCTGCTGCCCCCACCCTTTAATGATAATGAGATGACTCTGCTGACTCCACCCTCTAATGATAATGAGAAGACTCTGCTAACCCCACCCTCTAATGTTAATGAGATGACTCTGCTGACCCCACCCTCTAATGATAATGAGATGACTCTGCTGACCCCCACCCTCTAATGATAACATGAATCTGCTTACCCTGTCCTCTAATGATAATGAAATAGTTCTGCCTACTCTGTTCCTTAATGATAGTGAGACGACTTTGCTGACCCTGCCCCCTAATGATAATGAGGCGACTCTGCTGATCCCACCCTCTAATGATAACGAGATGACTCTGCTGACCCCACCCTCTAATGATAATGAGATGATTCTGCTCATCCCACCCTCTAATAATAATGAGATGACCCTGCTGACTGTGGCTTCTAATGATAATAAAGTGACTCTGCTTTCCCCATGATGAGATGACTCTGCTGACCCCGCCCTCTAATGATAATGAAATGACACTACTGACCCCGCCCTCTAATGATAATGAGATGACTCTGCTGACCCTGCCCTCTAATGATAGTGAGATGACTCTGCTGACCTTGCCCTCTAATGATAATGAGATGACTCTGCTGACCGTGCCCTCTAATGATAGTGAGATGACTCTGCTGACCCTGCCCTCTAATGATAGTGAGATGACTCTGCTGACCCTACCCTCTAATGATAATGAGATGACTCTGCTGACTCTGCCCTCTAATGATAGTGAGATGACTCTGCTGACCCTTCCCTATGATAGTGAGATGACTCTGCTGACCCTGCCCTCTAATGATAGTGAGATGACTCTGCTGACCTTGCCCTCTAATGATAATGAGATGACTCTGCTGACCGTGCCCTCTAATGATAGTGAGATGACTCTGCTGACCCTGCCCTCTAATGACGGAGATGACTCATACTCGACTCTCACTATAGCATGATGAGATGACTCTGCTGACCCTGCCCTCTAATGATAGTGAGATGACTCTAGCTGACCCTGCCCGCTAATAATGGTAAGATGACTCTGCTGACCCTACTCTCATAATGAAGTGATGTATGACTCTGACTGACTACCTGCCCTCTAATGATAGTGAGATGACTCTGCTGACCCTGCCCTCTAATGATAGTGAGATGACTCTGCTGACCCTGCCCTCTAATGATAGTGAGATGACTCTGCTGACCCTGCCCTCTAATGATAGTGAGATGACTCTGCTGACCCTGCCCTCTAATGATAGTGAGATGACTCTGCTGACCCTGCCCTCTAATGATAGTGAGATGACTCTGCTGACCCTGCCCTCTAATGATAGTGAGATGACTCTGCTGACCCTGCCCTCTAATGATAGTGAGATGACTCTGCTGACCCTGCCCTCTAATGATAGTGAGATGACTCTGCTGACCCTGCCCTCTAATGATAGTGAGATGACTCTGCTGACCCTGCCCTCTAATGATAGTGAGATGACTCTGCTGACCCTGCCCTCTAATGATAGTGAGATGACTCTGCTGTCCCTGCCCTCTAATGATAGTGAGATGACTCTGCTGACCCTGCCCTCTAATGATAGTGAGATGACTCTGCTGACCCTGCCCTCTAATGATAGTGAGATGACTCTGCTGACCCCATCCTCTAATGATAATGAGATGACTCTGCTGACCCTGCCCTCTAATGATAGTGAGATTACTCTGCTGACCCTGCCCTCTAATCATAGTGAGATGACTCTGCTGACCCTGCCCTCTAATGATAGTGAGATGACTTTGCTCATTCTCTCCCAGTGTTCGTGGCAAACCTGACAGGTGGGCCTCAGAAACAAGAAGGTCTCACTCTACCGTACCTTCTCCAGTGTCCACTGTGAAAACACTACAATATTTAAAAAAATTTTTTAATGCATATAATTCCAGAAAAGGTTTTTCTCATGCATGTTGATGGTTCCTCTCCTGTTTAGTCGGATGTCTTTTTTTCCTATATATTTTTTAATGTATTCTAGCTTTCCATCTATTGGATGTGGCGCAGAACATGGGGGCAGACTTTTACAGTGTGATGGACTGATGACAATCCATCATCTCTCAGCCCCTTCTTGACCTCATCTTCTCCATTATATTTGTTGCAGGAACAAGAAGATCCGAATAAACTCGCTACCAGCTGGCCAGACTATTACATCGACAGGATAAACTCCATGGCAGCCGTAAGTGATGTCCGCGCTATAAATACCTCCACTGATTCATAGCGGAGATACTCCATCTCCTGTTATTCTGTTTGTAATGAGCTCGAGTCAAATTGAAACCAGAAGTCAGGTAGTAAAGCAGATACAGGCCCGTAACCCTCGGTGTACAGGTGTCATCCCGCCGAGCCCGCCAAAAATCAATCATTACCTAAGAAAGTGATTGCGCCTGCCGATCGGCTCAGTGTCTCAGTCACTTCTTATAAACTAATCAATGCATTTTCCGTAAACGTCCTGCTGATGAATCCATGAGTCTGACATCCATGACTTTCCTGTAGACAGGGCTGAAAGCTACAAAAAGTCAATGTATTCACACATTCACGGTCATGGGTCATTTATAACTGCCATATTGTTTTTTATGTCATACCAGCCAGAGGGCCACACCTTTTTTAGTGGTAGGGCCACACTCACATTGTTCCAAGGGCCACATACTTTGGTTTGACTGATACCCTGTGTTATGCTTAATGTAGATCCTGAGAAGACACAGCATGAGGCAGATATCCAAAGAGAGAATCCCTTTGTCGTGCTCCACCCCTCTGGCCCTGCCCTAGGTTTAATACAGTGTATCAAATGTGCTTAGAGTGCTATTTTAGGTTGCTTACAACAAAACAGTGCCAGCCACAGTGCCCCCATAGCAGTGCCCGCCACATTACCTCCCATAGAAGTGTCCGCCACAGTACCTCCCATAGAAGTGCCCGCCACAGTACCCCCATAGCAGTGCCCGCCACAGTGCCCCCATAGCAGTGCCCGCCACAGTGCCCCCATAGCAGTGCCCGCCACAGTACCTCCCATAGAAGTGCCCGCCACAGTACCCCCATAATAATGATAACCACAGTGCTTGTCACAGCAGTGCCAGCCACAGTACCCCCATAGCAGTGATAATTATAGAGCCTCCTATAACAGTGATAACCATAGTACTCTACATAGTGTTGCCAGCCACAGTGCCCTGTATAGCAGTAGAGCCACAGTGCCCCCATAGCAGTACCATACACAGTGCCCACATAGTAGTACAGCCACAGTGCCCCCGATAGCAGTAGAGCCACAGTGCCCCCATAGCAGTATAGACACAGTGCCCCCATAGCAGTATAGACACAGTGCCCCCTATAGCAGTAGAGCAACAGTGCCCCCTATAGCAGTACCAGACACAGTGCCCCCATAGCAGTATAGCCACAGTGCCCCCTATAGCAGTAGAGAGACACTGCCCCCTATAGCAGTATAGCCACAGTGCCCCCATAGCAGTATAGACACAGTGCCCCCTATAGCAGTAGAGCAACAGTGCCCCCTATAGCAGTACCAGACACAGTGCCCCCATAGCAGTATAGCCACAGTGCCCCCTATAGCAGTAGAGAGACACTGCCCCCTATAGCAGTAGAGACACAGTGCCCCCTATAGCAGTAGAGACACTGTGCCCCCTATAGCAGTATACCCACAGTGCCCCCTATAGCAGTACCAGCCACAGTGCCCCCTATAGTAGTACCAGCCACAGTGCCCCCTATAGCAGTAGAGACACTGTGCCTCCTATAGCAGTAGAGCCACAGTACCCCTTATAGCAGTATACCCACAGTGCCCCCTATAGCAGTACCAGCCACAGTGCCCCCTATAGCAGTACCAGCCACAGTGCCCCCTATAGCAGTACCAGCCACAGTGCCCCCTATAGCAGTACCAGACACAGTGCCCCCTATAGCAGTAGAGAGACACTGCCCCCTATAGCAGTAGAGACACTGTGCCCCCTATAGCAGTACTAGCCACAGTGCCCCCTATAGTAGTACCAGCCACAGTGCCCCCTATAGCAGTAGAGACACTGTGCCTCCTATAGCAGTAGAGCCACAGTACCCCCTATAGCAGTATAGCCACAGTGCCCCCTATAGCAGTACCAGCCACAGTGCCCCCTATAGCAGTACCAGCCACAGTGCCCCCTATAGCAGTACCAGCCACAATGCCCCCTATAGCAGTACCAGCCACAGTGCCCCCTATAGCCGTACCAGACACAGTACCCCCTATAGCAGTACCAGACACAGTACCCCCTATAGCAGTACCAGACACAGTACCCCCTATAGCAGTATAGCCACAGTGCCCCCTATAGCAGTACCAGGCACAGTGCCCCCTATAGCAGTATGGCCACAGTGCCCCCTATAGCAGTACCAGACACAGTGCCCCCTATAGCAGTACCAGCCACAGTGTCCCTATAGCAGTACCAGACACAGTGCCCCCTATAGCAGTACCAGCCACAGTGTCCCTATAGCAGTACCAGACACAGTGCCCCCTATAGCAGTACCAGACACAGTGCCCCCTATAGCAGTACCAGCCACAGTGCCCCCTATAGTAGTACCAGCCGCAGTGCCCCCTATAGCAGTACAGCCACAGTTCCCCCTATAGCAGTACAGCCACAGTGCCCCCTATAGCAGTACAGCCACAGTGCCCCTATAGCAGTAGAGACACTGTGCCCCCTATAGCAGTACCAGCCACAGTGCCCCCTATAGCAGTACCAGCCACAGTGCCCCCTATAGCAGTACCAGACACAGTACCCCCTATAGCAGTATAGCCACAGTGCCCCCTATAGCAGTACCAGACACAGTGCCCCCTATAGCAGTACCAGACACAGTGCCCCCTATAGCAGTACCAGACACAGTGCCCCCTATAGCAGTACCAGACACAGTGCCCCCTATAGCAGTATAGCCACAGTGCCCCCTATAGCAGTACCAGCCACAGTGCCCCCTATAGTAGTACCAGCCGCAGTGCCCCCTATAGCAGTACAGCCACAGTGCCCCCTATAGCAGTACAGCCACAGTGCCCCCTATAGTAGTACCAGCCGCAGTGCCCCCTATAGCAGTACAGCTACAGTGCCCCCTATAGCAGTACAGCCACAGTGCCCCTATAGCAGTAGAGACACTGTGCCCCCTATAGCAGTACCAGCCACAGTGCCCCCATAGCAGTAGAGACACACTTCCCCCTATAGTAGTACCAGCCACAGTGCCCCCATAGCAGTAGAGACACACGGCCCCCTATAGTAGTACCAGCCACAGTGCCCCCTATAGCAGTAGAGACACACGGCCCCCTATAGTAGTACCAGCCACAGTGCCCCCTATAGCAGTAGAGACACACTGCCCCCTATAGCAGTACCAGCCACAGTGTCCCTATAGCAGTACCAGCCACAGTGCCCCCTATAGCAGTAGAGACTCACTGCCCCCTATAGTAGTACCAGCCACAGTGCCCCCTATAGCATTAGAGACACACTGCCCCCTATAGCAGTACCAGCCACAGTGCCAACAGTATGTGCTTTACTGGTCCCACAGCGCTGAGCTCCTAACCGTCCAGTGATTGATGCCTCCATTGTGCTGCAGAAATTGCTCTTGTCCATTTATCTTAATGTAGGAGTCTCCATAAACACAAGATCAGTAATTGCTTTTCTTTCATCCGACTGTTAATAAAAATTCCTCATCCATCACTGGGTGTACAGTCCCATTGGAGCGCACCCGTATATTACTCTGTTCTGCCCCCGCACCCCTAATTGGGGAATGGTCACATCTAAAAGCCGCGTGATGACAACGGCCGGGGAGCTAAGGAAATGAAGTGCCAAGATTTATTCCACTTTACAGAATGGCTCCTACGTCTGTAACCGCTTCCTGTAATATAAGAACAGTACCAATCACAAGAAATCCTCCTGCCCTTTGCCCCAAATCCCAAGCCAATGTGTCCCTGGAGGTGTGTGCCCCCTCCTTCTCCCCTCGAGGGCTGGTGCATAAGTAACAACATGTATGGGGGGCTTGTCATTGGCTGTGTGGTCACTTCGCAGCAGCAGAAAGCTCCCTACTTCACTCTGTCACTCCATACAGACTGTGGTCTGCTTGCTGAAAAGACGTCCCCACTACTTCCCGTAGGGCACACGCCCCCTCTGGCTCTTACAGAGCCAGCACCCCAGCACCCTACTCTTCGTCAGCCATTGGCTGGCACCCCTGGAGTATTTCAGGCACCTTCCCCTGTGGGAACTTGCTAAGTTCCTGCTAGGTGTACTGTATCCTGTTGTCTGTCCATGTACTGACCTCCTGCCTGTTTACTGTATTCTTCTCCTCCGCTGCCTGGCCTGACCCTTACCTAACCGTTCTTATTGATCCTACTCTGCCTTCCCTGACCTTGGATCGATACCTGTATTTAGCGTTGAGAGAATCGAAGTAGAATTCGATCTGAATTTCAGGAAAAATTTGATTCTTCATTCATCCGAATTTCTTGGCGCTTCGTGATAACCAATTGATTTTTGCTGAAATGGTGGTAAGAAAAACAAAACATACTCATCTCATCCATTTTATCATGGAAAATCTGTCGCAGCCATCTTCATTGAAAAAAACGCGCCAAATCCATTGCGTGCTGACGTGTGACCTCACCAGGCGCGGTGACATCATCACTTCAGCTCACGTTTTCTTCAATTAAGATGGCTGCGACAGCTTATCAAATGGATAAGGTGTGTATTTTTTTAACCCCTGAAAAGCCTCAATGGGACTCTCAGATGCCGCGATCAGCATTGAACGCGGCATTTGAGAGGTTCAATGACAGGGGAGGCACAATGCCGTTCCCATCATTGCACCCGCTACATGCAGTGGAATGCGATTCGTGACAAAGTACCTTGTAACGAATCTGAATTTCTTGTCGAAGTTCAGCAAAGCAGCTGAATTGAATTGAATACGCACTCTGCCGGCCCTGACCTTGGCCTTTCCTTGACTACGATTCTGCCTGACCCCCATGGGTCAACTGTCAATCACACAGAGACTACTCCAGGGGGCTCCCCTGCAGAGAAGGGTAAAAACCAGGGGACCACCGGGATAACACGCTTAGGGGTAGCCCATAGCAAAATGCGTTGGTTGACATAGCGGTTCAACACCCTCATACTGTTTTCCCCAAATCTTCCACTTTTTTTTTAAGTTTCCATCTTTGATTCCTGGGGCGTACGGCTTTCAGAACAACAGTGACAACGAGATCACTTTTCCCATTCATAACGAGGTCTTCATTGTATGCCCAGCATCAGTAGGAAGCCCAGGCAATGTAAAGCACGTTAGCTGTATGACAAGAGAGCAGACAGAGTTCAGGGTCAGCAAATACAGCTGCCACCAGCCCGCCCTGCCCTGTGTAAAACTTGGTTTTAATCTGGAGCTTCCCATGGATAGGACTGGGGCCTTCCGTCATCTCTCGGCTGTATTCCCGTTACAGCGTACCGCGATGTGCGCTGAATAATTCAGTAGGTCGTCGGCTCAGTTGATGAGTGACATGGGGAAATCTCTGCGTTAACAGCTGGGATTATTGGTAGTGAATGGGTTCACGAGCTAGAGCTGGCATGTGACGTGTTCAAAGCTTCGCCACTTCCCAGGGCACCTGGAGAGCATTGCCAAGGTCTGGTAGAAGCAGCTGTTCCACGAGCTGCCGGAATTTAACCCACTGCCTGCTGGAAGACAGAAAAAGCAAATGCTATGACTCCAGCGTTTGTTACGTTGTTGCACCAGTGGTTGCTACATTGTTGGATAGATGGCCTCCAGACTGGTTGTCTCTATCTCACACGTACCGACGAGGGATCCCAAGATCAATCCCGCAGGAAATGACGAGCAAAAAGACTGAAAACTTTCTGACATTGTATCTATATAGAATAAACTGCCCTTTAAATGTACCGTAACCCCCTCTATTAAGGGTGAGGTGGGCAGAAGGCATCATATTTTGTTTGTCGACCGCACTGATTTCCGTACGGCAGGAGCCGCTCATGTCCTTCTGTCTCCTCCACAGATGCAGACGGTTTACGCCTTCGATGAGGAAGATACAGAGATGAGGAATAAAATTGTAGAAGACTTGAAGACGGCCCTCCGGACCCAACCGATGAGGTACAGCCTCTGACAACTGGTCAGCTGACATTATGTGACATCACTGCTCCTGTGTGATGACATCATTACACCTTGCCCTTGACTTCTGGAAAACCCAGATTTCCCATTAGAAACATGAAACTTTTTTCCTTCTCATTCCATACGTGGCAATAGATGTTGTTACATTGTTACACCATCACATAGGGTTGCTTTCGTGACTAGAGTTGAGCGAACTTCTGTTTTAAGTTCGTTTTCCAAAGTTCGGGTTCGGGTTATCCAAGCATCCCGTTATGGATTCCGCTACCAAGGACCATAACGGCATTTGGAAAACGGGGTGAAGGACCTGGGGTGACATCACCGTCATGTGATCAGTGCAGGGGGCGTGGCTCAGTACTGGATCGGATAAGTGGTCGTAGGCTACCACCTCTTATCTAATCCAGTGCTGAGCCGCGCCCCCTGCACTGATCACATGACGGTGACGTCACCCCAGGTCCTCCGTGTTGTCCAAGGTTCGGGTTCATTGAAGCAGCCCCTTATGGATTCCAAATGCCGTTATGGTCCGTGGTAGCAGAATCCATAACGGGATGCTTGGATAACCCGAACCCGAACTTTGGAAAATGAATTTAAAACAGAAGTTCGCTCAACTCTATTCGTGACATCAGCATTTGTTACAATGTTGCATGCACAGTATCAGTGATACATTGTTTTCTACATGCCACCAGTCTTTGCTACATTTTTGCATACATAACAGCAGCGTTTATTGCACTGTTGGGCACATGACATCAATCTTTGTTCCATTGTTGCATACATTGTGCCAGTATTTGTTGCACGCTTGGATACACGACAATAGTTTTTGCTACATTGTTGCATATAAGACATTGGTCACATACAGTGGATATAAAAAGTCTACACACCCCTGTTAAACTGTCAGGTTTCTGTGCTGTAAAAAAAATTACATCCCCAGTTATAAGAGGGTGTGCACATTTATGCAACTACATTATTATTTTTTTATATTGTTTCTTCCCTCCACCTAAAAGATTTCAGTTTGTTTTTTAATTGAGTTGTTCAGTTTTTAGGTCACATTAAAGGTGGAAAAAGATCCGAAATGATTTATCTTTGTCTCATTTTTTTACAGCACAGAAACCTGACATTTTAACAGGGGTGTGTAGACTTTTTATATCCACTGTATGTGACCAATGTCTTATATGCAACAATGTAGCAAAAACTATTGTCATGTATACAAGCATGCAACAAATACTGGTACAATGTATGCAACAATGGAACAAAGATTGATGTCATGTATGCAAAATTACAGCACAGAAACCTGACATTTTTACAGGGGTGTGTAGACTTTTTATATCCACTGTACATGGTATCACTGTTTGTTACATCATTGCATATGTGTTATCAGTCTTTGTTACATTGTTGTACACACGGCAGCAGTGTTTATTACATTTTTGGAGACTCGACACCTGTCTTTGTTCCATTGTTGCATACAACACCAGTATTTGTAACCTTCTTGCGTACATGACTATAGTGTTTGCTACACTCTTGCATATAGGACGTTGGCCTTTGTTACATTGTTGCCTACTTTACACTAGTGTTTAATGCTTACATGTCACCAGTCTTTGTTATATTGTTACACACATGACACGGATCATTGTTACATTGGTACATACACCAGTCATTGTTACGTTGTTACCCATAACACCCTATATATTATACCAGTGTTTGTTGCATACATGACATTGATCTTTGTTACACACTTTACCAGCCTTTGTTACATTGTTACACACATGAAATGGGTCTTTCTGAGATTGTTACATACATGACACCAGTCTTTCATACTTTGTTGCATACATGACAGTAGTGTTTGTTATATTGTTACACACGTGAAATGGTTCTTTGTTACATACAGGACACTAGTCTTTGTTACATTGTTACATACTTGACACCAGTCTTTACTACTTTGTTGCATACATGACACTGGTGTTTGTTACATTGTTGCTTCCCTATTTCGTAGAGAACAGTATCCCTCTGTGAATGCAGAGAGTTTTCTGTGAGAAGAGGCCGGAGTTAATGAGTAAATCGCATTAGGTTGATACAAGGACCACGGTTCACTTCATGACTTCTCTGATAAATGGATCTTTTTGTGACCGGAATCGGCGTCTCATTATCCTCTGTTAGCGGAGGCCTCGCCGGTTCTGGGCCATTAACCCTAATAACAGGAGAAATAGCTACAAGACATTCCCACACTAATTATGTCATGGAGCCCAAGCCTCCAGATATTAACTCTGTAGCACCCCGAAACTGAGAAAAATTACCCGAAATAACATGAGCCCCTGTATCCTGGTCACCCCAAGATACAGGCAGATATTACACAAGTCTTCACCCAACTTTCCCCGGATCCTGAATGACTAAGGATTACGTTCCATTATATGGCAGATGTAATTGCTCTCAGCGGTCAGGTCACCAGGCAGTGACCAGTGGACCTGTGGCTGAGACCCTCCTTCCACCCAGAAGGGCTTCAGGCCGTGTTTTGCGGTCCGCAAATTGTGGATCTGCAAAAAAAATGGATGACGTTCCCTATGGCTTCCGTTTTTTTTGCAGGTCCATTGTAACAATGCCTATCCTTTACAGCAAAAGGACACGAATAGGACATCTTCTATCTTTTTTGCGGGGCTAAAGAATGGACATAGGGATGCGGATAGCACATGGTGTGCTGTCCGCATTTTTTGCGGAGCAATTAAAATGAATGGGTCCGCATCCTATCTGCAAAAAAAACGGAAATTATTAACATTAATTTAGCAAAAAAATTTAACTTTTACCATAAAAGAAAAGTTGGAAAATAAAAGTTCAATTTTTCTGCCGTAACATTTAAGAAAGAAAGTATCTCACAGGTGTCTTTGGAATTAAACCCCAGACCGTCTGTATGGCAGGCAGCAGACTTACCACAACTCTATAGAAATGCTGTGCTGTATGGGCAGGATTCTGGTATCTACCGTATTTTTCGCCGCATAAGACGCACTTTCCCCCCCCCCCCCCCCCCAAAAAAATGGGGGAAAGTGCCCCTGCGTCTTATGGGGCGAATGCTGAAATTTTTACATCGCCATCTGCAATGTACGCGCGAGTGGGGAGGGACTAGGAGGAGGAGCTGGGGGCCGGCAATTGCGGAGGGGCCGATGCAGTGACTGCAGTGACCCCCCCCCCTGCTCCAGTGCTGCACTATTGAAATATGTAATTCAATTAAAAGTTCCTATCTATGCCCCCCACCCCTAATATTAATGACACACGGCAGCTTGTTGAAAGCAGGCAGTCCGGGTGGCCGGCGCATCACTCACTGACGTCACGTGCCTGCGCCGCCTGCTTCATTCATAAAGTAGGCGGCGCAGGCACGTGATGTCAGTGAGTGACGCGCTGGCCGCCCGGCCTTACTGCATGCTATCAACAAGCTGCCTTGTGTCGGTAATATTAGGGCATGGACAGGAACATGAACTTTTAATTGAATTAAATATTTTCTATTTCTATAGTGCAGCGGGGAAGGGGCCGGAGTACAGTCACTGCACCGGCCCCTCTGCAATTGCCGTCCCCCAGCTCCTCCTCCCAGTTCCTCCCAGCTCGCTCAGTTTTATGGGGGGAGGGGGTCTGTGGATGGCACTGTTATAGGATGGGGGATCTGTGGATGGCACTGTTATGGGGTGGGGAGGGTCTGTGGATGACACACATATATAACAGTGCCATCCACAGATGCCCCCATACAGTGCCATCCACAGATGCCCCCATACAGTGCCATCCACAGTGCCAGCCCTGTTATGGGGGAGGGGATCTGTGAAGGATACTGTTACAGGGGGGCTGTAACAGTATCCTTCACAGATCCCCCCATAACAGCATCCTTCACAGATCCCCCCATAACAGTATCCTTCACAGATCCCACCCATAACAGTGCCATCTGCAGATGCCCCCATACAGTGCCATCCACAGATGCCCCCATACAGTGCCATCCACAGATGCCCCCATACACTTCCATCCACATATCCCCCATAACAGTGCCAGCCCTGTTATGGGGGAGGGGATCTGTGAAGAATACTGTTACAGGTGGGCTGTAACAGTATCCTTCACAGATCCCCCCATAACAGTATCATCCACAGATCCCCCCATAACAGTGCGTCATCTACAGATCCCCTTATAACAGTGCGTCATCCCCAGATCCCCCCATAACAGTGTGTCATCCCCAGATCCCCATAACAGTGTGCCATCCACAGATCCCCCATAACAGTGTGCCATCCACAGATCCCCCCCATAACAGTGTCCTTCACAGATCCCCCCCATAACAGTGACATCCACAGATCCCCAGTAATAGTGGCATCCACAGACCACTATTAGTTCCAAAACCACCAAAAGTTCACCTTTTGGTTAAAAATATTTTTTTTCTTATTTTCCTACCCAAAAACCTAGGTGAGTCTTATGGGCCGGTGCGTCTTATAGGGTGAAAAATACGGTAACAGTTACTATATAGTGTTACCGTTTATTTAATACCATGCTTATGAGGAAAACAGTAACTGGTAGAATATAGTGGACTCATTACTCCTGGTGATCTGTAAATAGTGTAAATAAAAATGGCCAGATTTTCCCCCCTTCGTTTCAGTAATATATTCATTTAATATCATTCTTATGAAGAAAATACATTTGAAAAAAATCCTATCATTCTAACATTTCCAAGGCAGATCTATGGTGTAGAGGTAAATCTTCTGCCTGCCATAAAGAAGGTCTGGGGTTCAAATCATATCAGAGTTAATTTTGTTTCTTTAGTAATGGTCTATTTGCTGAGAGAGGGCCCTTGTCCCAACTTACAGTTGAAAGAAAAAGTATGTGAACCCTTTGGAATGATATGGATTTCTGCACATATTGGTCATACAATGTGATCTGATCTTCATCCAAGTCACAACAATAGACAATCACAGTCTGCTTAAACTAATAACACACAAAGAATTAAATGTTACCATGTTTTTATTGAACACGTATGTGAACCCCTAGACTAATGACATCTCCAAGAGCTAATTGGTGTCAGCCAACTGGAGTCCAATCAATGAGATGAGATTGGAGGTGTTGGTTACAGCTGCCCTGCCCTATAAAAAACACACACCAGTTCTGGGTTTGCTTTTCCTAAGAAGCATTGCCTGATGTGAACGATGCCTTGCACAAAAGAGCTCTCAGAAGACCTACGATTAAGAATTGTTGACTTGCATAAAGCTGGTTATAAAGGGTTATACAAGTATCTCCAAAAGCCTTGCTGTTCATCAGTCCACGGTAACACAAATTGTCTATAAATGGAGAAAGTTCAGCACTGCTGCTACTCTCCCTAGGAGTGGCCGTCCTGTAAAGATGACTGCAAGAGCACAGCACAGACTGCTCAATGAGGAGAAGAAGAGTATTAGAGTGTCAGCTAAAGACCTACAAAAGTCTCTGGCATATGCTAACATCCCTGTTAGCGAATCTACGATATGTAAAACACTAAACAAGAATGGATTTCATGGGAGGATACCACAGAGGAAGCCACTGATGTTCAAAAAAAAAACATTGCTGCACGTTTACAGTTTGCAGAAGAGTGCCTGGATGATCCACAGCAGTACTGGCAAAATATTCTGTGGACAGATGAAACCAAAGTTGAGTTGTTTGGAAGAAACACACAACACTATGTGTGGAGAAAAAGAGGCACAGCACACCAACATCAAAACCTCATCCCAACTGTGAAGTGTGGTGGTGGGGGCGTCATGGTTTGGGGCTGCTTTGCTGCGTCAGGGCCTGGACGGATTGTTATCATCGAAGGAAAAATGAATTCCTAAGTTTATCAAGATATTTTGCAGGAGAACTTAAGGCCATCTGTCCACCAGCTGAAGCTCAACAGAAGATGGGTGTTGCAACAGGACAACAACCCAAAGCATAAAAGTAAATCAACAGCAGAATGGCTTAAACAGAAGAAAATCCGCCTTCTGGAGTGGCCCAGTCAGAGTCCTGACCTCAGCCTGACTGAGATGCCGTGGCATGACCTCAAGAAAGCGACTCACACCAGACATCCCGAGAATATTGCTGAACTGAAACAGTTCTGTAAAGAGTATTGGTCAAGAATTACTCCTGACCGCTGTGCACGTCTGATCTGCAACTACAGGAAACGGTTGGTGGAAGTTATTGCTGCCAAAGGAGGTTCAACCAGTTATTAAATCCAAGGGTTCACATACTTTTTCCACCTACACTCTGAATGTTCACATGGTGTGTTCAATAAAAACATGGTAACATTTAATGCTTTGTGTGTTTTTAGTTTAAGCAGACTGTGATTGTCTATTGTTGTGACCTAGATGAAGATCAGATCACATTTTATGACCAATTTGTGCAGAAATCCATATCATTCCAAAGGGTTCACATACTTTTTCTTGCAACGGTATATCAAACCCAAAGGCCACACATCTTCATTAATATTCATTTAAGTGAGGCTGCTGAAAATGTCTGGG
This sequence comes from Bufotes viridis, assembly GCA_033119425.1. Taxonomy (NCBI): domain Eukaryota; kingdom Metazoa; phylum Chordata; class Amphibia; order Anura; family Bufonidae; genus Bufotes; species Bufotes viridis. The sequence goes on from CM065592.1 coordinate 438,522,299, forward strand.
CCCCTGACTGCCAGTACTGCCCCGATGGTGGCCCTGGCTGCAGGTAGCTCCTGGGTCCAGTGTCTATACTGAGGTAAAGCTTTATAACACGTTGGGCTCAGTCCTCAGCTCTGACCTCTACTGTACTATAATCCATGAAAAGCCTATAGAGACAGAAGCTGGGAGCAAAGTCTGTGCATTTCTAGGAAGTCTGGGTGACTCTGTGACTAAACGATAACTCAGTAGATAAAATGGATGCTGTAGGTCAGAGATGCTCAACCTGCGGCCCTTCAGCTTTTGTAAAACTACAACTCCCACCATGCCCTGCTGTAGGATGTCCAGACTGAGAGTTGTAGTTTTGCAACCGCTGGAGGGCCCCAGGTTGGGCATCCTTCTTGTAGGTCAATTACTCCCCCTAGGACTGACTCAGGAGACATAGCAGCAATCTACAGCACCTATAGATGGCACCAGAGAGTCTGCTTTCTTCCTTCTGAAGCTCTCAGAGGTTAGTGGTTCTCAGAGACCCAGATCTTACAGACAATGCTCCCTAAGTGTGCAAATTACTTATCTAGTTGTTTTCCAGTGCTCTTTACTGGGCTGGACATGACCTTAAAGGGGTCGTCTCACTTCAGTAAGTTGCATTTATCATGTAGAGAAAGTTAATACAAGCCACTTATACTAATGTATTGTGATTCTCCATGTTGCTTCCTTTGCTGGCTGGATTCATTTTTCCATCACATTATACACGGCTCGTTTCCATGGTTATGACCACCCTGCAATCCATCAGTGGTGGTCGTGCTTGCACAATATAGGAAAAAGCACTGGCCGATGTGCGATCACATGGTCCCGGCCACCAGAGAGGTTGAGGCTTTTTCCTATAGTATGCAAGCACGACCACCGCTGATGGATTGCAGGGTGGTCGTAACCATGGAAACGAGCCGTGTATAATGTGATGGAAAAATGAATCCAGCCAGCAAAGGAAGCAATATGGAGAATCCCAATACATTAGTAAGGGGCTGGTATTAACTTTCTCTACAAGATAAATGCCACTTACTGAAGTGAGAGGACCCCTTTAAAGAGGACCTTTCCCCGCTCCTGACCTGCCTGTTTTAAAAGCTTCATATATTCCCCATGTAATAACTATTCTGGAGCGTCTATTCTTATGGCTCTATGTTGTGCCGCTCCTTTATCATTTCTACTAGAACCCATGAAGGAATTGCTAGCAGTCTGCAGTAAGGGTACTGAGGGGTGGTAACCAGTTGGGGGTGTGTCCCTGCGCAGTCTGACAATGGCAGCACTGATTGGATAGAGTGAGTTTGTGCAGGGGCACACCCCCAACTGGTTACCACCCCTCAGTACCCTTACTGCAGACTGCTAGCCATTCACTCATAACTTCTAGTAGATATAATAAAGGAACGGCACAACATACAGACATAAGAATAGAGGCTTCAGAATTATTATTACATGGTGACCGCGCAGGCAAGTCAGGAGCGGGGAGAGGTCCTCTTTAAGGCCTCATGCACACAAACGTTTTTTTTGCGGGTGTACGGGCCGTTTTTATGAGTTCCGCATACGGTCCGTATACGGAACCATTCATTTCAATGGGTCCGCAAAAAAAACAGAAGTGTTTCGGTGTGCATTATGTTTCCGTATTTCTGTTTTTCCGTTCCGTGAAAAGATAGACCATGTCCTAATATTGCCCGCAAATCACGGTCTGTGGCTCCATTCAAGTCAATGGATCCGCAAAAAAACCGGAATGAATACGGAAATGCATTCGTATGTCTAACGTATCCATTCCGTTTTTGCGGAACCATCTATTTAAAATTTTAAGCCCAGCCCAATTTTTTCTATGTAATTACTGTATACTGTATATGCCATACGGAAAAACAGAACGGAAAAACGGAAACACAACGGATCACAAGAACGGAACAACGGATCCGTAAAAAACTGACCGCAAAACCATACGGTCATGTGTAATAAGCCTAAAGGGTAGCTACCTATAGGTGACATCCCAGAGAGCGACTGCTTCCTTTTATTCAGTGACTATCCCTTTATCTGCCAGTAGTTGTCTCTCTACACGTGATGGGGCCGCAGTCCTCCCAGGGACTAATATACTGCTATAAAGGCTTACTACGTACAGCGAGCCCCTCTCGAGGGCCGGTGTCAACTTATCTGAATGTTACCCTCCATAATCCCAGCTAATCAGTTTAAAGACACCAATAAAAAGCGTTTATGAGCTGGCACGGAAATGGCGGATGCCACCCCGTCCCCCCGCTGCGGCGTACGCCCATGTTCGTTGGCAGCGGCAGTCCCTTGTAAGCGGAGACGTCTTGTAGATGCAGAGTCTGCTCCTGGCTCTTAAGGGGGTCGCTTGTCACCACAATACAACTTCATCACCTAGGGAAAGGGAGCGCGGCCAAGCCGTGGATGTGTCCGCCCGCCTTGCCGAGCAGAATTAAGCTGTTGCAGCTGCGCTCATCCCGAGGAGTGGGATCTGTTAATAATCAGAGTCAGCTCCGCTCAGCATGGCGAGGTCTTCACTTGGTTTGCAGCGAACTCTTCTTCTAAGCCCTTGGCGCTGACTTTAAAACCTTTTAATAGCTGAAAGCGGCCAAGTTTTCTCGTTAGGGGCCGGTGTCTCAACTAATTTCCAGAGACTCAACTCGTTAGCTGCCAAGTGGGAGCGTGTCCAGCGGCCGGAGCCAGGGCCAAGTCCTAAATACTAATGGAAATGATGCAGGCAAGCTGTGCTACATTCATAAAAGAGGAGCCTGGTGCAACAATGTATATAAATGATACACAGTGACATCATTAGCCCGGATCTGGCATCGATTAGCTGTGCCTAATATAGTATCGCTATATCATGCCGACTGAATCCTGCATCTGGCGAGGTGATGTCAGGAGATGACACATATTATCAGCTTCTATTGTATACTGATGGTAACAATGTATCGCGGGGCCTGATACTTCGGATTTCACAACCCGCTGTAACTTCCAATTTATAGTGCCGCTGCTATAGGCACCAAATTATACTCCAGAGCAGCAGTCACAATTCAGTTGATGGCAAGAGGAAATAAACTTATTAGCAGAGACGTCACAAATAGTTCACCTGACCGCAATAATGCAGTGACGGCAACTGAGTGATGCAATATGGGAACTCCATCAGCAGAATAGTGAGTGCAGCTCTGGCGTATAATACAGGATGTAACTCAGGATCAGTACAGGATAAGTAATGTATGTACACAGTGACTGCACCAGCAGAATAGTGAGTGCAGCTCTGGAGTATAATACAGGATGTAACTCAGGATCAGTACAGGATAAGTAATGTATGTACACAGTGACTGCACCAGCAGAATAGTGAGTGCAGCTCTGGGGTATAATACAGGATGTCACTCAGGATCAGTACAGGATAAGTAATGTATGTACACAGTGACTGCACCAGCAGAATAGTGAGTGCAGCTCTGGAGTATAATACAGGATGTAACTCAGGATCAGTACAGGATAAGTAATGTATGTACACAGTGACTGCACCAGCAGAATAGTGAGTGCAGCTCTGGGGTATAATACAGGATGTAACTCAGGATCAGTACAGGATAAGTAATGTATGTACACAGTGACTGCACCAGCAGAATAGTGAGTGCAGCTCTGGAGTATAATACAGGATGTAACTCAGGATCAGTACAGGATAAGTAATGTATGTACACAGTGACTGCACCAGCAGAATAGTGAGTGCAGCTCTGAGGTATAATACAGGATGTCACTCAGGATCAGTACAGGATAAGTAATGTATGTACACAGTGACTGCACCAGCAGAATAGTGAGTGCAGCTCTGGAGTATAATACAGGATGTAACTCAGGATCAGTACAGGATAAGTAATGTATGTACACAGTGACTGCACCAGCAGAATAGTGAGTGCAGCTCTGGAGTATAATACAGGATGTAACTCAGGATCAGTACAGGATAAGTAATGTATGTACACAGTGACTGCACCAGCAGAATAGTAAGTGCAGCTCTGGAGTATAATACAGGATGTAACTCAGGATCAGTACAGGATAAGTAATGTGTGTACACAGTGACTGCACCAGCAGAATAGTAAGTGCAGCTCTGGAGTATAATACAGGATGTAACTCAGGATCAGTACAGGATAAGTAATGTATGTACACAGTGACTGCACCAGCAGAATAGTGAGTGCAGCTCTGGAGTATAATACAGGATGTAACTCAGGATCAGTACAGGATAAGTAATGTATGTACACAGTGACTGCACCAGCAGAATAGTGAGTGCAGCTCTGGAGTATAATACAGGATGTAACTCAGGATCAGTACAGGATAAGTAATGTATGTACACAGTGACTGCACCAGCAGAATAGTGAGTGCAGCTCTGAGTATAATACAGGATGTAACTCAGGATCAGTACAGGATAAGTAATGTATGTACACAGTGACTGCACCAGCAGAATAGTGAGTGCAGCTCTGGAGTATAATACAGGATGTAACTCAGGATCAGTACAGGAATAGTAATGTATGTACACAGTGACTCCACCAACAGAATAATGAGTGCCGCTCTGGAGTAAAATACAGGATTTAACTCAGGATCAGTATTGTATGTACACAGTTACAGAATAGCGAGTGTAGCTCTTGAGTATAATACAGGATGTAAATCAGGATCAGTACAGGATAAGTAATGTATGTACACAGTGACTGCACCAGCAGAATGATGAGTGCAGCTCTGGAGTATAATACAGGATGTAAATCAGGATCAGTACAGGATAAGTAATGTATGTACACAGTGACTGCACCAGCAGAATGGTGAGTGCAGCTCTGGAGTATAATACAGGATGTAACTCAGGATCAGTACAGGATAAGTAATGTAATGTATGTACACAGTGAATGCACCAGTAGAATAGTGAGTGCAGCTCTGCAGTATAATACAGGATGTAACTCAGGATCAGTACAGGATAAGTAATGTATGTACACAGTGACTGCACCAGCAGAATGGTGAGTGCAGCTCTGGAGTATAATACAGGATGTAAATCAGGATCAGTACAGGATAAGTAATGTATGTACACAGTGAATGCACCAGTAGAATAGTGAGTGCAGCTCTGGAGTATAATACAGGATGTAACTCAGGATCAGTACAGGGTAATTAATGTATGTACACAGTGACTGCACCAGCAGAATAGTGAGTACAGCTCTGGAGTATAATACAGGATGTAACTCAGGATCAGTACAGGATAAGTAATGTAAAGTATGTACACAGTGGCTGCACCAGCAGAATAGTGAGTTCAGCTCTGGAGTATAATACAGGATGTAACTCAGGATCAGTACAGGATAAGTAATGTATGTACACAGTAACTGCACCAGCAGAATAGTGAGTGCAGCTCTGGAGTATAATACAGGATGTAACTCAGGATCAGTACAAGATAAGTAATGTATGTACACAGTGACTCAACCAGCAGAATAGTGAGTGCAGCTCTGGAGTATAATACAGGATGTAACTCAGGATCAGTACAGGATAAGTAATGTATGTACACAGTGACTGCACCAGCAGAATAGTGAGTGCAGCTCTGGAGTATAATACAGGATGTCACTCAGGATCAGTACAGGATAAGTAATGTATGTACACAGTGACTCCACCAGCAGAATATCGAGTGCAGCTGTGGAGTATAATACAGGGTGTAACTTGGGGATCAGTACAGGATAAGTAATGTATGTACACAGTGACTGCACCAGCAGAATATCGAGTGCAGCTCTGGCGTATAATACAGGATGTAACTCAGGATCAGTACAGGATAAGTAATGTATGTACACAGTGACTGCACCAGCAGAATAGTGAGTGCAGCTCTGAAGTATAATACAGGATGTAACTCAGGATCAGTAATGTAATGTGTGTACTACAGGATGATGTTTATGTTCGTTATAAGAACTCCGCTGACAGTACAGCAATGGTGAGTGTCGCCCTGTCATATACTATAGGTTCTACTGGATCAGTGCCAAAAGCAAAAATCCCATCATGTCTCCTGTAGAAATTCTCCATAAGGGTCTGTTTAATCCTCTTGGATGTAGAAGGGCAGGATCTCCATGGGTCTCGGGTAGTAGATTCATCCTGGTTCTTGTGTTGCTGTTCTTGGCTGTCGTTTCCCGCTCTGTTACTGTGGAGATGAAGTGGTTTACAGCAACATTTGCTTCAAGGTGTCTGTCATGCCACGTTTCTCCTCGAGCTCCAGATAAAATAATACAAGACTCCAGATGTTTGGGATTCAAGGAGCGGATGTAGTCACCAGGACTAATTGTGTATGGACGGGATCCTACGCTGAACGTGTGGGTACAATGGAGGGTGGTGGTCGTGTGTCAGCACAAGTACAAATGACTGCTCTGCTCCCAAATAAATACATCACAGGCAACAGGCGTCCAAACCGCTGGAAATGATGGAGCATGGCAGGCGTCCCTCTGGAGACCTACCTGAGGATATCAACCAGTGTCAGGGGAGGCCCAGATGGTTTCCATCAACAGACGTTTCCAAACAGGACATTTTTAGACTTGTAGGAAGAAAACAAAGGACGTTCTGTTGGATACATGGGTATAGTGCCAGGTAGGAGGGCACTGTGACTGGCAGCCAATGTAACCACCGGGACCCACTGCACCAAGACCAGATAAAGCAGCGAGGTCAGAACAAAATACACACAGTGATGTCACAGGACAGAGATAATACACACAGTGATGTCACAGGACAGAGATAATACACACAGTGATGTCACAGTACAGAGATAATAAACACAGTGATGTCACAGTACAGTGATAATAAACACAGTGATGTCACAGTACAGAGATAATAAACACAGTGATGTCACGGTACAGGGATAATAAACACAGTGATGTCACAGTACAGGGATAATACACACAGTGATGTCACAGTACAGGGATAGTAAACACAGTGATGTCACAGTACAGGGATAATAAACACAGTGATGTCACAGTACAGGGATAATAAACACAGTGATGTCACAGTACAGGGATAATAAATACAGTGATGTCACAGCACAGAGATAATAAACACAGTGATGTCACAGTACAGGGATAATAAACACAGTGATGTCACAGTACAGGGATAATAAACACAGTGATGTCACAGTACAGAGATAATACACACAGTGATGTCACAGTGCAGGGATAATAAACACAGTGATGTCACAGTACAGGGATAATAAACACAGTGATGTCACAGTACAGGGATAGTAAACACAGTGATGTCACAGTACAGAGATAATAAACACAGTGATGTCACAGTACAGGGATAATAAACACAGTGATGTCACAGTACAGGGATAATAAACACAGTGATGTCACAGTACAGGGATAATAAACACAGTGATGTCACAGTACAGGGATAATAAACACAGTGATGTCACAGTACAGAGATAATAAACAGTGATGTCAAAGTACAGGGATAATACACACAGTGATGTCACAGTACAGAGATAATACACACAGTGATGTCACAGTACAGGGATAATAAACACAGTGATGTCACAGAGCAGGGATAATAAACACAGTGATGTCACAGTACAGGGATAATAAACACAGTGATGTCACAGTACAGAGATAATACACACAGTGATGTCACAATACAGGGATAATACACACAGTGATGTCACAGTACAGAGATAATAAACACAGTGATGTCACAGTACAGAGATAATAAACACACAGTGATGTCACAGTACAGAGATAATACACACAGTGATGTCCCAGTACAGGGATAATAAACACAGTGATGTCACAGGACAGAGATAATACACACAGTGATGTCACAGAACAGGGATAATAAACACAGTGATGTCACAGTACAGGGATAATAAACACAGTGATGTCACAGTACAGGGATAATAAACACAGTGATGTCACAGTACAGAGATAATACACACAGTGATGTCACAGTGCAGGGATAATAAACACAGTGATGTCACAGTACAGGGATAATAAACACAGTGATGTCACAGTACAGGGATAATAAACACAGTGATGTCACAGTACAGAGATAATAAACACAGTGATGTCACAGTACAGGGATAATACACACTGTGATGTCACAGTACAGGGATAATAAACACAGTGATGTCACAGTACAGGGATAATAAACACAGTGATGTCACAGAGCAGGGATAATAAACACAGTGATGTCACAGTACAGGGATAATAAACACAGTGATGTCACAGTACAGAGATAATACACACAGTGATGTCACAATACAGGGATAATACACACAGTGATGTCACAGTACAGAGATAATAAACACAGTGATGTCACAGTACAGAGATAATAAACACACAGTGATGTCACAGTACAGAGATAATACACACAGTGATGTCCCAGTACAGGGATAATAAACACAGTGATGTCACAGGACAGAGATAATACACACAGTGATGTCACAGAACAGGGATAATAAACACAGTGATGTCACAGTACAGAGATAATAAACACAGTGATGTCACAGTACAGGGATAATAAACACAGTGATGTCACAGTACAGAGATAATACACACAGTGATGTCACAGTGCAGGGATAATAAACACAGTGATGTCACAGTACAGGGATAATAAACACAGTGATGTCACAGTACAGGGATAATAAACACAGTGATGTCACAGTACAGAGATAATAAACACAGTGATGTCACAGTACAGGGATAATACACACTGTGATGTCACAGTACAGGGATAATAAACACAGTGATGTCACAGTACAGGGATAATACACACTGTGATGTCACAGTACAGGGATAATAAACACAGTGATGTCACAGTACAGAGATAATAAACACAGTGATGTCACAGTACAGGGATAATACACACAGTGATGTCACAGTACAGGAATAATGCACACAGTGATGTCACAGTACAGGGATAATAAACACAGTGATGTCACAGTACAGGGATAATAAACACAGTGAGGTCACAGTACAGGGATAATAACACAGTGATGTCACAGTACAGGGATAATAAACACAGTGATGTCACAGTACAGAGATAATAAACACAGTGATGACACAGTACAGGGATAATAAACACAGTGATGTCACAGTACAGGGATAATAAACACAGTGATGTCACAGTACAGTGATAATATACACAGTGATGTCACAGTACAGGATAATAAACACAGTGATGTCACAGTACAGGGATAATAAACACAGTGATGTCACAGTACAGGGATAATAAACACAGTGATGTCACAGTACAGAGATAATAAACACAGTGATGTCACAGTACAGGGATAATAAACACAGTGATGTCACAGTACAGGGATAATAAACACAGTGATGTCACAGTACAGGGATAATAAACACAGTGATGTCACAGTACAGAGATAATAAACACAGTGATGTCACAGTACAGGGATAATAAACACAGTGATGTCACAGTACAGGGATAATAAACACAGTGATGTCACAGTACAGGGATAATAAACACAGTGATGTCACAGTACAGGGATAATAAACACAGTGATGTCACAGTACAGGGATAATAAACACAGTGATGTCACAGTACAGAGATAATAAACACAGTGATGTCACAGTACAGGGATAATAAACACAGTGATGTCACAGTACAGGGATAATAAACACAGTGATGTCACAGTACAGAGATAATAAACACAGTGATGTCACAGTACAGGGATAATAAACACAGTGATGTCACAGTACAGGGATAATAAACACAGTGATGTCACAGTACAGAGATAATAAACACAGTGATGTCACAGTACAGGGATAATAAACACAGTGATGTCACAGTACAGAGATAATAAACACAGTGATGTCACAGTACAGGGATAATAAACACAGTGATGTCACAGTACAGGGATAATAAACACAGTGATGTCACAGTACAGGGATAATATACACAGTGATGTCACAGTACAGGATAATAAACACAGTGATGTCACAGTACAGGGATAATAAACACAGTGATGTCACAGTACAGGGAAAATAAACACAGTGATGTCACAGTACAGAGATAATAAACACAGTGATGTCACAGTACAGGGATAATAAACACAGTGATGTCACAGTACAGAGATAATACACACAGTGATGTCACAGTACAGAGATAATAAACACAGTGATGTCACAGTACAGGGATAATCAGCACAGTGATGTCACAGTACAGGGATAATAAACACATAGTGATGTCACAGTGCAGAGATAATAAACACAGTGATGTCACAGTACAGGGATAATAAACACAGTGATGTCACAGTACACAGAAAATAATCACAGTGATGTCACAGTACAGGGATAATAAACACACAGTGATGTCACAGTACAGAGATAATAAACACAGTGATGTCACAGTACAGAGATAATAAACACAGTGATGTCACAGTACAGGATAATAAACACAGTGATGTCACAGTACAGAGATAATAAACACAGTGTTGTCACAGTACAGAGATAATAAACACACAGTGATGTCACAGTACTGAGATAATAAACACAGTGATGTCACAGTACAGAGATAATAAACACAGTGATGTCACAGTACAGAGATAATAAACACAGTGATGTCACAGTAAAGAGATAATACACACTGTGATGTCACAGTACATGGATAATAAACACAGTGATGTCACAGTACAGGGATAATAAACACAGTAATGTCACAGTACAGGGATAATAACACAGTGATGTCACAGTACAGGGATAATAAACACAGTGATGTCACAGTACAGGGATAATAAACACAGTGATGTCACAGTACAGGGATAATAACACAGTGATGTCACAGTACAGGGATAATAAACACAGTGATGTCACAGTACAGAGATAATAAACACAGTGATGACACAGTACAGGGATAATAAACACAGTGATGTCACAGTACAGGGATAATAAACACAGTGATGTCACAGTACAGGGATAATAAACACAGTGATGTCACAGTACAGAGATAATACACACAGTGATGTCACAGTACAGGGATAATACACAAAGTGATGTCACAGTACAGGGATAATAAAAACAGTGATGTCACAGTACAGGGATAATAAACACAGTGATGTCACAGTACATGGATAATAAACACAGTGATGTCACAGTACAGAGATAATAAACACAGTGATGTCACAGTACAGGGATAATAAACACAGTGATGTCACAGTACAGGGATAATAAACACAGTGATGTCACAGTACAGGGATAATAAACACAGTGATGTCACAGTACAGAGATAATACACACATTGATGTCACAGTACAGAGATAATACACACAGTGATGTCACAGTACAGAGATAATAAACACAGTGATGTCACAGTACAGGGATAATAAACACAGTGATGTCACAGTACATGGATAATAAACACAGTGATGTCACAGTACAGGGATAATACACACAGTGATGTCACAGTATAGGGATAATACACACAGTGATGTCACAGTACAGGGATAATAAACACAGTCATGTCACAGTACAGAGATAATACACACAGTGATGTCACAGTACAGGGATAATAAACACAGTGATGTCACAGTACAGGGATAATAAACACAGTGATGTCACAGTACAGGGATAATAAACACAGTGAAGTCACAGTACAGGGATAATAAACACAATGATGTCACAGTACAGGGATAATAAACACAGTGATGTCACAGTATAGGGATAATACACACAATGATGTCACAGTACAGGGATAATAAACACAGTGATGTCACAGTACAGGGATAATAAACACAGTGAAGTCACAGTACAGAGATAATAAACACAGTGAAGTCACAGTACAGGGATAATAAACACAGTGATGTCACAGTACAGGGATAATAAACACAGTGAAGTCACAGTACAGGGATAATAAACACAATGATGTCACAGTACAGGGATAATAAACACAGTCATGTCACAGTACAGAGATAATACACACAGTGATGTCACAGTACAGGGATAATAAACACAGTGATGTCACAGTACAGGGATAATAAACACAGTGATGTCACAGTACAGGGATAATAAACACAGTGAAGTCACAGTACAGGGATAATAAACACAATGATGTCACAGTACAGGGATAATAAACACAGTGATGTCACAGTATAGGGATAATACACACAATGATGTCACAGTACAGGGATAATAAACACAGTGATGTCACAGTACAGGGATAATAAACACAGTGAAGTCACAGTACAGAGATAATAAACACAGTGAAGTCACAGTACAGGGATAATAAACACAATGATGTCACAGTACAGGGATAATAAACACAGTGATGTCACAGTATAGGGATAATACACACAATGATGTCACAGTACAGGGATAATAAACACAGTGAAGTCACAGTACAGAGATAATAAACACAGTGATGTCACAGTACAGGGATAATACACACTGTGATGTCACAGTACAGGGATAATAAACACAGTGATGTCACAGTACAGTGATAATAAACACAGTGATGTCACAGTACAGAGATAATAAACACAGTGATGTCACAGTACAGTGATAATAAACACAGTGATGTCACAGCACAGAGATAATAAACACAGTGATGTCACAGTACAGTGATAATAAACACAGTGATGTCACAGTACAGAGATAATAAACACAGTGATGTCACAGTACAGGGATAATAAACACAGTGATGTCACAGTACAGTGATAATAAACACAGTGATGTCACAGCACAGAGATAATAAACACAGTGATGTCACAGTACAGAGATAATAAACACAGTGATGTCACAGTACAGGGATAATAAACACAGCGATGTCACAGTACAGATATAATAAACACAGTGATGTCACAGTACAGAGATAATAAACACAGTGATGTCACAGTACAGGGGTAATAAACACAGTGATGTCACAGTACAGAGATAATAAACACAGTGATGTCACAGTACAGAGATAATAAACACAGTGATGTCACAGTACAGGGATAATAAACACAGTGATGTCACAGTACAGGGATAATAAACACACAGTGATGTCACAGTACAGAGATAATAAACACAGTGATGTCACAGTACAGAGATAATAAACACAGTGATGTCACAGTACAGAGATAATAAACACAGTGATGTCACAGTACAGAGATAATAAACACAGTGATGTCACAGTACAGGGTAATAAACACAGTGATGTCACAGTACAGAGATAATAAACACAGTGATGTCACAGTACAGGGATAATAAACACAGTGATGTCACAGTACAGAGATTATACACACAGTGATGTCACAGTACAGAGATAATAAACACAGTGATGTCACAGTACAGGGATAATAAACACAGTGATGTCACAGTACAGGGATAATAAACACAGTGATGTCACAGTACAGAGATAATAAACACAGTGATGTCACAGTACATAGATAATTAACACGGTGATGTCACAGTACAGGGATAATAAACACAGTGATGTCACAGTACAGGGATAATAAACACAGTGATGTCACAGTACAGGGATAATAAACACAGTGATGTCACAGTACAGGGATAATAAACACATTGGTATTATTAGGGAATTGCACGATTATATTATATTGACTTACTTGGAAATCTTATCATGATACTTTTATATTATATATGATTGTATTTCCTGCAGGGCTGTGAAGTCGGAGTCTATATTGCGTGGCCTTGGACTCCAGCTGCGGGTTCAAATAAAAACACTAAATATCATCTATTATTTATATATTTCATGTAATTATGTATTAAATAGAAATTTAGGAAAGTTTAGAAATTTGAATGAGATCAATATATGTTATGTGCAAACCCCTAATAATCAAGAGTCATTGAGAACTATCAGGACTGAGGAGTCGGAGTCCCTTTTGGGTGTTTGGAGTGGAAGCCCTGAGTACTTGTACACCTTACAGCAGTATTGTACGGGCACTATATGGCAATATTATGTATCGTGTTTCCTTTATGGTGGTGTCCTCCTATACTAAATGGTTACATTATGTCGACAGCGGGTGATTATTGTTAATTACTTTTTTTGTATTTCTGATACAGTTTGTGACTTTTTAATACACTGTTGCTATAATTGTACAGTTTCCATCTTTACTCTTAGTTTAATAAAGATTCTCCCAGAATCTTCTTCGAAAGTAAAGGGACTGGACACAAACGAGAGAATGTTTGGCTGGTGGCCACCCCAGATCTGGATCCAGTTCCGCTCCTTTATACTTCCACGCAGACAGTCAGCATACAGGAGGTTAATGAGAGTCAAAGTCTTAGGGATCAGACCGGAGATATATCCTGGATGGAGTCCAATGAGGTTTCCACTCATGGAGTCATAAACAGTATATAACATAATATGCTATAATATAAAATATTATGCAACATGATATAATGATGTACAATATTGACAATGTGCAATACAACAGCAGATATAGTAATGAGACAAAGTACAACATGCTATATACTGTGTGTAATCAGGGGCGTAGCTATAGGGGGTGCAGAGGTAGCAGTCGCTACCGGGCCCAGGAGCCTAAGGGGGCCCAAAGACCCTTGTGCCGCATAAGAAGACACACAAAGTACTGAGGTAAGGGGGGCCCAAGCTGAACTTTTGCACCAGGGCCCATGAGCCGTTAGCTACGCCCCTGTGTATAATGAATGGAATACTTTTCCCCCTCACTTGTAGAAGCAGATTTGTGTATTTGATACAATGTGATACTTGGTCTTTGTTCATCCCGTGTCATGTCTTCTCCGGCAGGTTTGTCACCAGGTTCATAGAGCTGGATGGTTTGACTTGCCTCTTGAATTTCCTGAAGAGCATGGATTACGACACAGCGGAGAGCCGCATACACACATCCGTTATAGGATGCATAAAGGCTCTGATGAACAACTCGCAGGGACGGGCGCACGTTTTAGCGCATCCTGAGTGCATCAATATTATCTCCCAGAGTTTACGGACTGAGAACATCAAAACCAAGATTGCCGTTCTGGAGATCCTGGGGGCGGTCTGCCTGGTACCGGATGGGCACAAGAAAGTCCTGCAAGCCATGCTTCACTACCAGGTGTACGCTGCCGAACGCACCAGGTTTCAGGTAAGGTAAATAAATGAGGTTATTTAAAAGGGTTTTGATGTAAAAAATGAAAATCAGACATCATATAGTAGACGACAATACGTAACAAAGCTAGAACCAGCCCTGCACCTCACATTGGTCCACAGATCTCCACATTCACCGCTGCTATTGCTCTGCTAGGTCATCCCCAGCCTGCCTGCTCAGGGGACGTGCCTTTCTGCTGTAGATCTCTCCCTTTCACAGCACAAGGGGCATGTCCTTTCTGCTGCAGATCTCTCCCTGTAACTTCCACAGCTTCTAAAAGAATTACCAATAAGAACCTCACATCACCATACAAAAAATGGAGGATATAATTGAAGGAACTAACCAACCTACATGAATGATGCCAATAGCCCCAAAAAAGTAAGGAAACATCGACCGATAGATAATAACATATAAATGTTTATTAGAATCCACATCATATAATATATCGCACTGCAAAAAATAAAAGGGCAAGATTTAAAAATGCCCTATATTACTGGTAATAACACAGAACCACCACTGAGAACGGAAACAAACAAGACCAGATATATAATATTTTTGGCCGATACAAACCTGCCCAGTACCAAATATCACAAAATCTTACAGAAAAATAACAATACATATCAGGGCGGGGAAGCTACATGATAGATGGGCACGAACGTACAGATAATAGGACCATTTACTGGAGCGATAATAATATAATCCATGTTTTGTTAATACTAATGTGAATATATAACACAATTAGCGATATGTTACACCTGTGAATCAGGCGGAGTGGGATTTAACAAGACGTGCTTACATCCATCCCACTGAAAGCGCGCAAGATGCGAAACGGACGTAGGCCGAGGATTTGTGCTACTGTGTTACTAGAGATGAGCGAATTTCCGCTTATAAAAGTCGTTCACACTTAGTTTCTTGGTAAAAGGGGAATTGCGTTATAGATTCCGTTACCACGGACCATAACGCAATTCTATGACGGAATTCATAACGGAATGCCTTTAGAGTCTATGGGCTGCAAAATGGATCCGTCCCGTTTCCGTTATGCAGGGGAGCTTCGTTATTTGGCATTCTATAATATAGTCCATGCAAGACCAAAGAAAAGGCCTGGACTCCGCCTAATACACAAAAGTATTACGACAACCATACACATTATAAGAGATGGTCAGTACCGATTTTGGCACCGAGCTGGCTTCATCAGCATGAGTTTTCCCAAAAATTTCATAATGGCTGTGCTTCTTTGTGCAATCATAACTGGGAAGGAACAATTATGTTTGGGCTTTCATAATGTTCTTTTCAGCCTACTTATTCCCTGTTTCAGCAGCACAGCTAGATGCATTTCACTCAGTAGCAGGGGGAGTCTCTCTTCATCCAGCACTGTACTGCTGTGGCATCTTTTCCCTTACGCCCCGCTATGTTTGTTCTCAGCTCTGAAGCTCACAGAACAGATGAGGAGGGGGAGATCACACTTACAGACCCACACGAGGCTCCTGTGAATTCAGACGCAGTGTAGAAGCGGTTCTTTTATCAGGCTCACAATCTCAACTAGCTCTGACACGCCCCCACGTCCTCTCTGCTGTCTTCTGTGTCTCTGATACCAGGGACGGATCTCGCCTAACAATAGGCAGTGGCCTGAGACTTAGGTGGAAGTGAGACCCCTAGTGGCCATGACTTTACATGACTTTTATTTTTACAGAACACTTTAAGAAATAAAAGGGGAGCTCTGATTGGTTGCTATGGACAACTAAGGCAGTTTTCCTGTTAGTTTGATAAATGAGGCCCATAGTTTTTATGCATTTCTTAAACGGGGTCACATTCATTCTTAGGCCTCATGCACACGACCGTTGGTGTTTTGCAGTCCGCAATCCGCGGATCTGCAAAAGACGGAAGCTGTTCCGCGTTACGTTCCGCAATTTGCGGAACAGAACACTGCCCATTGTAGAAATGCCTATTCTTGTCTGCAAAACGGACGGGAATAGGACATGCTGTATTTTTTTTTGCGGGGCCACGGAACAGAGCAAAGGAGCATTGAACTGAATGGGTCCGCACCCGAGCCGCAAAATATGCGGTTCGGACACGGACCCAAAATACGTTCGTGTGCAAGAGGCCTTATAGAGTCTATTATGTGTGATGGATATAGCCTTTTCTATTCATCATTTGAATTATTGGTCAAAACTATGGCACCACCTGTGCCCGCTCCCTTAGACCCGATCATGTTTCCATAGATGTTAATGTGGGCCCCTCTGTATAGGGCCCAGTCATCGTTATTAATAGGTCACTGATGATTTTTGGCGAATAGGAGACAGAATTAAAGGGGCCTCTGATTTTATTTAGATAAAACATAGTCACTTAATCATAAATGAGAAGTTCTACAACCGTCTGATACACCTGGTGCCTCAATTCCTCACCGTTTTCAGGATTTCTGCTTGCTGTCAAGGAATGAGAACACTCTTGTTTCCATTCAGAGGCTAGTCCTGCTGAGATATGGATACAATTGTATCCAGTCTAGACTATCTGGACTCCAGACTGATACATTGTAGCAAAGTAGAGATATGTGCGGCTCATAGAACAGTACCACCTATATTAAGAACTGCTGCCTCTGAATGTAAGCATTCACTGACAGCTAGCGGCTATCTTTAACGCTGGGTTCAGACCTGAGCGTTTCTGAGACGCACGTTTTACGCGCGTTTTTGTGCACGTTTTTGGCAATAGTAAACGCGCGTTTTACGCGCGTTTGTGTGATTGACTGCAGTGTTGTCCAATGACCAAATATCCCCGTCTATATGAAGTTTGGCCAAACAGAGCTGGGGTTTGGCCTTTCCAGCATGTTGCAAATTCATAAACGCGCGTTCAAAAACGCGCAAAATACAAGCGTTGCGCGTTCCCATTGAAGTCTTTGGGCCAAAACGCGCGACAAACGCCCCAAAAAAAGCTCAAGTACTTGTTTATGCGTCAGGCGTTTTTCAGCGCGTTTGAACGCGCTGTAAAACGTGAAAATGTGAACCAGTCCCATAGGGAAGCATTGGTTTGCATCGGTTATGCGTTTTAGAGCGCGTTCGAACGCGCTGTAAAACGCGCAAGTGTGAACTGAGGGTAAATCAGAGAGCCTGTTAGAAAACATTCATTCATACAGTTCAACTTTATTTAAAGCTCGCATTATGTTCACATACAAATTAATCACAGCACGACTGGCTCCAGCAACTCAGAAATCCATTTTTTAGCTTGAAAGGGCGATTAATAATTAGTTTCAGCTCAGGCGGCAGTTATGGCTGCAATGCTAGGGGTTCACACACAGAGATTTATGACTCTGGAGTAATAATTTGCTGCTCGTTAGCCGAACGGCGGATTCTGCACTGGAAACACTTTGTATGTGTTGGAAGCCATTTCTATACATTGTATTTCTTATATGATGTTGTATTAATTATTGCTGAAACAACAGCTGCTTCTGGGCGACGTCTCATGTGAGGTCGTCTCTCAGCTGCCATGAATCAGTGCTCTACATTAGGTAGTGATACGGGCCATGCCGAAATTCTAGTACCCAGAGTAATAATGCGTATATAGGTACAGCTGCTCTAACATTACTATTATCGGGGGCAGAGCTGCATTTTCAGAGGTAGTTTTTACCGGCATAAGGTGTTTTACATCCTGCATTCCCCAAAGTGCACCACAGGGAACGAGCTTCAAAATGTTCCTGCTGAGCGGAGCCTTTGGCTAGGTTCACACGCACTATTGTCGCGCGACAATTTTTATAATGGGAGTCTATAGTGTCGCATTGCGACATGCGACATGCTGCAACTGCGACACGACAGTCGCAAAAAATCCATTCGAGATGGGTTTTTCTGCGACTGTCGCGTCACAGTCGCAGCATGTCGCATGTCGCAAAGCGACACCATAGACTCCTATTATAAAAATTGTCGCGCGACAATAGTGCGATAAAATGTTGCGCGACAAATGTTACAGTGAAGTTGTGCCTTATTTGTCGCACGACAAATGTCGTCGTGTGAACCTAGCCTTATAGGTCAGATCCTGGACATTAATGCCTGGGTTCAGATTCCAATACAGGTTTCAATTATTATTATTATCATTATTTTTATTAGTCGTCGTCGTAGTACTAATACTATCACTACTACTAGTGTTGAGCGAACTTGTGTTTTCAAGTTTGGCGTACAAGATTTGGGTTATCTAAGAATTCCGTTATGGATTCTGCTCCCACGGACCATAACTTATAGTCCGTGGTAGCGGAATCCATAACAGAATTCTTCAATAACCTGAACCTTGTACGCGAAACTTAAAAACACAAGTTCACTCAACACTAACTGCTACTACTAATATCCCTGGTGCCCAGTGGGATAGTAATCATATCTCTCTTGTCTAGTGGTTAATAATAATTTTCTGTCTGTCTAGTGGGTTAATAGTAATTTCCCTGGTGTTCAGTGGGTTAATAATAATTTTTTGGGTGACTAGTGGGTTAATAATATTTTTCTCGGGTGTCTAATGGGTTAATAATAATTTCTCTGGTGTCTAGTGGGTTAATAATTTCCCAGGTGTCTAGTGGGTTAATAATAATTTCCCTGTTGTCTAGTGGATTAATAATAATTTCCCTGTTGTCTAATGGATTAATAATAATTCCCCGGGTATCTAGAGGATTCATAATAATTTTCCGGGTGTCTAGTGGGTTAATAATTATTCCCCGGGTGTCTAGTGGGTTAATAATTATTCCCCGGGTGTCTAGTGGGTTAATAAAAATTTCCCGGGTGTCTAGTGGATTAATAATTATTCCCCGGGTGTCTAGTGGATTAATAATTATTCCCCGGGTGTCTAGTGGGTTAATAATAATTTCCCAGGTGTCTAGTGGATTAATAATAATTCCCCGGGTGTCTAGTGGGTTAATAATAATTTCCCGGGTGTCTAGTGGGTTAATAATAATTTCCCAGGTGTCTAGTGGATTAATAATAATTCCCCGGGTGTCTAGTGGGTTAATAATAATTTCCCGGGTATCTAGTGGATTAATAGTAATTTCCCTGGTGTCTAGTGGATTAATAATAATTTTCCGGGTGTCTAGTGGGTTAATAATAATTTCCCAAGTGTCTAGTGGATTAATAATAATTTTCCGGGTGTCTAGTGGGTTAATAATAATTTCCCAGGTGTCTAGTGGGTTAATAATAATTTCCCGGGTGTTTGTGTTAATAATAATTTCCCGGGTGTCTAGTGGATTAATAATTATTCCCCGGGTGTCTAGTGGGTTAATAATTATTCCCGGGTGTCTAGTGGGTTAATAATAATTTCCCGGGTGTCTAGTGGATTAATAATTATTCCCCGGGTGTCTAGTGGATTAATAATTATTCCCCGGGTGTCTAGTGGGTTAATAATAATTTCCCAGGTGTCTAGTGGATTAATAATAATTCCCCGGGTGTCTAGTGGGTTAATAATAATTTCCCGGGTGTCTAGTGGGTTAATAATAATTTCCCAGGTGTCTAGTGGATTAATAATAATTCCCCGGGTGTCTAGTGGGTTAATAATAATTTCCCGGGTGTCTAGTGGGTTAATAATAATTTCCCAGGTGTCTAGTGGATTAATAATAATTCCCCGGGTGTCTAGTGGGTTAATAATAATTTCCCGGGTATCTAGTGGGTTAATAATAATTTCCCAGGTGTCTAGTGGATTAATAATAATTCCCCGGGTGTCTAGTGGGTTAATAATAATTTCCCGGGTGTCTAGTGGGTTAATAATAATTCCCCGGGTGTCTAGTGGGTTAATAATAATTTCCCGGGTGTGTAGTGGGTTAATAATAATTTCCCAGGTGTCTAGTGGGTTAATAATAATTCCCCGGGTGTCTAGTGGGTTAATAATAATTCCCCGGGTGTCTAGTGGGTTAATAATAATTTCCCGGGTGTCTAGTGGGTTAATAATAATTTCCCGGGTGTCGAGTGGGTTAATAATTTCCCGGGTGTCTAGTGGGTTAATAAATTCCCTGGTGTCTAGAGGGTTAATAAATTCCCTAGTGTCTAGTGGGTTAATAATTTCCCTGGTGTCTAGTGGGTTAATAAATTCCCTGGTGTCTAGAGGGTTAATACATTCCCTGGTGTCTAGTGGGTTAATAATTTCCGTGGTGTCTAGTGGGTTAATAGTAATTTCCGAGGTGTCTAGTGGGTTAATAATTTCCCAGGTGTCTAGTGGGTTAATAATTTCCCAGGTATCTAGTGGGTTAATAATTTCCCAGGTGTCTAGTGGGTTAATAATTTCCCGGGTGTCTATTGGATTATTAATAATTCCCCGGGTGTCTAGTGGGTTAATAATTTCCCGGGTGTCTATTGGATTATTAATAATTCCCCGGGTGTCTAGTGGGTTAATAATTTCCCTGGTGTCTAGTGGGTTCATAATTTCCCTGGTGTCTAGTGGGTTCATAATTTCCCTGGTGTCTAGAGGTTAGTCTTAGGTTTGCACGTTTGGGTTGCGTGTTCCTCTCTTCATTGTTGGGTCTCTCCAGGATGCTTGGCTGGTTCTGGAGCCCAGCTGGCCAGGTGGAGTCACATGTCGAGTCCAGCTCCAGTTCTCCCAGTATTAATGACTGGTTGATAACTCGCACATCCCGTTACCAGGAAGGACTTGGCTGCTGTAACAGGAACTTTCCGCACGGCTTTCTAGGAACTCGTTCACTGCGGTTCTGCCTGGAAACCTCTGCGCATTTGTCATTTTGTAGCCATTTATTTTCTCCGTTTCTGCATATTTGACGGCAGCTGAGGATAAACTACGGCCTCAGACACTAGGCAAATCTGTAAAGCTGAGGCTGGGGCGACAAATGTCCCCCTGGGACCATCACCCAAGGGCTCCGATACACAGGGGCCCCCAGTGACCTGTGTGCGCTAATGTAACAGAGGCATGCGCCGTGAATATAATGTAATAGAAATGACCGATCTGATCGGGTATCCCAGCTGTCAGGTGGGTGAGTATCATCCCCACTGTCTACAGGGCTGATAATAATATTTCTGGAATGATATAATTATTACCCTGTGGCTTCTGCTCAGTAATAATTAATTCTGGCTATTAATGGGTTAACAGTATAATGGTAGCGGCGAGTAACAATACCTATAATAATGAGCCTTTAATAGTATGCCTGGTATGTTATATCTTTTGTGTCTGAAGGATTCATTATATCGCTGTATCGGATGTCAGTATAGAGGTTAAAGGGGTCCTCTCACTTCAGTACATGCCATTTATCCTGGCCCTTACTAATGCATTCTGATTCTCCATGTTGCCTCCTTTGCTGGCTGGATTCATTTTTCCGTCACGTTATACACGGCTCGTTTCCAGGGGTTGTGACCACGGCCGCAGCGCACAGGAGGCCTGGATGGGAGCTGCTGCGCATGCGTGCCTATGTGTACTCCCACAGTCCTGGCCACCAGAGAGGTTGGTGCTTTTTCCTATAATGTGCAAGCACGACCACCACGGCTGGACTACAGGGTGGTCGTAGCCTCAGGAAACAGCCGTGTATAATGAGATGGAAAAATGAATCCAGCCAGCAGAGGAGGCAACATGGAGAATCGCAATACATTAGGAAGTGCCTGGTATTAGCTTTCTCTACAGGATAAATGCCATTTGCTGAAGTGAGAGGACCCCTTTAATGATGCCTGAAGTGGAATGGCCAATAATAATATCCCTGGTGTCTGGAGGCTGTCTGTTACTGAAGGTATGTCGGATTTATAATGGTTAAGATTTATTTTGCTGATATCTACTGGCTGATGATGACATAGCTTTGGTATCTAATAAGTTATTGACAATTTCCCTAGTGTTTAATAATAATAATAATAATAATAATAATGATACTGCCTTTGGTAACTAGAGGGTTAATAATTGTTTATCTAATGTATAATGGTTAATGACTATATTCTTAGTATCTAAGGGTTAATTCCCCCAGAGCATCTTGTAAGTTGTCTAGTCTAGTGGGATAGTAGTCATATCTCTCTTGTCTAGTGGGTTAATAATAATTTTCCTGGTGTCTAGTGGGTTAATAATTATTCCCCGGGTGTCTAGTGGACCAATAATAATTTCCCAGGTGTCTAGTGGGTTAATAATAATTTCCCTGGTGTCTAGTGGGTTAATAATAATTTCCCTGGTGTCTAGTGGATAATAATAATTTCCTGGTGTCTAGTGGGTTAATAATAATTTCCCTGGTGTCTAGTGGGTTAATAATAATTTTCCTGGGTGTCTAGTGTTTTTTAATAATAATAATAATAATAATAATAATGATACTGCCTTTGATAACTAGAGGGTTAATAATAGTTTATCTCATGTATAATGGTTAATGACTATATTCTTAGTATCTAAGGGTTAATTCCCGCAGAGCATCTTGTAAGTTGAGAACCATCTTCTGGTCATCGGGTGATTAATAATAATAGTAATAATATTTTCACTTGGTCATTATAACGATGTGCATCATGAGAAGCCTGCGTCCTTCATTTGAACATCTTTCCCGGGCTTCTCGTGGCTCTCTTCTCGTACTCCGCTCACATCCAGAGCTGCTGGTTCACAGCCTCCAGGTTTCAGGGTCCTTTCACAGCAGCAGAAGTTCTGCGCGATGACGCAGCCTGAAACCCATCGCCCGATGACGCAGCCTGAAACCCATCGCCCGATGACGCAGCCTGAAACCCATCGCCCGATGACGCAGCCTGAAACCCATCGCCCGATGACGCATCCTGAAACCCATCGCTCGATGACGCAGCCTGAAACCCATCGCCCGATGACGCAGCCTGAAACCCATCGCCCGATGACGCAGCCTGAAACCCATCGCCCGATGACGCAGCCTGAAACCCATCGCCCGATGACGCATCCTGAAACCCATCGCTCGATGACGCAGCCTGAAACCCATCGCCCAATGACGCAGCCTGAAACCCATCGCCCGATGACGCAGCCTGAAACCCATCGCCCGATGACGCAGCCTGAAACCCATCGCCCGATGACGCAGCCTGAAACCCATCGCCCGATGACGCAGCCTGAAACCCATCGCCCGATGACGCAGCCTGAAACCCATCGCCCGATGACGCAGCCTGAAACCCATCGCCCGATGACGCAGCCTGAAACCCATCGCCCGATGACGCAGCCTGAAACCCATCGCCCGATGACGCGGCCTGAAACCCATCGCCCGATGACGCAGCCTGAAACCCATCGCCCGATGACGCAGCCTGAAACCCATCGCCCGATGGCGCAGCCTGAAACCCATCGCCCGATGGCGCAGCCTGAAACCCATCGCCCGATGACGCAGCCTGAAACCCATCGCCCGATGACGCAGCCTGAAACCCATCGCCCGATGACGCAGCCTGAAACCCATCGCCCGATGGCGCAGCCTGAAACCCATCGCCCGATGACGCAGCCTGAAACCCATCGCCCGATGACGCAGCCTGAAACCCATCGCCCGATGACGCAGCCTGAAACCCATCGCCCGATGACGCAGCCTGAAACCCATCGCCCGATGATGCAGCCCTGCAGTACGTTCCATTGTAGGCTGTTCTGGGTATTTCTGACGGCGCAGTGCTGACAGATTCCGGGTAACCAGCAGCAGAATCCCACCTGCAGCTTTGGATGTGACTGGAGCATACCAATGCTGTATATGAGGTTCACTGCAATGTAAACCGAATAACGATGTCCGTCACGTGTGGGATCTATTAAACTGACCCAAGAGCTGTCCCATGGCCTGGGCTGCGAAGTGCCTGCAGCTCTCCTGGAGAAGCAGCCCGTCCTCATTAAGTTCATCCTCCGATAACAAGACGCAGCCTCGCGGCCGGAGGCGACTGGAGCAGCAGCGAGATCCAGAAATGGAGAGTGGAAAACGTAATTACAGCACAGGATGGAAAGTGCAAAAGAGACATCACATCAGAGACCTCTGGACTCTACTGGGGAGGGGGTGGACCTCTTCTCTCCTTGAGAAGATAGCTCAGGGGGCAGATTGGGTTGTGACTGTAGGGTGCCAGGTTTGCGTTATCCTGGCCGCTGCTATAGGTGGATGTCCAGCCCGAACCCAACTGACTGGCGGAAACTCAACCGCGACTTTGCAATTGTAAAAGGCGACCACCAAGTGCAGTGATTGCAAAACTACAGCTCCCAGCGTGCACTGACTGCCACAACTGCTAGGGAATGCTGGGAGTTTTACATCAGCCGGAGACCACTGATGTACAATTTGGGGGCGTGTCCCATGTAGACGCAAATCTCAGTGGGCCGGGGCGGGGGAAGAATACACGCACCATCTGCTGTAGAACATGGTCGACCCCAAGGAAGTGTAATCCCCTGCAGGGGTCTGCTGGTTATGGAGACAGTCTTAGGCCTCATGCACACAAGCGTTTTTTTTGCGGGTGTACGGGACGTTTTTATGAGTTCCGTATACGGAACCATTCATTTCAATGGGTCCGCAAGAAAAACGGAAGTGTTTCCGTGTGCATTCCGTTTCCATATTTCCATTTTTCCGTTCTATTAAAAGATAGAACTTGTCCTATTCTTGTCCGCATCACGGACGAGGATAGTACTGTTCTATTAGGGGCCAGATGTTCCGTTCCGCAAAAAACGGAATGCACACGGATGTCTTCCGTTTTTTTTGCAGATCCGTTTTTTGCGGACCGCAAAACCATACATTCGTGTGCAATAGGCCTTAGGCCTCTTGCACACGAACGTTTTTTTGCGAGTGTACAGGCCGTTATTTTGTGTTCCGTATACAGTCCGTATACGGATTCATTAATTTCAATGCATTCGTATGCATTCCGTTTCCATATTTCCGTTTTTCCGTTCCGTTCTGTTCAAAGATAGAACATGTCCTATTATTGTCCGCAAATCACGTTCCATTCAAGTCAATGGGGCTGTAAAAAAAACGGAACGGCTACAGAATGCATCCGTATGTCTTCCGTATTCGTTCCATTTTTTGCTGAACAATCTATTGAAAATTATCTGACCAGCCCAATTTTTCAATGTAATTACTTGCAACCTGCAAAAAACGGATCACTTACGGAAACCATACGGAAACACAACGGAAAGACAACGAATCACAAAAACTGAACAACGGATCCGTGAAAAATCCATTCGTTCGTGTGCAATAAGCTTTATACTATGATCAGCTGATAAGCCAGTAACGAAATTCTTCTGCGTTGCATTTTTTGAGAAAAAGGTTTTTCCAGTTTGTACAATTATTTATTTCCAGTTTTTCCAATCCAGATTATCTTCGTCCTGAATTATTAGAGCAGGAAGTGTCATACAGTTCACAGACTGGTGGTGATATAAACGTGAAGGGAGTCCCCCAGGGAGGTAGCGAGACACGAAGCCTACGTATATTTCATCCTGCTAAAAAGTTATCGTTCCTTGGTCGCAGATCTGTTCGTAAAAGATGGAGTCGTCTACTCGCTTAGAGATCACGTAGAGGCGTGGTACTTTGTAGAGCGACAGTACGAATGAACAGCGCATCATGTAATAAGCACATTTTTGGTTGCTAACGAATCACAAAATCTTTGATTTATAATCGTTATCTGCAAGACATCTGCTGGTCTAATACAAGCCTCAGGGCTCGTGCGCGCGACCATTACCGTCTTTGTGCTCTGCAAATTGCGGATCTGCAAAACACGGATACCAGCCGTGTGCATTCCACATTTAGCGAACAGAATGGCCGACCTCTAATAGAATATAAACGATAATAGGACGTGTTCTGTTTTTTTGTGGAACGGCCATGCAGACATACGGACACGGAATGCACATGGAGGCATTTCCGTTTTTTGCCAGCCCCATTGAAGGGAATTGTTCCGCATACGGGCCGCAAACAAAAAGACAGAATGGGCGCGGAACAAAAAAAAACTTTTGTGCGCACGTGCCCCTACACGAATTACTAGACCTGCACCAGATTTATCACTGTGGCTCCGGCTGATGATACATGTGGCTCCACTGATGATGCATGTGGCTCCGGCTGATGATACATGTGGCTCCGGCTGACGATACAGGTGGCTCCGGCTGATGATACATGTGGCTCCGGCTGATGATACATATGGCTCCGGCTGATGATACATATGGCTCCGGCTGATGATACATGTGGCTCCGGCTGATGATACATGTGGCTCCGGCTGATGATACAGGTGGCTCCGGCTGATGATACAGGTGGCTCCGGCTGATGATACTTGTGGCTCCGGCTGATGATACATGTGGCTCCGGCTGACGATACAGGTGGCTCCGGCTGATGATACATGTGGCTCCGGCTGATGATACAGGTGGCTCCGGCTGAGGATACATGTGGCTCCGGCTGACGATACAGGTGGCTCCGGCTGATGATACATGTGGCTCCCGCTGATGATACATATGGCTCCGGCTGATGATACATATGGCTCCGGCTGATGATACATGTGGCTCCGGCTGATGATACATGTGGCTCCGGCTGATGATACATGTGGCTCCGGCTGATGATACATATGGCTCCGGCTGATTATACTTGTGGCTCCGGCTGATGATACATGTGGCTCCGGCTGACGATACAGGTGGCTCCGGCTGATGATACATGTGGCTCCGGCTGACGATACAGGTGGCTCCGGCTGAGGATACATGTGGCTCCTGCTGACGATACAGGTGGCTTCGGCTTATGATACATGTGGCTCCGGCTGATGAAACATGTGGCTCCGGCTGATGATACATGTGGCTCCAGCTGATGATACAGGTGGCTCCAGCTGATGATACCTGTGGCTCTGGCTGATGATACGTGTGGCTTCGGCTGATGATACATGTAGCTCCGGCTGATGATACGTGTGGCTCCGGCTGATGATACATGGAGCTCCGGCTGATGATACATGTGGCACCGGCTAATGATACGTGTGGCTCTGGCTGATGATACATGGAGCTCTGGCTAATGATACATGTGGCTCCGGCTGATGATACATGTGGTACCGGCTAATAATACGTGTGGCTCCGGCTGAAGATACATATGGCTCCGGCTGATGATACAGGTGGCTCCGGCTGATGAAACATGGAGCTCCGGCTGATGATACATGTGGCTCCGGCTGATGATACCTGTGGCTCTGGCTGATGATACGTGTGGCTTCGGCTGATGATACATGTGGCTCCGGCTGATGATACGTGTGGCTCCTGCTGATGATACCTGTGGCTCCGGCTGATGATACCTGTGGCTTCGGCTGATGATACATCTGGCTCCCGCTGATAATACATGTGGCTCCGGCTGATGATACATGGAGCTCCGGCTGATGATACATTAGGCTCCGGCTGATGATACAGGTGGCTCCGGCTGATGATACCTGTGGCTCCGGCTGATGATACCTGTGGCTCCGGCTGATGATACAGGTGGCTCCGGCTGATGATACATGTGGCTCCGGCTGATGATACATGTGGCTTCTATGTGGTGCTATGTGTCAGGCTAGGCACAGCTAATTTCTCTAAACCTAGATGTGCCAAATCGCTCCAGAATCTAGGTGCACTCACCTTATTAAATGTCTTAGTAAAAGATGAGTGGTGCGTAACCCTGACATGTATCAAGCACCAGTCACACCTGTAGCTACATATCTGATCTATCTCATCTTTGCAGAATGTAACTTTTATTTAGAAACTTTTAAAACAACCTAAAGATACAACCCTTGGTTAAAAAATGTAACATAATGTTTCCATAATAGTAACAATAGGAACTGATAGGCTATCATGTGATTTTGCCTTGGGGCTGTGGACTGGATAGCCCCTGCCCAAGTACCCAAGGGCACATGGGTGCCACAGTGGATGGGTCAGAACGCTGCCAGGCGGGATGGGTACAGTGTGATTCTACGTTGCCTGCAGTGCCATCATCTAATCCCAGTAGTTTTAGCACCAGGACCTGGATGATCAATTGACTTTGGGGGCTGCTTGCTTTTGAGAAGGCGTGTCCTTTAAAAGTAGGATAAAGCTTTCTCATCATGTCCCAGGTTCTTCTGTAACCAGTCGTATTTCCGTTCTAGTCTTCCTTTCTTGCAACGATTTCATTTTTTTTAATCTGCAGCTGATAATCCGTTGGGCAACAGCACACCTTATATATCTGGGTGTATATCCCTTATTAATCCAAAATTAGAGACAGCAGTCCCATGGGTTCTTTGCAAATTTCAGGAATTTATTATAGTCACTTCCAATATTGCATCAGTCACAATGTTTCGAGTGTAATACGCCCCTTCTTCAGGCAGCTGCTGGTGATCAGTAGATCACGGGTTGGAAGCTTTATTTGTTGGCGACTACAGTACATTCCTAAATTTTGCAAGTGACCGGTGCAGGTGCTGTCTGTGATTTTGGATTTACCGTCCACAGCCAGAGCTCAGCACACATCCCTGTGGAGTTTCACGTGCTCCTGCTCTTCTGCTGTATTGCATTGTGAGAGATGTAATGTACCAGGAAATCTACAGGAACCTGAAGTCATAGATCAGGCATCCTCAAACTGCGGCCCTCTAGATGTTGTAAAACTACAACTCCCAGCATGCCCAGACAACCTACAGCTATCAGGCTACAGCAGGGCATAGTGGGAATTGTAGTCTTACAACATCTGGAGGGCTGCACGCAGTTTGAGGATGCCTGTCATAGATTATAGGAGCAGGACTGGAATGTTCCGGCTTTAGAACAACCTTGTATGGACATTTCTGGATAATTGTTGCTAATGATGGACACATAGTGACATTACATTATGAGCCGCGGTGCGGACAAGGACTGATGTACATTGCTGAGGTATATGTCTGCGCTACATAAGTGATGGTCAATAAATATTCTGCTGGAGTCACCAAAGGTTCACTGCTTCAGGCTGGGAGATATATAACATGTCATAGTGCGGGTCTGTATTATATAGCATTCCCATCACAGTGTATCATGTACAGGAATTTATACAATGTATATACTGCGTATATCCAGTAATGTATACAATGTATATACCGCGTGTATCCAGTAATTTATACAATGTATATATCGCATGTATCCAGTAAGTTATACAATGTATATACTGCGTGTATCCAGTAATTTATATAAGGTATATACCGCGTGTATCCAGTAATTTATATAATGTATATACTGCGTGTATACAGTAATTTATATAATGTAT
Organism: Bufotes viridis; assembly: GCA_033119425.1. Classification (NCBI taxonomy): domain Eukaryota; kingdom Metazoa; phylum Chordata; class Amphibia; order Anura; family Bufonidae; genus Bufotes; species Bufotes viridis. The sequence continues at coordinate 438,552,385 of CM065592.1, forward strand.
ATATCGCATGTATCCAGTAATTTATACAATGTATATACTGCGTGTATCCAGTAATTTATACAATGTATATACCGCGTGTATCCAGTAAATTATACAATGTATATACCGCATGTATCCAGTAATTTATACAATGTATATACCGCATGTATCCAGCAATTTATATAATGTATATACTGTGTGTATCCAGTAATTTATATAATGTATATACTGTGTGTATCCAGTAATTATATAATGTATATACTGCGGGTATACAGGGGTGTATTATATATAATGTATATACTGGGTATACAGGGGTGTATTATATATAATGTATATACTGGGGATACAGGGGTGTATTATATATAATGTATATACTGCGGTATACAGGGTGTATTATATATAATGTATATACTGGGGATACAGGGGTGTATTATATATAATGTATATACTGGGTATACAGGGTGTATTATATATAATGTATATACTGGGGATACAGGGGTGTATTATATATAATGTATATACTGGGTATACAGGGGTGTATTATATATAATGTATATACTGCGGATACAGGGGTGTATTATATATAATGTATATACTGGGGATACAGAGTGTATATATGTATATACTGTACCAGTAATTATATATAATGTATATACTGGGGATACAGGGGTGTATTATATATAATGTATATACTGGGGATACAGGGGTGTATTATATATAATGTATATACTGGAGATACAGAGGGTGTATTATATATAATGTATATACTGGGGATACAGGGGTGTATTATATATAATGTATATACTGTGGATACAGGGGGTGTATTATATATAATGTATATACTGCGGATACAGGGGTGTATTATATATAATGTATATACTGGGGATACAGGGGTGTATTTATATAATGTATATACTGCGGATACAGGGTGTATTATATATAATGTATATACTGGGATATAGCGAGTGTATTATATATAATGTATATACTGGGGATACAGGGGTGTATTATATATAATGTATATACTGGGGATACAGGGGTGTATTATATATAATGTATATACTGGGGATACAGGGTGTATTATATATAATGTATATACTGGGTATACAGGGGTGTATTATATATAATGTATATACTGCGGGATACAGGGTGTAATTATATATAATGTATATACTGGAGATACAGAGGGTGTATTATATATAATGTATATACTGGGGATACAGGGGTGTATTTATATAATGTATATACTGGGGATACAGAGGGTGTATTATATATAATGTATATACTGGGATACAGGGGTGTATTATATATAATGTATATACTGGGGATACAGGGGGTGTATTATATATAATGTATATACTGGGGATACAGGGGGTGTATTATATATAATGTATATACTGGAGATACAGGGGTGTATTATATATAATGTATATACTGGAGATACAGGGGTGTATTATATATAATGTATATACTGGGGATACAGGGTGATTATATATAATGTATATACTGGGGATACAGGGTGATTATATATAATGTATATACTGGGGATACAGGGGTGTATTATATATAATGTATATACTGGAGATACAGGGGTGTATTATATATAATGTATATACTGGGGATACAGGGGTGTATTATATATAATGTATATACTGGAGATACAGGGGGTGTATTATATATAATGTATATACTGGGGATACAGGGGTGTATTATATATAATGTATATACTGGGGATACAGAGGGTGTATTATATATAATGTATATACTGGGGATACAGGGGTGTATTATATATAATGTATATACTGGGGATACAGAGGGTGTATTATATATAATGTATATACTGGGGATACAGGGGGTGTATTATATATAATGTATATACTGGAGATACAGGAGGTGTATTATATATAATGTATATACTGGGGATACAGAGGGGTGTATTATATACACACTATATTATATATAATGTATATACTGGGGATACAGGGGGTGTATTATATATAATGTATATACTGGGGATACAGAGGGGTGTATTATATACACACTATATTATATATATTGTATATACTGGGGATACAGAGGGTGTATTATATATAATGTATATACTGGGGATACAGGGGTGTATTATATATAATGTATATACTGGGGATACAGGGGGTGTATTATATATAATGTATATACTGGGGATACAGGGGTGTATTATATATAATGTATATACTGGAGATACAGGGGTGTATTATATATAATGTATATACTGGGGATACAGGGGGTGTATTATATATAATGTATATACTGGGGATACAGGGGTGTATTATATATAATGTATATACTGGGGATACAGGGGGTGTATTATATATAATGTATATACTGGAGATACAGGGGGTGTATTATATATAATGTATATACTGGGGATACAGGGGGTGTATTATATATAATGTATATACTGCGGATACAGGGGGTGTATTATATATAATGTATATACTGCGGATACAGGGGGTGTATTATATATTATGTATATACTGGGATACAGAGGGTGTATTATGTATAATGTATATACTGGGGATACAGAGGGTGTATTATATATAATGTATATACTGGGGATACAGGGGTGTATTATATATAATGTATATACTGGAGATACAGGGGTGTATTATATATAATGTATATACTGGGGATACAGGGGGTGTATTATATATAATGTATATACTGGGGATACAGAGGGGTGTATTATATATAATGTATATACTGGAGATACAGGGGGTGTATTATATATAATGTATATACTGGGGATGCAGAGGGTGTATTATATATAATGTATATACTGGGGATACAGGGGGTGTATTATATATAATGTATATACTGGGGATACAGGGGGTGTATTATATATAATGTATATACTGGGGATACAGGGGGTGTATTATATATAATGTATATACTGGGATACAGAGGGTGTATTATATATAATGTATATACTGGGGATACAGGGGTGTATTATATATAATGTATATACTGGGGATACAGGGGTGTATTATATATAATGTATATACTGGGGATACAGGGGTGTATTATATATAATGTATATACTGGGGATACAGAGGGTGTATTATATATAATGTATATACTGGGGATACAGGGGGTGTATTATATATAATGTATATACTGGGATACAGGGGTGTATTATATATAATGTATATACTGGAGATACAGGGGTGTATTATATATAATGTATATACTGGGGATACAGGGGTGTATTATATATAATGTATATACTGGGGATACAGGGGTGTATTATATATAATGTATATACTGGGGATACAGGGGGTGTATTATATATAATGTATATACTGGAGATACAGGGGTGTATTATATATAATGTATATACTGGGGATACAGAGGGTGTATTATATATAATGTATATACTGGATACAGGGGATACAGGGGGTGTATTATATATAATGTATATACTGGGGATACAGGGGTGTATTATATATAATGTATATACTGGGGATACAGGGGGTGTATTATATATAATGTATATACTGGGGATACAGGGGTGTATTATATATAATGTATATACTGGGGATACAGGGGGTGTATTATATATAATGTATATACTGGGGATACAGAGGGTGTATTATATATAATGTATATACTGGGGATACAGAGGGGTGTATTATATATAATGTATATACTGGAGATACAGGGGGTGTATTATATATAATGTATATACTGGGGATACAGGGGGTGTATTATATACACACTATATTATATATAATGTATATACTGGGGATACAGGGGGTGTATTATATATAATGTATATACTGGGGATACAGAGGGTGTATTATATATAATGTATATACTGGGATACAGGGGGTGTATTATATATAATGTATATACTGGAGATACAGAGGGTGTATTATATATAATGTATATACTGATACAGGGTGTATTATATAATGTATATACAGAGGGTGTATTATATATAATGTATATACTGGGGATACAGGGGTGTATTATATATAATGTATATACTGGAGATACAGAGGGTGTATTATATATTATGTATATACTGGGGATACAGGGGGTGTATTATATATAATGTATATACTGGAGATACAGGGGTGTATTATATATAATGTATATACTGGGATACAGGTGTATTATATATAATGTATATACTGGGATACAGGGGTGTATTATATATAATGTATATACTGGGATACAGGGGGTGTATTATATATAATGTATATACTGGGGATACAGGGGGTGTATTATATATAATGTATATACTGGGATACAGGGGGTGTATTATATATAATGTATATACTGGGGATACAGAGGGGTGTATTATATATAATGTATATACTGGAGATACAGGGGGTGTATTATATATAATGTATATACTGGGATACAGATGTATATAATGTATATACTGGGACAGTGTATTATATATAATGTATATACTGGGGATACAGGGGTGTATTATATATAATGTATATACTGGGGATACAGAGGGTGTATTATATATAATGTATATACTGGGGATACAGGGGTGTATTATATATAATGTATATACTGGGGATACAGGGGTGTATTATATATAATGTATATACTGGGGATACAGGGGGTGTATTATATATAATGTATATACTGGGGATACAGGGTGTATTATATATAATGTATATACTGAGGATACAGGGGTGTATTATATATAATGTATATACTGGAGATACAGGGGTGTATTATATATAATGTATATACTGGGGATACAGGGGTGTATTATATATAATGTATATACTGGGGATACAGGGGGTGTATTATATATAATGTATATACTGGGATACAGGGGGTGTATTATATATAATGTATATACTGGAGATACAGGGGGTGTATTATATATAATGTATATACTGGGGATACAGGGGGTATTATATATAATGTATATACTGGAGATACAGGGTGTATTATATAATGTATATACTGGGGATACAGGGGGTGTATTATATATAATGTATATACTGCGTGATATCAAGTGTATTATATACAATGTATATACTGCGTGTATCCAGTAATTTATATAATGTATATACTGAGTGTATCCAGTGATTTATATAATGTATATACCGCGTGTATCCAGTAATTTATACCAGCTGTACATATATAATTATATACAGGAGATGCCCAGGTTATACCAGCTGTACATATATAATTATATACAGGAGATACCCAGGTTATACCAGCATGCTCCATATCACTATATACAAGAAGATGTATAACTTATACCAGCTGTACATATATAATTATATACAGGAGATACCCAGGTTATACCAGCATGCTCCATATCTCAATATACAAGAAGATATATAACTTATACCAGCTGTACATATATAATTAATCTTTGTAAAATAATTTACGATTATTACAAAGATAATTTTCTGCAGAAATATTCATCTCCTTCTGAGACACTGGATTCGGAGTCATCCTCAGGGTGTTGCAGTCACACTGTCAGTGTAGAGGCAGCGTTTCCCACATGTAAAGCCTCCAGTCCCCATGTGATTTCATAGTCCTCAGAGACCCCAATCTATGTCGGCAGGATACGGGGCAGATTACAGGGGGGGCTAAAGGCCAATAACTAGTTCTTAATCCAGACTGGACAAAAGGCTAAAATAGGAGTGTATGTCCTGGTGAAATGCCGCAGTCTCTCGCTCTCCTCTGGTCTCGTCTTTTATTTGGTCTCAGTCTAAAAATGCACAAATACGTAAAAGTCACATCTTATAACTGAGTGCGTTTAAGGCCTCATGCACACGACCGTTGTTTGATTCCGTGTCCGTTGCTCCGTTTTTCGTGATTTTCTGCGGACTCATTGGTTTTCAATGGGTCCGTGGAAACCTTGGCAAATGCACCGTTTGTCCTCCGCGTCTGTGGTCCGTGATTCCAGTCCGTCAAAAAAATATAACCTGTCCTATTCTTGTCCGTGAAAAACGGTTCACGGACCCATTCAAGTCAATGGGTCCGTGAAAAAATGCGGATGGCCATCCGTGTGTCATCTGCGTTCCGTGTCCATTTTTTTTGCGGATCCCTTGGCAGGCACTTGGGAAAAATTGTCAGCCTGTCTTTTGGTAAAATCTTTTGGGTCATGTCCGCTAAAAAAAACGGAAGACACACGGAAACACAACGGAAGGCAAAAACGGACACGGATCACTGAACAACGGAACCCCTTTTTGCGGACAGCATAAAAAAACGGTCGTGTGCATGAGGCCTTACCCTGTAAAGTCCAAGAGTTATGACAAAGCTGCATTTCAACTGATATTATTATGGTATTAGGCCTTATTCACACGTCCGCAATTCTGTTCCGCATTTTGCGGAACTGAATTGCGGACCCATTAGTTTCAATGGGGACAGGCGATGTCCCGGCCGGGTCCGCAATTGCGGATCCGCACTTCCGGGTCCGCAATTGCGTTCCCGAAAAAAATAGAGCAATTGCGGACAAGAAAAGGCATTTTCTATGAGAGTGCCGGCGATGTGCGGTCCGCAAATTGCGGAACGCACATCGCCGATGTCCGTGTTTTGCGGATCCGCGGATCCGTGGATCCGCAAAACACGACGGACGTGTGAATTAGGCCTTATTATGTGAATATTTATATTATTATCGTCTCCCTGCAGACTCTGCTGAATGAGCTAGACAGGAGTATGGGGAGATATCGAGACGAAGTGAACCTGAAAACCGCCATCATGTCCTTCATCAATGCCGTCCTCAACGCCGGCGCTGGAGAGGTGAGCGTACAAGTTATTTTATAGAGAGTAATAGATGAAATAGATAGGTATTGTTTTCCAACTTTTAGAGTAGTTATGCCATAAAGAATGTAAAAAATGAAATACAGGATGTAACTCAGGATCAGTACAGGATAAGTAATGTATGTACACAGTGACTACACCAGCAGAATAGTGAGTGCAGCTCTGGAGTATAATACAGGATGTAACTCAGGATCAGTACAGGATAAGTAATGTATGTACACAGTGACTGCACCAGCAGAATAGTGAGTGCAGCTCTGGAGTATAATACAGGATGTAACTCAGGATCAGTACAGGATAAGTAATGTATGTACACAGTGACTGCACTAGCAGAATAGTGAGTGCAGCTCTGGAGTATAATACAGGATGTAACTCAGGATCAGTACAGGATAAGTAATGTATGTACACAGTGACTGCACCAGCAGAATAGTGAGTGCAGCTCTGGAGTATAATACAGGATGTAACTCAGGATCAGTACAGGATAAGTAATGTATGTACACAGTGACTGCACCAGCAGAATAGTGAGTGCAGCTCTGGAGTATAATACAGGATGTAACTCAGGATCAGTACAGGATAAGTAATGTATGTACACAGTGACTGCACCAGCAGAATAGTGAGTGCAGCTCTGGAGTATAATACAGGATGTAACTCAGGATCAGTACAGGATAAGTAATGTATGTACACAGTGACTGCACCAGCAGAATAGTGAGTGCAGCTCTGGAGTATAATACAGGATGTAACTCAGGATCAGTACAGGATAAGTAATGTATGTACACAGTGACTGCACCAGCAGAATAGTGAGTGCAGCTCTGGAGTATAATACAGGATGTAACTCAGGATCAGTACAGGATAAGTAATGTATGTACACAGTGACTGCACCAGCAGAATAGTGAGTGCAGCTCTGGAGTATAATACAGGATGTAACTCAGGATCAGTACAGGATAAGTAATGTATGTACACAGTGACTGCACCAGCAGAATAGTGAGTGCAGCTCTGGAGTATAATACAGGATGTCACTCAGGATCAGTACAGGATAAGTAATGTATGTACACAGTGACTGCACCAGCAGAATAGTGAGTGCAGCTCTGGAGTATAATACAGGATGTAACTCAGGATCAGTACAGGATAAGTAATGTATGTACACAGTGACTGCACCAGCAGAATAGTGAGTGCAGCTCTGGTGTATAATACAGGATGTAACTCAGGATCAGTACAGGATAAGTAATGTATGTACACAGTGACTGCACCAGCAGAATAGTGAGTGCAGCTCTGGAGTATAATACAGGATGTAACTCAGGATCAGTACAGGATAAGTAATGTATGTACACAGTGACTGCACCAGCAGAATAGTGAGTGCAGCTCTGGAGTATAATACAGGATGTAACTCAGGATCAGTACAGGATAAGTAATGTATGTACACAGTGACTGCACCAGCAGAATAGTGAGTGCAGCTCTGGAGTATAATACAGGATGTCACTCAGGATCAGTACAGGATAAGTAATGTATGTACACAGTGACTGCACCAGCAGAATAGTGAGTGCAGCTCTGGAGTATAATACAGGATGTAACTCAGGATCAGTACAGGATAAGTAATGTATGTACACAGTGACTGCACCAGCAGAATAGTGAGTGCAGCTCTGGAGTATAATACAGGATGTAACTCAGGATCAGTACAGGATAAGTAATGTATGTACACAGTGACTGCACCAGCAGAATAGTGAGTGCAGCTCTGGAGTATAATACAGGATGTCACTCAGGATCAGTACAGGATAAGTAATGTATGTACACAGTGACTGCACCAGCAGAATAGTGAGTGCAGCTCTGGAGTATAATACAGGATGTAACTCAGGATCAGTACAGGATAAGTAATGTATGTACACAGTGACTGCACCAGCAGAATAGTGAGTGCAGCTCTGGTGTATAATACAGGATGTAACTCAGGATCAGTACAGGATAAGTAATGTATGTACACAGTGACTGCACCAGCAGAATAGTGAGTGCAGCTCTGGAGTATAATACAGGATGTCACTCAGGATCAGTACAGGATAAGTAATGTATGTACACAGTGACTGCACCAGCAGAATAGTGAGTGCAGCTCTGGAGTATAATACAGGATGTCACTCAGGATCAGTACAGGATAAATAATGTATGCACACAGTGACTGCACCAGCAGAATAGTGAGTGCAGCTCTGGAGTATAATACAGGATGTAACTCAGGATCAGTACAGGATAAGTAATGTATGTACACAGTGACTGCACCAGCAGAATAGTGAGTGCAGCTCTGGTGTATAATACAGGATGTAACTCAGGATCAGTACAGGATAAGTAATGTATGTACACAGTGACTGCACCAGCAGAATAGTGAGTGCAGCTCTGGAGTATAATACAGGATGTAACTCAGGATCAGTACAGGATAAGTAATGTAATATATGTAGACAGTGACTGCACCAGCAGAATAGTGAGTGCAGCTCTGGAGTATAATACAGGATGTAACTCAGGATCAGTACAGGAAAAGTAATGTATGTACACAGTGACTACACCAGCAGAATAGTGAGTGCAGCTCTGGAGGATAATACAGGATGTAACTCAGGATCAGTACAGGATAAGTAATGTATGTACACAGTGACTGCACCAGCAGAATAGTGAGTGCAGCTCTGGAGTATAATACAGGATGTAACACAGGATCAGTACAGGATAAGTAATGTATGTACACAGTGACTGCACCAGCAGAATAGTGAGTTCAGCTCTGGAGTATAATACAGGATGTAACTCAGGATCAGTACAGGATAAGTAATGTATGTACACAGTGACTGCACCAGCAGAATAGTGAGTGCAGCTCTGGAGTATAATACAGGATGTCACTCAGGATCAGTACAGGATAAGTAATGTATGTACACAGTGACTGCACCAGCAGAATAGTGAGTGCAGCTCTGGAGTATAATACAGGATGTCACTCAGGATCAGTACAGGATAAATAATGTATGCACACAGTGACTGCACCAGCAGAATAGTGAGTGCAGCTCTTGTGTATAATACAGGATGTAACTCAGGATCAGTACAGGATAAGTAATGTATGTACACAGTGACTGCACCAGCAGAATAGTGAGTGCAGCTCTGGAGTATAATACAGGATGTAACTCAGGATCAGTACAGGATAAGTAATGTATGTACACAGTGACTGCACCAGCAGAATAGTGAGTGCAGCTCTGGTGTATAATACAGGATGTAACTCAGGATCAGTACAGGATAAGTAATGTATGTACACAGTGACTGCACCAGCAGAATAGTGAGTGCAGCTCTGGAGTATAATACAGGATGTAACTCAGGATCAGTACAGGATAAGTAATGTATGTACACAGTGACTACACCAGCAGAATAGTGAGTGCAGCTCTGGAGTATAATACAGGATGTAACTCAGGATCAGTACAGGATAAGTAATGTATGTACACAGTGACTACACCAGCAGAATAGTGAGTGCAGCTCTGGAGTATAATACAGGATGTAACTCAGGATCAGTACAGGATAAGTAATGTATGTACACAGTGACTGCACCAGCAGAATAGTGAGTGCAGCTCTGGTGTATAATACAGGATGTAACTCAGGATCAGTACAGGATAAGTAATGTATGTACACAGTGACTGCACCAGCAGAATAGTGAGTGCAGCTCTGGAGTATAATACAGGATGTAACTCAGGATCAGTACAGGATAAGTAATGTATGTACACAGTGACTGCACCAGCAGAATAGTGAGTGCAGCTCTGGAGTATAATACAGGATGTAACTCAGGATCAGTACAGGATAAGTAATGTATGTACACAGTGACTACACCAGCAGAATAGTGAGTGCAGCTCTGGAGTATAATACAGGATGTAACTCAGGATCAGTACAGGATAAGTAATGTAATGTATGTACACAGTGACTGCACCAGCAGAATAGTGAGTGCAGCTCTGGTGTATAATACAGGATGTAACTCAGGATCAGTACAGGATAAGTAATGTATGTACACAGTGACTGCACCAGCAGAATAGTGAGTGCAGCTCTGGTGTATAATACAGGATGTAACTCAGGATCAGTACAGGATAAGTAATGTATGTACACAGTGACTGCACCAGCAGAATAGTGAGTGCAGCTCTGGAGTATAATACAGGATGTAACTCAGGATCAGTACAGGATAAGTAATGTATGTACACAGTGACTACACCAGCAGAATAGTGAGTGCAGCTCTGGAGTATAATACAGGATGTAACTCAGGATCAGTACAGGATAAGTAATGTATGTACACAGTGACTACACCAGCAGAATAGTGAGTGCAGCTCTGGAGTATAATACAGGATGTAACTCAGGATCAGTACAGGATAAGTAATGTATGTACACAGTGACTGCACCAGCAGAATAGTGAGTGCAGCTCTGGTGTATAATACAGGATGTAACTCAGGATCAGTACAGGATAAGTAATGTATGTACACAGTGACTGCACCAGCAGAATAGTGAGTGCAGCTCTGGAGTATAATACAGGATGTAACTCAGGATCAGTACAGGATAAGTAATGTATGTACACAGTGACTACACCAGCAGAATAGTGAGTGCAGCTCTGGAGTATAATACAGGATGTAACTCAGGATCAGTACAGGATAAGTAATGTATGTACACAGTGACTACACCAGCAGAATAGTGAGTGCAGCTCTGGAGTATAATACAGGATGTAACTCAGGATCAGTACAGGATAAGTAATGTATGTACACAGTGACTGCACCAGCAGAATAGTGAGTGCAGCTCTGGTGTATAATACAGGATGTAACTCAGGATCAGTACAGGATAAGTAATGTATGTACACAGTGACTGCACCAGCAGAATAGTGAGTGCAGCTCTGGAGTATAATACAGGATGTAACTCAGGGTCAGTACAGGATAAGTAATGTATGTACACAGTGACTGCACCAGCAGAATAGTGAGTGCAGCTCTGGAGTATAATACAGGATGTAACTCAGGATCAGTACAGGATAAGTAATATATGTACACAGTGACTACACCAGCAGAATAGTGAGTGCAGCTCTGGAGTATAATACAGGATGTAACTCAGGATCAGTACAGGATAAGTAATGTAATGTATGTACACAGTGACTGCACCAGCAGAATAGTGAGTGCAGCTCTGGTGTATAATACAGGATGTAACTCAGGATCAGTACAGGATAAGTAATGTATGTACACAGTGACTGCACCAGCAGAATAGTGAGTGCAGCTCTGGTGTATAATACAGGATGTAACTCAGGATCAGTACAGGATAAGTAATGTATGTACACAGTGACTGCACCAGCAGAATAGTGAGTGCAGCTCTGGAGTATAATACAGGATGTAACTCAGGATCAGTACAGGATAAGTAATGTATGTACACAGTGACTACACCAGCAGAATAGTGAGTGCAGCTCTGGAGTATAATACAGGATGTAACTCAGGATCAGTACAGGATAAGTAATGTATGTACACAGTGACTACACCAGCAGAATAGTGAGTGCAGCTCTGGAGTATAATACAGGATGTAACTCAGGATCAGTACAGGATAAGTATTGTATGTACACAGTGACTGCACCAGCAGAATAGTGAGTGCAGCTCTGGTGTATAATACAGGATGTAACTCAGGATCAGTACAGGATAAGTAATGTATGTACACAGTGACTGCACCAGCAGAATAGGGAGTGCAGCTCTGGAGTATAATACAGGATGTAACTCAGGATCAGTACAGGATAAGTAATGTATGTACACAGTGACTGCACCAGCAGAATAGTGAGTGCAGCTCTGGAGTATAATACAGGATGTAACTCAGGATCAGTACAGGATAAGTAATGTATGTACACAGTGACTGCACCAGCAGAATAGGGAGTGCAGCTCTGGAGTATAATACAGGATGTAACTCAGGGTCAGTACAGGATAAGTAATGTATGTACACAGTGACTGCACCAGCAGAATAGTGAGTGCAGATCTGGAGTATAATACAGGATGTAACTCAGGATCAGTACAGGATATGTAATGTATGTAGACAGTGACTGCACCAGCAGAATAGTGAGTGCAGCTCTGGTGTATAATACAGGATGTAACTCAGGATCAGTACAGGATAAGTAATGTATGTACACAGTGACTGCACCAGCAGAATATGGAGTGCAGCTCTGGAGTATAATACAGGATGTAACTCAGGGTCAGTACAGGATAAGTAATGTATGTACACAGTGACTGCACCAGCAGAATAGTGAGTGCAGCTCTGGAGTATAATACAGGATGTAACTCAGGATCAGTACAGGATAAGTAATGTATGTACACAGTGACTGCACCAGCAGAATAGTGAGTGCAGATCTGGAGTATAATACAGGATGTAACTCAGGATCAGTACAGGATAAGTAATGTATGTACACAGTGACTGCACCAGCAGAATAGTGAGTGCAGCTCTGGAGTATGATACAGGATGTAACTCAGGATCAGTACAGGATAAGTAATGTAATATATGTAGACAGTGACTGCACCAGCAGAATAGTGAGTGCAGCTCTGGAGTATAATACAGGATGTAACTCAGGATCAGTACAGAATAAGTAATGTATGTACACAGTGACTCCACCAGCAGAATAATGAGTGCAGCTCTGGAGTATAATACAGGATGTAACTCAGGATAAGTACAGGATATGTAATGTATGTACACAGTGACTGCACCAGCAGAATAGTGAGTGCAGCTCTGGGGTATAATACAGGATGTAACTCAGGATCAGTACAAGATAAGTAATGTATGTACACAGTGACTGCACCAGCAGAATAGTGAGTGCAGCTCTGGAGTATAATACAGGATGTAACTCAGGATCAGTACAGGATAAGTAATGTATGTACACAGTGACTCCACCAGCAGAATAGTGAGTGCAGCTCCGGAGTATAATACAGGATGTAATTTAGGATCAGTACAGGATAAGTAATGTATGTACACAGTGACTGCACCAGCAGAATAGTAAGTGCTGCTCTGGGGCATAATACAGGATGTGACTCAGGATCAGTACAGGATAAGTAATGTATGTACACAGTGACTCCACCAGCAGAATAGTGAGTGCAGCTCTGGAGTATAATACAGGATGTAACTCAGGATCAGTACAGGATAAGTAATATAATGTATGTACACAGTGACTGCACCTGCAGAATAGTGATTGCACCTCTGGAGTATAATACAGGATGTAACTCAGGATCAGTACAGGAGAAGTAATGTATGCACACAGTGACTGCACCAGCAGAATAGTGATTGCACCTCTGGAGTATAATACAGGATGTAACTCAGGATCAGTACAGGAGAAGTAATGTATGTACACAGTGACTGCACCAGCAGAATAGTGAGTGCAGCTCTGGATTATAATACAGGATGTAACTCAGGATCAGTACAGGATAAGTAATGTAATGTATGTACCCAGTGACTGCACCAGCAGAATAGTGAGTGCAGCTCTGGAGTATAATACAGGATGTATCTCAGGATCAGTATAGGATAAGTAATGTATGTACACAGAGACTGCACCAGCAGAATAGTGAGTGCAGCTCTGCAGTATAATAAAGGATGTAACTCAGGATCAGTACAGGATAAGTAATGTATGTACACAGTGACTCCACCAGCAGAATAGTGAGTGCAGCTCTGGAGTATAATACAGGATGTAATTCAGGATCAGTACAGGATAAGTAATGTATGTACACAGTGACTGCACCAGCAGAATAGTGAGTGCAGCTCTGGAGTATAATACAGGATGTAACTCAGGATCAGTACAGGATAAGTAATGTATGTACATAGTGACTGCACCAGCAGAATAGTGAGTGCAGCTCTGGAGTATAATATAGGATGTAACTCAGGATCAGTACTGGATAAGTAATGTATGTACATAGTGACTGCACCAGCAGAATAGTGAGTGCAGCTCTGGAGTATAATACAGGATGTGTCTGTGAGTGTGGGCATCTCGTGCAGGAAAACCTATAGAAGGAATGAGAATGACAAATGCTCCTCAGTGAGACCTGAATGTGGCCCCCATGATGGGGCAGAGCTCGTGCACTGTGCAGATGACTGTAGGGTTTACAGTAAAGTCAAAATAACTGAAGTTTCAGCGGATTCTGGGGGTTTGAGTTTCATAACAGCTGTCGAGCCACATGTTGCAGAGCATTACCATAGATGATAGATATCTGCCGCCATATCGTCCACTGTGTAGTGCCGCAGGGATCACTGGCAGATGTGTGATGTGGAGGCTGCTGCAGTGACTGTGCTTTATTTTATCTGTTTTCTCTAGAAGTAACTTTCTCTGTTTTTTTTTGAAGGATAATCTTGAATTCCGGTTACATCTTAGATACGAGTTCCTTATGTTGGGGATCCAGCCAGTTATTGACAAGCTGAGACAACATGAAAATGCCACCCTAGACAGGTACAGGAAAACTACCCCACATCCACCAGTCAGATCTCATATTCTCTCCATCATTTCCTTCCTTCCATCCGGCTTCCTTCCCTACTTCCTTCTTTTCTACCTTTCTTTCTGACCTCCTCTTTCCCATTTCCCCTTCCTTTTTCCATCCTTTCTTCCTTCGTTCCTCCTGTCCCTTCTTTCATCCTTCATTCATGCTTCCTTCACACCTGTCTTCCTTACTCCTTTGCTTCTTTTTTCCTTGTTCCCTTTGCTTTTTTGGTTACTTCTGTGCTTTCTCATCTTTTGCTTCCTTCCTTCCTTCTCTCCTTTCTCCATTCATCGTTTTTTGTACTTTCTCACCTTTTACTTACTTCTTTGCTTCCTCCCTTCTTTCCTGTCTTCCTTCCTTCCCTCCTTGCATTGTTTCATTGTTTGTGTTCTATCGTCCCCTTTCACCTCTTTCTTTGTTCCTTCCTCCCTTCCTACCTCCGTTCCTTCCTCCCTTCCTCCCTCCCTCCCTTCCTTCCTCCCTCCCTCCCTCCCTCCCTCCCTCCCTTCCTTCCTTCCTTTCTTTCTTCCTCCCTCCCTCCCTTCTTTCCTTTCTTCCTCCCTTCCTTCCTTCCTTCTTCCCTCCCTTTCTTACTCCCTTCCTTTCTTCCTCACTTCCTTTCTTCCGCCCTTCCTTCCTCCCTCCCTTCTTTCTTCCCTCCTACCTCCATTCCTCCCTTTCTTCCTTCTTTCCTCCCTTACTTTCTTCCTTCCTTCCTCCCTTCCTTCATTCCTCCCTCCCTTCCTCCCTCCCTTCCTTCCTTTCTTTCTTTCTTCCTCCCTCCCTCCCTCCCTCCCTCCCTCCCTTCTTTCCTTTCTTCCTCCCTTCCTTCCTTCCTTCTTCCCTTCCTTTCTTACTCCCTTCCTTTCTTCCTCACTTCCTTTCTTCCGCCCTTCCTTCCTCCCTCCCTTCTTTCTTCCCTCCTACCTCCATTCCTCCCTTTCTTCCTTCTTTCCTCCCTTACTTTCTTCCTTCCTTCCTCCCTTCCTTCATTCCTTCCTCCCTTCCTTCCTTCCTCCCTTCCTTTCTTCCTCCATCCCTTCCTTTCTTCTTCCCTCCCTTTCTTTCTTTCTTCCTCTCTCCATTCCTCCCTTTCTTTCTTCCTCTCTCCATTTCTTCCTTCCTCCCTTACTTCCTCCCTCCCTCCCTTCCTTTCTTCCTCTATCCCTTCCTTTCTTTTTCCCTCCCTTTCTTTCTTTCTTCCTCCTCTTGACTTCCTTTTTGTCAGTATTTATGTTTTGATTTCGGGGCCAATCAGGATCGATTCCTATGATGTTGTGTTTCTGTTGTTGAGACCTGGATACAATGTATCACTGGATGATTTCTTTCTCTATTGTTTTAGGCATCTGGACTTCTTTGAGATGGTGAGGAATGAAGACGAGGTACAGCTGGCCAAGAGGTTTGACACAGTAAGTGACTGGAGCTATTGTTTTATAGGATTATTATCTCTCCCTTCCTCCGCCCTGGAGTTGCATCCAGAGGATTTCATTATAACATTGTGTTTTATGTCCTTGTTTGCTGTCAATTTCTTCATTGTTACATTATGCTCTAAAATCTACTACAAGGAACTACAGTCTACAATTTACTATAAGGAAACTATCAGCATGAAAACAGTTACTGAAGGATCTTACTATGGCTTTACATCTATTCCGTTACTCTATAGATATAGTTATGAGATTTAATGACAAACATGCTGACCTGCATGTCGATACATACTTGGCCTCCCTGCGTGCACTACATGCGTCCGTGCCCATACAGACCCCCCACTCCTTATGTCTTGTGCTCCCCCCTGATGCTGCCGCTGTGGCCTGGTCTCATTCCATTGGTTTTATCGCACACAGTGACGCTCCCTCCATCTCAGCTCAGTCGCCTGTTCTACATTAACCAAGAATGTAATGAATTAACAAAGTCTCCTGAAAATAATTAGGATTAATACACAACGTGTTTCCAATTATCTTTATTACAGCCTCAACCGATTCTCTAGGAATTGGTTTATTTGCCTAGACAACTAGAGAGGGTCTGCAGGTCGCTGGTCGCCACCTGCGTTGCCTTCCACTAATGGGGGTTCTCTTATAGAATACACAGTTCGTTTTCCTTTCTGTCAAGGGTTTGTTACAATTGTATCCAGTCTAGACAATGCTCTGTGAGCTAAACATCCTTGACTCCAGACTGATACATTGTAACAAACTATAGCAGATGAGTGCAGCTGCTGTGATGTGCTTAGCTCACAGAGCATTGTACAATCGGATCCTCTGCTGATCAGGACCAGGTACAGTGTGTACAGGAATACTGCCTGATGAATCTGAACACGAAGGGGCACATTTATTAAGAGCGGCGCTTTAGACCGGCATAGCACTGCCTACGCAAAGCCCACACTTTTATTCCTGGCGTGAGCGGGGAAAAGTCACAGACAGCAGCGCAAATAACCGTTGTGCCGCCATCTGCGCCTGAAATACACCGAATTTAGGCATATTTCAGATCAGTAAATGACCCCCAAAGTCTGTTGGAAAGTTGTAGAACTTCCCATTTGTACAGAGGTTAAGTTTCTATACGTAAAATTGGGAAACCTCTTCAAACCAAAACCCTACATTTTGCGAGTTAGTTTACGTCTAATACACCATTCACATCTAGAGCTGCATTCTGAATTCCTAGAGAGCAATGTATTGTGGGGGCTCGGATGGCAGCTATCTATAGAGAGCTAAGCTTTCAGGTCACAGGTCTGACTGCAGGCGGCGATAAACCGTCCACTGTTTCCAGGGGCCACCGGAAAAAGACTGAAAACAGCTTTGTAATTATAGTCACCAGATACTTGATGGTGCTTTCAAAGGGGTCTTCCGAGTTTTTAATACTGATGACCTATCCTCTGAATAGGTCCTCAGTATCTGATCGGTGAGGGTCTGACACCTTCTTTCTCAAACAGCTTATCTGCGGGGGTCCCGGGTGTCGGACCCCCACCAATCAGATACTGATGATCTATCCAGAGGATCAGTCACCAGTATTGAAAACTCGGAAGACCCCTTTAAAAGCACCATCAGGTATCTGCTCTTCAAGCCTCTGTGCTGCTGCTACTCCTCCTGTCAATTTTGCCCCGCCATTCATATACGATAAGGTCATCATGTGGCTGGCACTACCCGCGGAGGTCGGCCCCCCATGTTGTTGTAATGCGCTGTATGAAATCCGTTACCTGTACCTAGAGAACGTGCGTGCGGGCGAGCGCCTGCGCAGTGTGACGAGCACAAACCTTTTGTGTCTCCGGAATATTACTGAGATTTTTAGAGTCATTTTTTTCCGCTGGAACTAGAAGTTTGTAAAGGAGAATTCCATCATTTCTGTAACATTTAACCCTTTATACAGGTTTCCACGAAGTGGGGAGTAAACACTTATCAGGCTCTCTGCACCCAAATTCTGGCAGAAAAAGTATCAAATATTGTCTCACTCCATTTTTGCACAAGAAATTTTTGATATCTCGGGGGACATTTATGGAGACCAGCGTGTGGCATGTTGGTCTCGATATCCTGTGCGCTTGGCGCATCTGTGGCAGTCTTTGCCAACATTTACACGTGTTTTCAGGCGCCAATGTTACTGTATTTGCCGGGATGGAGTATCCCAGTGTTTTACTCAGATAAAGCTGTAAATCCTTATGAAGCTCGTGCTCGGCCTTGTCTGTTAGCGTTAATTGGATGGCTTCAGAATTTGTAGGGATATATTTTTCTAGAAGGTATAACAGAGGAATGTTAAGGGCAATGGTCGTCAGCTGATCACATGATGCAGTGATGTCATCGGTATAACCACTTACCTGTCACCTCCGGATTGTCTGTCCGCAGACTACTTTATCACATGACTCGTACAGCACTCCTGCAACTTTTACTGTATCCACTGTGGTCACATGTTAAAATGAATTAATCCGATGGTTCCTCTAATTTTCCAACCACGAGCTATTAGCTCTGCTCTCTACAGGTTTGGAGCTACTCAGAAACCCACCATACTATACCAGCCATGCTACAAATAACCGTATGGATTAAAGGGAACCCGTCCTCAACGTTATGGTGACCTCACTGAGGGCAGCATGAAGTAGTGACAGAGGGCAGCATGCGTGTGTCACTCATGAGCTAATAGTAAGGGGTTGCCGAGAACCAGCATCATAATCATTGCAGCCCAGGCTTCGAGAAGAGTCCTGGTTATTATAATCTCCTGCTCTCCCGCCATCTGCTGATGATTGGCAGTTCTCTCCTAGAGAGAAAGGGAGAAAACTAGGTAGAAGCCGTCAGTCATCAGCAGGCGGGCGGGAATAACCAGGACTCTTCTCAGGTGGCCGGGACTTTTCCAGTCTGCAATGATTGTGATGTTGGTTCTCGGCAACCACTTAGGGTGGGTTCACACTAGCGTTATGGTTTCCGTTATGGCTATGGAAAATAACGGAATCCATAAGACGGAAGGACGGATCCGTTCTTCTGCCAATAGACTTGTATTATAAAGGAATGCAAAACGGAAGCCTTTAAAAAGCATTCCGTTTGCTTTCCGTCCAAATAAAAGTCTACGGGAAAGCATAACGGATCTGTCTGGGTCCCGTTATGCAGAACAAAAAACAAAGTCCTGTCGACAGGAAACCAGACGGATCCATTTGGATTCCCATAGACTTCTATTAGGACGCAATGCCTTTTCAAGGCTTCCGTTTTGCATTCCGTCATAATACAAGTCTATGGGCAGAAGAACGGATCCGTCCTTCCGTCATATGGATTCCGTTATTTTCCGTTATAATCATGTTATAACGGAAATCCATAACGGAATCCCTAACGCTAGTGTGAACCCACCCTTACTTTTAACTTTTAAACAACATACCGCTGAAACCAACTCACCTGTCTCTGCTCTATTCTGCCGTTAGTATGGGCAGCATACAGGTGATGACAGGTTCCCTTTAAGTGTAATTTTCCCATAGCCCTTGTACTAGTCCTAATCATTGAGTATGTGGGAAAATACACAATCCCTTTAAGTTTAAATGGACAATTCCTTTAAGTGAAAGTCAACGATCCATTTAAATGGTCACCGGAAAGACTGATAAAGTGATATACATGATACCGTCATAGTGCTACGTTCTGGCTCTAATTACGGTATAATGTGCTGCGGTGATGGGAGTGGGCGGGGCTCTGCGTGGTTGGCTGTGATGCCACGCCCAGGCACCAGGCGGTTGTGTTACCCATGTGGCGCTCTCTCCACAGGATCACATTGATACCAAAAGTGCAACGGAGATGTTTGAGTTGATAAAGAAGAAGCTGAAGCACACGGACGGATATCCCTACCTGCTGTCCATCCTCCAGCACTGCCTCCAGATGCCGTGTGAGTATCCGATTGAGTAGTCTTAGGGCTCGTTCACAGGACTGTGGTTTTGGTCTGCATCCGAGACGCATTTTTTGCGGCTCGGGTGCGGACCCATTCACTTCTATGGGGCCGCAAAAAATGCTCAGTTCTGTGGCCCCGCAAAAATTATGAGTCATGTCCTATTCTTGTCCGTTTTGCGGACAAGAATAGGCATTTCTATAAAGGGCCGCCTGTTCCGCAAATTGCGGAAGGAACACGGACGGCATCCATGTTTTGCGGATCTGAAATTTGCGGACCGCAAAACACGGCACGGTCGTGTGAACAAGCCCTTAGTCTTGCCATGTGAATATCCACCGGCCTCACATCTTTGCAGCCAGTCTATGGGGTTGGGGTCACTTATTTTCATTGCTATGGGAATTCTAACTCGCTGGCCACTATAGTCCTGCTTATCAGGACTTCCTGATTCATGAGCACAATGCTACAAGAACAGTGAAGACTGACACACAGACAGGTTGTAGATAGTGAAGTATCGGCAATGAGTAGTGGTTGTCACCCAGCCTATGGTGGTATACGACTCAGTTACACCTCAGTGCAATCGGAGAAGACATCCCACCAGAAGACGGCTCAGGAGCCGCTGTAGACTAATCGCCTGCTTCTTCTCTGACCGCAGACAAGCGTAATGGCAGCAACCTGCAGCAGTGGCAGCTCCTGGACCGGATCCTACAGCAGATCGTCCTCCAAGATGAGAAAGGTGAAGATCCCGACGTGACTGTTCTGGAGAACTTCAGTGTCAAGAACATCATTAAGATGTAGGTGAAGCCTCAGTAGACGAGGGACTGAGCGGATTACTGGGGGGCAGTTATATATGGTGCCTAGAGCTCTGCAGTTATATAGGGTGTCTGGAGCTCTGCAATTATATAGGGTGCCTATAGCTCCGCAGTAATATAGGGTGTCTACAGCTCTGCAGTTATATAGGGTGTCTAGAGCTGTGCAATTATATAGGGTGCCTACAGCTCTGCAGTTATATAGGGTGCCTACAGCTCTGCAGTTATATAGGGTGTCTGGAGCTCTGCAATTATATAGGGTGTCTAGAGCTCCGCAGTTATATATGGTGTCTGGAGCTCTGCAATTATATATGATGTGTCTGGAGCTCTGCAATTATATAGGGTGTCTGGAGCTCTGCAATTATATAGGGTGTCTAGAGCTCCGCAGTTATATAGGGTGTCTGGAGCTCTGCAATTATATAGGGTGTCTGGAGCTCTGCAATTATATAGGGTGCCTGGAGCTCTGCAATTATATAGGGTGCCTACAGCTCTGCAGTTATATAGGGTGTCTGGAGCTCTGCAATTATATAGGGTGTCTGGAGCTCTGCAATTATATAGGGTGTCTAGAGCTCCGCAGTTATATATGGTGTCTGGAGCTCTGCAATTATATATGATGTGTCTGGAGCTCTGCAATTATATAGGGTGTCTGGAGCTCTGCAGTTATATAGGGTGCCTACAGCTCTGCAGTTATATAGGGTGTCTGGAGCTCTGCAATTATATAGGGTGTCTGGAGCTCTGCAATTATATAGGGTACCTACAGCTCTGCAGTTATATAGGGTGTCTAGAGCTCCGCAGTAATGTAGGGTGTCTACAGCTCTGCAATTATACAGGGTGCCTAGAGCTCTGCAGTAATATAGGGTGTCTAGAGCTCCGCAGTAATATAGGGTGTCTACAGCTCCTCAGTTATAGGGAGTGTCTACAGCTCCTCAGTTATATAGGGTGTCTAGAGCTCTGCAATTATATAGGGTGTCTGGAGCTCTGCAATTATATAGGGTGTCTACAGCTCTGCAGTTATATAGGGTGTCTTGAGCTCCGCAGTAATGTAGGGTGTCTACAGCTCTGCAATTATATAGGGTGTCTATAGCTCCGCAGTTATATAGGGTGTCTAGAGCTCCGCAGTAATATAGGGTGTCTACAGCTCCTCAGTTATATAGGGTGTCTGGAGCTCTGCAATTATATAGGGTGCCTATAGCTCCGCAGTAATATAGGGTGTCTGGATCTCTGAAATTATATAGGGTGACTAGAACTCCTCAGTTATTTAGGGTGTCTAGAGCTCTGCAATTACTTAGGGTTCCTAGAGCTCCGCAGTAATATAGGGTGTCTAGAGCTCTTCAGTTATATAGGGTGTCTACAGCTCCTCATTTATATAGGGTGTCTGGAGCTCTGCAATTATATAGGATGCCTAGAGCTCATCAGTTATATAGGGTTTCTAGAGCTCTGCAATTATATAGGGTGCCTAGAGCTCCGCAGTAATATAGGGTGTCTACAGCTCCTCAGTTATATAGGGTGCCTACAGCTCTGCAGTTATATAGGGTTTCTAGATCTCCGCAGTTATATAGGGTTTCTAGATCTCCGCAGTTATATAGGGTTTCTAGAGCTCTGCAGTTATATAGGGTTTCTAGAGCTCTGCCGTTCTATAGTTTATCTAGAGCTGCACAAATCTAAAGACTGTCTACAATGTTCAGTTCTATAAGGAGTCTAAGCCTCTCCAGTTCTATAGGGCCTGTAAAATGTTTTTCAATCTTCAGTTCTGTAGAGTATCTTGAGCTCTTTGGTTCATTATAGGATCTAGAGTTCCTCGGTTCTTTAGAAGATCTAGAGCTCTTCCCTTTAGAGCAGGGGTGACACAAAGAGGCAGAAAAAAAAAACGTATGACTCCGAGGGAACCACAGGCTACACATTTACACACGAGTCACTGTATTTTTCGCCCTATGAGATGCACCTAGATTTTAGCGGAGAAAAATAAGAATTTTTTTTTTCATCTGATATAAGCATGGGGTTGTGATCTGAGCATGGGGGGTCAGATTTGAGCATGAGGGTATGATCTTAGCGGGGGGGGGGGATATTTGAGCACTGAGAGTCTTACTTTGGGTGTCTGGTTTGGAGGTCTGATGAGGATTGTGGGTCTTATCTTAGGTCAGGTGAGCATCGGGGGTCTGATTTAGGAGTCTGATCTCACCTGACCTACGATAAGACCCACCAATCCTCATCGGACCTCCAAATCAGACCCCCAAAGTAAGACCCTCAGTGCTCAGATATCCCCCCCCCCCCCGCTAAGATCATACCCACATGCTCAGATCATACCCCCATGCTCAGATCTGACCCTCATGCTCAAATCTTACCTCCCCCCATGCCCAGATCAGAACCCCATGTTTAGATCAGACCCCGCCATGCTTAGATTAGACCCCCATGCTCAAATATGACCCCCCCCATGCTCAGACCAGACCCCCGTGTTTAGATCAAACCCCAATTGCTCAGATAAGACCCCCCCCCCATAATCAGATACCCCATGCTCAGATCAGACCCCCATGCTTAGATCTGACCCCCATGCTTAGATCAGACTCCCATGCTTAGATCTGACCCCCATGCTTAGATCAGACTCCCATGCTTAGATCTGACCCCCATGCTTAGATCAGACCCCCATGCTCAGATCAGATCTCCCATGCTTAGATCAGACCCCCATGCTTAGATCTGACCCTCATGCTTAGATCTGACCCCCATGCTTAGATCAGATCCCCATGCTTAGATCAGACCCCCATGCTTAGATCAGACCCCTATGCTCAGATCAGATCCCCCATGCTTAGATCAGACCCCCATGCTCAGATCAGATCTCCCATGCTCAGATCAGACCTCCATGCTTAGATCAGACCCCTATGCTTAGTTCAGACTCCCGTGCTTAGATCTGACCCCCATGCTTAGATCAGACTCCCATGCTTAGATCAGATCCCCATGCTTAGATAAGACCCCCATGCTTAGATCAGACCCCTATGCTTAGATCAGACTCCCATGCTTAGATCTGACCCCCATGCTTAGATCAGACTCCCATGCTTAGATCAGATCCCCATGCTTAGATAAGACCCCCATGCTTAGATCAGACCCCTATGCTTAGATCAGACTCCCATGCTTAGATCTGACCCCCATGCTTAGATCAGACCCCCATGCTCAGATCAGATCTCCCATGCTTAGATCAGACCCCCATGCTTAGATCTGACCCCCATGCTTAGATCAGACTCCCATGCTTAGATCAGATCCCCATGCTTAGATCAGACCCCTATGCTCAGATCAGATCCCCCATGCTTAGATCTGACCGCCATGCTTAGATCTGACCCCCATGCTTAGATCTGACCCCCATGCTTAGATCTGACCCCCATACTCAGATCAGAACCCCCATGCTCAGATATGACCCCAATGCTCAGATCAGATCCCCCATGCTCAGATCTGGCCCCCATGCTTAGAT
The DNA here is from genome assembly GCA_033119425.1 of Bufotes viridis. Classification (NCBI taxonomy): domain Eukaryota; kingdom Metazoa; phylum Chordata; class Amphibia; order Anura; family Bufonidae; genus Bufotes; species Bufotes viridis. Next base: position 438,577,197 of record CM065592.1, read on the forward strand.
CAGACCCCCATGGTTAGATCAGACCCCCATGCTTAGATCAGACCCCCATGCTTAGATCAGACACCCCATGCTCAGATCAGAACCCCCATGCTCAAATCTGACCCCCCCCCCCATGTTCAGATAAGACCCCCCATACTCAGATCAGACACCCCAAGCTCAGATCAGACCCCCATGCTCAGATCAGACCCCTCATGCTTAGATCAGAACCCCCATTGCTCAGATAAGACCCCCCATACTTAGATCAGACCCTGAATGCTTAGCTCAGACCCCCATGCTTAGATCAGACCCCCATGCTCAGATCAGAATCCCCATGCTCAGATAAGACCCGCCATGCTCAGATCAGACCCCTCATGCTCAGATCAGATCCCCCATTGCTCAGATAAGATGCCTCCCCCATACTCAGATCAGACCCAGAATGCTTAGATCAGAACCCCATGCTTAGATCAGACCCCCATGCTCAGTTCTATAATTTTAAGAAATCTCTTCCCTCTCCTGATCAGGCACTAGGCACCTGCTCTGCACTGTGACCTGATGAGCCTTTGCGTCAGGTCATAGTGCGCGTCTCCACGTACTAGGTTCTCACACTGTGGACATCAGGACGTAGTGGAGAGTGAGCTGCAGAGTATTAACAGTGCCGATCAGGAAAGGAGATCTGAGCATGTTCTATACAGTATCTAGTGGTCCTCTGTTCTATACAGTATCTAGAGGTCCTCTGTTCTATACAGTATCTAGAGGTCCTCTGTTCTATACAGTATCTAGAGGTCCTCTGTTCTATACAGTATCTAGAGGTCCTCTGTTCTATACAGTATCTAGAGGTCCTCTGTTCTATACAGTATCTAGAGGTCCTCTGTTCTATACAGTATCTAGTGGTCCTCTGTTCTATACAGTATCTAGAGGTCCTCTGTTCTATACAGTATCTAGAGGTCCTCTGTTCTATACAGTATCTAGAGGTCCTCTGTTCTATACAGTATCTAGAGGTCCTCTGTTCTATACAGTATTTAAAGGTCCTCTGTTCTATACAGTATCTAGAGGTCCTCTGTTCTATACAGTATCTAGAGGTCTTCTGTTCTATACAGTATCTAGAGGTCCTCTGTTCTATACAGTATCTAGAGGTCCTCTGTTCTATACAGTATCTAGAGGTCCTCTGTTCTATACAGTATCTAGAGGTCCTCTGTTCTATACAGTATCTAGAGGTCCTCTGTTCTATACAGTATCTAGAGGTCCTCTGTTCTATACAGTATCTAGAGGTCCTCTGTTCTATACAGTATCTAGAGGTCCTCTGTTCTATACAGTATCTAGAGGTCCTCTGTTCTATACAGTATCTAGAGGTCCTCTGTTCTATACAGTATCTAGAGGTCCTCTGTTCTATACAGTATCTAGAGGTCCTCTGTTCTATACAGTATCTAGAGGTCCTCTGTTCTATACAGTATCTAGAGGTCCTCTGTTCTATACAGTATCTAGAGGTCCTCTGTTCTATACAGTATCTAGAGGTCCTCTGTTCTATACAGTATCTAGAGGTCCTCAGTTCTGTAGAGTTAAAGCATTGTAATTATATGGTGTTTAGAGCCCTTCAGCTCCATGAAGTATCTAGAACTTTACATAGTGTTTCTGGGTCTTCAGTTCACACAGTTCTTGATTCTGTGGTTCTACATGGTGTCTAGATTTCACTATTATTGCGTAGTCTTGGGTTCTAGAGATTGTCCACACCTCAGCCATTCCACAGTGTCTAGAGTTGTATATGCCACTTCTATAATGGTTACCCCGACTGTTAGGCCCCTTGCAGACGAGCGTGTCCGGATTCCGTGCGGGTTTCTCCTTACTTTCGTTACCACACTGAGCTGATTGAGGAAGAGTCTCATACATTCTGATTATTAACCAAGACACCTAGAGGAGGAAGGTTCTCCGGGGGCCGTGTATGGTGGCGCATCCTGTTCAGCAGTATAGAGGAGCGCACTAGAATTCCAGACATGGTGGAAGTCTAGAGATGCCCGGTGTCACCATTCCACTAAATAACAGACCCTCTGATGTTGGGGGTCCTTCTACCCCAAGGTGGTGATCACATGTTCTAGATTCATGACAGTATACTTCTTGTCAATGTCTTGAGTAACTCTTCTGTTCCTTGCAGGCTAGTGAATGAGAATGAAGTCAAGCAATGGAGAGAACAGGCGGAGAAGTTTAGAAAAGGTGGGTGTTCCCCTTTGAATGGCAAATTGAAGTCTTGGGTGTGGAAAGAGTTAATTCACTCTAGATTGAAGCATAAGACCTTGAAAAATGCAGTGAAGTGAAAAAACCTTTGCCCATCAATCTCGGTGATCGATGGGGGTCCCGGTCGCAGTACCTCCACTGATTGTCCTTGAAGTGTTCATCTATACGGGTGGGACTTGTAGTTCTGTTCATCCAGAACCTCTTGGTTCATGAATGAAATTCCAGAAATGCAGTGAAGACTGACATAACAAGGGATAGGGGGATGAAACATCGAGACGATGTTGGGGTGATGTTCTGTGATTCTCTCTTTATAACCGCGTCCTAGAACACGTGGAACTGGCCAGTCGGCTCGAGAAGAGAGAGCGGGAATGTGAGACGAAGACGCAGGAGAAGGAGGACATGATGAAGACCTTGAACAAGATGAAGGACAAGCTGCAGAAGGAGTCATCCGAGCTGCGTCTGACCAGAGATCAGATGGCGGAGCTGATGTCTCAGCTGAGCGAGCACTCGGTGAGGAAGTGGAAAAGCTCCAGATTGGTTTCCAACATGCATTACACTCCAGTCACCTCCAGAGCTGCATCCGAAATGTAGTAATCTTCTTTCCCAGTAACATCCACAGCGGCTTTCAAAATTCTGATGGCAGCCTCATCTCATGTCCCTGCATCAGAGATCCCAGAATGCACTTTGTATTGCATTGTGGGGGACGTAGCTTCTCTGCATCAGACCGTGGTCCAGCGCCTGCTGCATGCTCCAAATCTACCGAAAAATGCAGCAGAGCAGAACATGCACGGTGCAGCCGTGCAGCTCGAGAGCTAGAATTGTGAATGCAGCTTTGGATGCGACTGAAGTACAACAGGTGACACAATGTTTCCTCTGAAGTCTCACTGCTCTTTTCCTTCTTTCAGACGGGTGGTCCGATGTCCTTCACTCTTCCTCCACCACCACCTCCTGGTGGTCCTATGTCTCTCCCACCACCTTTACCGGAGAATTTGCCGCCTCCACCACCGCCACTGCAGTCATTCTCTTGTTTTCCCCCGGCCCCTCCGCCTCCACCACCGCCTGGCGGACCCCCGCCACCTCCCGGAGCTCCTCCATTCTTTGGGATGGGCATGCAGGCACCACCTCTCCACTCCTTTACCTGTGGGACAAACTTGACGAAGAAATCCATTCCCCAACCATCGCACCCACTGAAGTCCTTTAACTGGTCCAAACTCAATGAGGTATGCAGCCCCGCACCCGCAATGGCCCATAGAATAGCGGTTGTGTTGTATCTATAAGGAACAGGGTTGGTTCTGTAATGGTTATTTACAGGAGGTGCTGATTCTCATGACCTCTGGCGATCACTACTATTTCGCACCGCACACTGGAGGTCAGCAGGTACTGCATGCTACATATTGGTAATATTGCATTATGTTACATTAGTCCCTTCCCTGGTTGAGATTGTAGGCTCATTTATTACTATTCGATAATACCGATTATACAGTCACCACTAGGGGGGGCTCACTACATACAGGTTATACAGTCACCACTAGGGGAAGTTCACTACATACAGATTATACAGCCACCACTAGAGGGAGCTCATTACATACAGATTATACAGCCACCACTAGGGGGAGCTCACTACATACAGGTTATACAGCCACCACTAGAGGGAGCTCACTGCATACAGATTATACAGCCACCACTAGAGGGAGCTCACTACATACAGATTATACAGCCACCACTAGAGGGAGCTCACTACATACAGATTATACAGCCACCACTAGAGGGAGTTCATTACATACAGATTATACAGCCACCACTAGAGGCAGCTCACTGCCTACAGATTATACAGTCACCACTAGGGGGAGCTCACTACATAGAGATTATACAACCACCAATAGAGGGAGCTCACGACATACAGATTATACAGCCACCACTAGAGGGAGCTCACTACATACAGATTATACAACCACCACTAGGGGGAGTTCACTACATACAGATTATACAGTCACCACTAGGAGGAGCTCACTACATATAGATTATACAGTCACCACTAGAGGGAGCTCACTACATACATAATATACAGACTCCACTAGAGGGAGCTCACTACACACAGATTATACAGCCACCACTAGAGGGGAGGGAGCTCATTACATACAGATTATACCGCCACCACTAGAGGGAGCTCACTACATACAGGTTATACAGCCACCACTAGGGGAAGCTCCCTCTAGTGGTGACTGTATAATCTCTATGTAGTGCGCTCCTTCTAGTGGTGGCTGCATAATCTGTATGTAGTGAGTTCCCTCTAGTGGTGGCTGTATAATCTGTATTTAGTGAGTTCCCTCTAGTGGTGGCTGTATAATCTGTATGTAGTGAGCTCCTCCTAGTGGTGGCTGTATAATCTGTATGTAATGAGCTCCCTCTAGTGGTGGCTGTATAATCTGTATGTATTGAGCTCCCTCTAGTGGTGGCTGTATAATCTGTATGTAGTGAGCTCCCTCTAGTGGTGGCTGTATAATCTGTATTTAGTGAGTTCCCTCTAGTGGTGGCTGTATAATGTGTATGTAGTGAGCTCCCTCTAGTGGTGACTGTATAATCTGTATGTAGTGAGCTCCCTCTAGAGTGAATGCAGAGTCCCCCTACGCCCATTGCAGTGAGAAGCCCTGTAAGTCCGGCCATGCCGCTGTCATTGGTGGCAGGTTGCATCTTGGGTGGCGGCAGTGACTGCACTTCTTCCTAGGCGAGAAGTTCTGGTCGTATTTATCTCATTATGGCTGGTGGATGTGCTGACAACTCCAGACTGGCTGACAATTACACGGAGACTCCACAATTACATGCACATTTACAGGCTTCTCAGGCCTCTGATTGTCCGCCTCCTGGATGGGACTCAGACTCTTATTAAATCTTAGTTTTCACATGACTTCATTAAGTTTGTCTTTAAAAATGGAATAGTGAAGAACAATAAGAAAGAGGGGCGCCGGTGCATGCCAGCCCTTAAAGGGACATCACACGCTTCATAAGAAGTGGTATATTTGGGGTACATGGAGTCTGGGGGGACATCACTCCGATGACATCACTTCATGTACAGTACGAAGCTCCGCTGGAAGCTTCAGGCGGTGTCCCAGGGAGAAATATCATTTTCCTTTTTTCACAAAGTTCTGCAGTTTTGTAAAATACATTCAGTTTCAATTCAAATCAAGATCTCTGCTTGTTGTCAGTAACGTGCAGCCTTCTTACTGACTATTTTTCACAGTTGGGTCCAGTCTGGACAAACCTCTGCTAAACACTGGAGCAGCACAAATCTCTAGGTAGTTTGTTACAATGTATCAGTTTGCAGTTCAGGCTGTATAGACTGGATACAATTTAACAAACTCTCAGCTGTGAGAGAATATTGCCATGTTATGACAGCAAGCAGAGATCTTGAAAATGATGAGGAATTGATACACAAAGTATAAACCTTCTCATTTTATGTTCATTATACTTTTCGGCTGAAGAGAACAGAGCGGCGTTGGGTGTCAGATAGGTTGTCAGATAGGATTCTGGGGGCTCTGGAGCGTCCCTTATGCAGGGTGATGGATTTGCTGCTGAGTGACTACTGCAGCCAGCCCCTATGTTATGGAGTCTCCCATGCTGGACTGTCTCTACAGTGATGGCTGGAGGCCAGCGAGGAGTGTCCCTTTAAGTTGCCTCGTTACGGGATCATGGATGGCGACATTCCCGCAGATTCCTCTTCCTCCATGAACCCTGAATCCCTGATAAAGTGACTGTCTCTGGTTTCCACAACTGTCTCTTGCATCCAGGCCGTCCAGATGATAGCTCTCGCCGGGCCCCATGTGAAGTATTTGATAGGAGCGCCCGGGGACCGGAGGAATGCAGCAGGAATGTCTTCCCTTTTATGACAAGTATTTTTATTTAACATAGCATTTCGGCAGGATTACAAGGATGGCTTCTGGAAATGCAGAGCAGGAGGAGCGGTGCATGCCTCTCACATCATAAGGATTGTCATAGACGCTCCCTCTAGTGGCCATAGAAGGGGATGACAAGTGGTAAATTAAAGGGTGGCTCTGATGAAAACCAGAGATTCCCAAGTGAATTTTATCTGTAATTATGATGTGTGAGCACAGCGCTGCTTCTACTGTAATAACCGTGTAGGTGAACTATGCCAACTGCCAAACATACAGACATACATACATAGACAATGCATGCATATATACATGCATCCATCATACATACATATATACATGCATCCATAGATAAATACATAGACACATACATCAATACATGCATCCATAGAGGCATGCAAAACTACATTGACACATCATAAATACATGGATATATATCATACATAGATACATAGATAAATACGTACATACACAGACACACAGTTCTTGTGATTGGTGGGAGACTCCCAACTAGTTGTACCCAATTCTGTCAAATGGGGGAATACCTTAAAAACCTACACAGACACAGACACATATACATACATCATACATATATTCATATGCACAAACATAGATACATGCTTCCATAGATAGATACATATATACATACAGTACATACATTTTATATACACACATTCAACATACATCCATAGATGCAAACAGTGCATATATACATAGATAAATACATACACGGATAGATACATATATATACATACATCAAAGATATATATATATATACACATCGATACATGCAACAATAGATACAGTCAAACCTACATAGAGGCATCAGACATCATACATACATGGAAACATTAAGGCATAGATAAATATATACACATGTGCATACATAGGCAAATAGATACATTAATAAATTCATAGATATACATGTACATAGGTACAGTACATACATTATAAATATAAACATACATACATAGATGCAAACAGTACTTATAGAGATACATCCAAATATTCATACATACAATACATAGATAAGACTAGCTGTGCTCTGCTATCTCCGGCACTCCCATAGAGAATAAATGGAGGGGCAGTGCTCCATCAGAATAGGGGGACGGGACCCAGTTCTTGTGATTGGTGGGAGACCCCCAACTAGTTGTACCCAATTCTGTCGATAGGGGGAATACCTTAAAAACCTAGCACAACCCCTTTAATAGTAAATAAATCTATCACGTTGTCCTCAGGCTGCTGGCACACAGTGCAGTTCTGACATGCAGTTAGGATGCAGCTTTTTATTGAAGCTAGCTGACATTATTTAAATCATACTCATTATGCAGAACAACAGGGGTTAACGAGGCTGGAAAACTGGCTAAACCTTCAAAACTGCATCCTGAATGCATGTCTGAACTGCACCGTGTGCCATCACAAGTGAAGAAAGCTCTACATGTATGTCCTGAAAATGCAGAGAATCCTGTCCAAGTCTAGGTGGGAATAAAAGAAACGTGAAAGGGCTGTCTGGGAATTAATGCCTTTTCACAAGTGCCGCAGCCTCCGCTGTGGATAGATTCATACTTACCTGCTTCTGAGCACTGGCTCCCATGAGGCCATCTTCCACTCCACAGCTTTTTACTTCCTCTCCAGCATGGGCATGATCATCTGCACCGCTGCAACCAGTGACTGGTGTCCCCAAATGACACATCACCGCTGACACCAGTTATTGGCTTCAGCAGAGCAAATCATCGTGTCTGTGCTGAAGAAGATTAAACATACCTCAGACCAGAAGAAGGACACACAGGAGCCAGCACACAGGACCAGAGAGGTGGGGAGCAGGTAAGTATGAGACTTTCCATAAAAGAGGTAGGCTGGAAGCACCTATGAAAAGTTGCTTATTCCTGGACAAAAACCTTTAATGCCATCTTCCTGTTCTGAGGTGACTGCAGGTATGCCCAGTAGTGAACTTACTACTCTGGTCTTCACTACTGAGCATGTGCTGAACAGGTTCAGTTACGGTAAATAAGTGCCTTGGAGAGGTGTGAAGATGCCCAGTATAAGAGACAGGAGAGAACACAGGAGAGGTGAGAACTGATTATCTATCACCACTAGAACACCCTGCTTATCACTGTGTATAGTATAAGGACAGGAGAGAACACAGGAGAGGTGAGGACTGATTATCTATCATCACTAGAACACCCTGCTTATTACTGTGTATAGTATAAGGACAGGAGAGAACACAGGAGAGGTGAGAACTGATTATCTATCACCACTAGAACCCCCTGCGTATCACTGTTTATAGTATAAGAGACAGGAGAGAACACAGGAGAGGTGAGAACTGATTATCTATCACCACTAGAACACCCTGCTTATCACTGTGTATAGTATAAGGACAGGAGAGAACACAGGAGAGGTGAGAACTGATTATCTATCATCACTAGAACACCCTGCTTATCACTGTGTATAGTATAAGGACAGGAGAGGTGAGAACTGATTATCTATCATCACTAGAACAACCTGCTTATCACTGTGTATAGTATAAGGACAGGAGAGGTGAGAACTGATTATCATCACTAGAACACCCTGCTTATCAATGTGTATAGTATAAGGACAGGAGAGAACACAGGAGAGGTGAGAACTGATTATCTATCATCACTAGAACAACCTGCTTATCACTGTGTATAGTATAAGGACAGGAGAGGACACAGGAGAGGTGAGAACTGATTATCTATCATCACTAAAACACCCTGCTTATCACTGTGTATAGTATAAGGACAGGAGAGAACACAGGAGAGGTGAGAACTGATTATCTATCATCACTAGAACATCCTGCTTATCACTGTGTATAGTATAAGGACAGGAGAGGTGAGAACTTATTATCTATCACCACTAAAACACCCTGCTTATCACTGTGTATAGTATAAGGACAGGAGAGAACACAGGAGAGGTGAGAACTGATTATCTATCATCACTAGAACACCCTTCTTATCACTGTGTATAGTATAAGGACAGGAGAGAACACAGGAGAGGTAAGAACTGATTATCTATCACCACTAGAACACCCTGCTTATCACTGTGTATAGTATAAGGACAGGAGAGGTGAGAACTGATTATCTATCATCACTAGGACACCCTGCTTATCACTGTGTATAGTATAAGGACATGAGAGAACACAGGAGAGGGGAGAACTGATTATCTATCATCACTAGAACACCCTGCTTATCACTGTGTATAGTATAAGGACAGGAGAGAACACAGGAGAGGTGAGAACTGATTATCTATCACCACTAGAACAACCTGCTTATCACTGTGTATAGTATAAGGACAGGAGAGAACACAGGAGAGGTAAGAACTGATTATCTATCACCACTAGAACACCCTGCTTATCACTGTGTATAGTATAAGGACAGGAGAGGTGAGAACTGATTATCTATCATCACTAGGACACCCTGCTTATCACTGTGTATAGTATAAGGACAGGAGAGAACACAGGAGAGGTGAGGACTGATTAACTATCATCACTAGGACACCCTGCTTATCACTGTGTATAGTATAAGGACAGGAGAGGACACAGGAGAGGTGAGAACTGATTATCTATCATCACTAGAACACCCTGCTTATCACTGATTATAGTATAAGGACAGGAGAGAACACAGGAGAGGTGAGAACTGATTATCTATCATCACTAGAACACCCTGCTTATCACTGTGTATAGTATATGGACAGGAGAGAACACAGGAGAGGTGAGAACTGATTGTCTATCATCACTAGAACACCCTGCTCATCACTGTGTATAGTATAAGGACAGGGGAGAACACAGGAGAGGTGAGAACTGATTATCTATCATCACTAGAACGCCCTGCTTATCACTGTGTATAGTATAAGGACAGGAGGGAGCACAGGAGAGGTGAGAACTGATTATATATCACCTCTAGAACACCCTGCTTATCACTGTGTATAGTATAAGGACAGGAGAGAACACAGGAGAGGTGAGAACTGATTACCTATCATCACTAGAACACCCTGCTTATCACTGTGTATTGTATAAGGACAGGAGAGAACACAGGAGAGGAGAGAACTGATTATCTATCATCACTAGAACACCCTGCTTATCACTGTGTATAGTATAAGGACAGGAGAGAACACAGGAGAGGTGAGAACTGATTATCTATCACCGCTAGAACCCCCTGCTTATCACTGTGTATAGTATAAGGACAGGAGAGAACACAGAAGAGGTGAGAACTGATCATCTATCATCACTAGAACACCCTGCTTATCACTGTGTATAGTATAAGGACAGGAGAGAACACAGAAGAGGTGAGAACTGATTATCTATCATCACTAGAACACCCTTCTTATCACTGTGTATAGTATAAGGACAGGAGAGGACACAGGAGAGGTGAGAACTGATTATCTATCACCACTAGAACACCCTGCTTATCACTGTGTATAGTATAAGGACAGGAGAGAACACAGGAGAGGTGAGAACTGATTATTTATCATCACTAGAACATCCTGCTTATCACTGTGTATAGTATAAGGACAGGAGAGAACACAGGAGAGGTGAGAACTGATTATCTATCATCCATAGAACACCCTGCTTATCACTGTGTATAGTATAAGGACAGGAGAGAACACAAGAGAGGTGAGAACTGATTATCTATCATCACTAGAACACCCTGCTTATCACTGTGTATAGTATAAGGACAGGAGAGAACACAGGAGAGGTGAGAACTGATTATCTATCATCACTAGAACACCCTGCTTATCACTGTGTATAGTATAAGGACAGGAGAGGACACAGGAGAGGTGAGAACTGATTATCTATCACCACTAGAACACCCTGCTTATCACTGTGTATAGTATAAGGACAGGAGAGAACACAGGAGAGGTGAGAACTGATTATCTATCATCACTAGAACATCCTGCTTATCACTGTGTATAGTATAAGGACAGGAGAGAACACAGGAGAGGTGAGAACTGATTATCTATCATCCATAGAACACCCTGCTTATCACTGTGTATAGTATAAGGACAGGAGAGAACACAAGAGAGGTGAGAACTGATTATCTATCATCACTAGAACACCCTGCTTATCACTGTATATAGTATAAGGACAGGAGAGAACACAGAAGAGGTGAGAACTGATCATCTATCATCACTAGAACACCCTGCTTATCACTGTCTATAGTATAAGGACAGGAGAGGACACAGGAGAGGTGAGAACTGATTATCTATCACCACTAGAACACCCTGCTTATCACTGTGTATAGTATAAGGACAGGAGAGAACACAGGAGAGGTGAGAACTGATTATATATCATCACTAGAACACCCTGCTTATCACTGTGTATAGTATAAGGACAGGAGAGAACACAGGAGAGGTGAGAACTGATTATCTATCATCCATAGAACACCCTGCTTATCACTGTGTATAGTATAAGGACAGGAGAGAACACAGGAGAGGTGAGAACTGATTATCTATCATCACTAGAACACCCTGCTTATCACTGTGTATAGTATAAGGACAGCAGAGGCGAGAACTGATTATCTATCATCACTAGAACACCCTGCTTATCACTGTGTATAGTATAAGGACAGCAGAGGCGAGAACTGATTATCTATCATCACTAGAACACCCTGCTCATCACTGTGTATAGTATAAGGACAGGAGAGGTGAGAACTGATTATCTATCATCACTAGAACACCCTGCTTATCACTGTATATAGTATAAGGACAGGAGAGAACACAGGAGAGGTGAGAACTGATTATCTATCACCACTAGAACATCCTGCTTATCACTGTATATAGTATAAGGACAGGAGAGGTGAGAACTGATTATCTATCATCACTAGAACACCCTGCTCATCACTGTGTATAGTATAAGGACAGGAGAGAACACAGGAGAGGTGAGAACTGATTATCTATCATCACTAGAACATCCTGCTTATCACTGTGTATAGTATAAGGACAGGAGAGAACACAGGAGAGGTGAGAACTGATTATCTATCACCACTAGAACACCCTGCTTATCACTGTGTATAGTATAAGGACAGGAGAGGACACAGGAGAGGTGAGAACTGATTATCTATCATCACTAGAACACCCTGCTTATCACTGTGTATAGTATAAGGACAGGAGAGAACACAGGAGAGGTGAGAACTGATTATCTATCATCACTAGAACACCCTGCTTATCACTGTGTATAGTATAAGGACAGGAGAGAACACAGGAGAGGTGAGAACTGATTATCTATCATCACTAGAACACCCTGCTTATCACTGTGTATAGTATAAGGACAGGAGAGAACACAGGAGAGGTGAGAACTGATTATCTATCATCACTAGAACACCCTGCTTATCACTGTGTATAGTATAAGGACAGGAGAGAACACAGGAGAGGTGAGAACTGATTATCTATCATCACTAGAACACCCTGCTTATCACTGTGTATAGTATAAGGACAGGAGAGAACACAGGAGAGGTGAGAACTGATTATCTATCATCACTAGAACACCCTGCTTATCACTGTGTATAGTATAAGGACAGGAGAGAACACAGGAGAGGTGAGAACTGATTATCTATCATCACTAGAACACCCTGCTTATCACTGTGTATAGTATAAGGACAGGAGAGAACACAGGAGAGGTGAGAACTGATTATCTATCATCACTAGAACACCCTGCTTATCACTGTGTATAGTATAAGGACAGGAGAGAACACAGGAGAGGTGAGAACTGATTATCTATCATCACTAGAACACCCTGCTTATCACTGTGTATAGTATAAGGACAGGAGAGAACACAGGAGAGGTGAGAACTGATTATCTATCACCACTAGAACACCCTGCTTATCACTGTGTATAGTATAAGGACAGGTGAGAACTGATTATCTATCATCACTAGAACACCCTGCTTATCACTGCTTATAGTATAAGGACAGGAGAGAACACAGGAGAGGTGAGAACTGATTATCTATTATTACTAGAACACCCTGCTTATCACTGTATATAGTATAAGAGACAGGAGAGAACACAGGAGAGGTGAGAACTGATTATCTATCATCACTAGAACACTCTGCTTATCACTGCTTATAGTATAAGGACAGGAGAGGACACAGGAGAGGTAAGAACTGATTATTTATCACTAGAACACCCTGCTTATCACTGTGTATAGTATAAGGACAGGAGAGGTGAGAACTGATTATCTATCATCACTAGAACACCCTGCTTATCACTGATTATAGTATAAGGACAGGAGAGAACACAGGAGGGTGAGAACTGATTATCTATCACCACTAGAACACCCTGCTTATCACTGTGTATAGTATAAGGACAGGAGAGAACACAGGAGAGGTGAGAACTGATTATCTATCATCACTAGAACACCCTGCTTATCACTGTGTATAGTATAAGGACAGGAGAGAACACAGGAGAGGTGAGAACTGATTATCTATCACCACTAGAACACCCCGCTTATCACTGTGTATAGTATAAGGACAGGAGAGAACACAGGAGAGGAGAGAACTGATTATCTATCACCACTAGAACACCCTGCTTATCACTGTGTATAGTATAAGGACAGGAGAGAACACAGGAGAGGTGAGAACTGATTATCTATTATTACTAGAACATCCTGCTTATCACTGTGTATAGTATAAGGACAGGAGAGGTGAGAACTGATTATCTATCATCACTAAAACACCCTGCTTATCACTGTGTATAGTATAAGGACAGGAGAGAACACAGGAGAGGTGAGAACTGATTATCTATCATCACTAGAACACCCTGCTTATCACTGTGTATAGTATAAGGACAGGAGAGAACACAGGAGAGGTGAGAACTGATTATCTATCATCACTAGAACACCCTGCTTATCACTGTGTATAGTATAAGGACAGGAGAGAACACAGGAGAGGTGAGAACTGATTATCTATCATCACTAGAACACCCTGCTTATCACTGTGTATAGTATAAGGACAGGAGAGGTGAGGACTGATTATCTATCACCACTAGAACACCCTGCTTATCACTGTGTATAGTATAAGGACAGGAGAGAACACAGGAGAGGTGAGAACTGATTCTCTATCATCACTAGAACACCCTGCTTATCACTGTGTATAGTATAAGGACAGGAGAGGTGAGAACTGATTATCTATCATCACTAGAACACCCTGCTTATCACTGTGTATAGTATAAGGACAGGAGAGAACACAGGAGAGGTGAGAACTGATTATCATCACTAGAACACCCTGCTTATCACTGTGTATAGTATAAGGACAGGAGAGAACACAGGAGAGGTGAGAACTGATTATCTATCATCACTAGAACACCCTGCTCATCACTGTGTATAGTATAAGGACAGGAGAGAACACAGGAGAGGTGAGAACTGATTATCTATCATCACTAGAACACCCTGCTTATCACTGTGTATAGTATAAGGACAGGAGAGAACACAGGAGAGGTGAGAACTGATTATCTATCATCACTAGAACACCCTGCTTATCACTGTGTATAGTATAAGGACAGGAGAGAACACAGGAGAGGTGAGAACTGATTATCTATTATTACTAGAACACCCTGCTTATCACTGTGTATAGTATAAGGACAGGGGAGAACTCAGGAAAGGTGAGAACTGATTATCTATCATCACTAGATCTACTCTAATTTCTAATGGTTGATGATATTTTTTCATGTGGTGCTATTATATTCTTGCCATTTAGCTATTGCCTTGCCTTAGTACTTTTTTTTTTACCATATCTCATCTTTGGGTGTACATTTTATGGTGTCTACATGTTGGGGGAGTTGTCTATGAATAGGAGTTGTGGTTTATATGTAATGGATGCTGACATGTAAATATTAGATTTTGCTGTTTATTCTTCTAAGGCTACATGCACAAGAAGGTATGTGTTTTGCGGATCTGCAAAAAAATGGCTGACGTCTGTTTTTTTGCGGATCCATTGTAATAATGTCTATCCTTGTCTGCAAAACGGACAAGAATAGAATATGCTCTATTTTTTTTGCGGGGCTACGGAACGGACATACAGATGCGGATAGCACGCGGTGCGCTGTCAGCATTTTTTGTGGACCCATTGAAATGAATGAGTCCGCATCCTATCCACTAAAAAAAAAACGGACGAGGAAACAAAATACGCTCGTGTGCATGTAGCCTAGTACATATTTCTTAATTCATTCATATTTTTATTTGCTTTTAGGACAAAATCAGTGGAACAATCTGGAATGATATTGACGACGTCCGAGCCTTTAAAAGTTTGGATCTAGAAGAATTTGAGAGAATGTTCTCAGCTTATCAGAGACACCAGGTAGGTCAGAAGATTCATAGGGTCCAGGCCGTATTATGGGGTATAATGTAGTCCCACTGGAAAACGTCATTTTATGCACATTATGGCATTCTGGACGTTTTTAAATGCTGCTCTGGATGTGACTGGAGTATAAGGCCTACTGAATGGAAGTAGTCTTACATTTACTTCTCTCATTAAGATAGATTTAGCAAGTAAAATAATTCCAAAACTGGAGCACACGACTGTACGTATTTGGCAGGCCCCAAGCCGCGGATCCACAAAATACGTATACAGGCTATGTGCATCCTATACTTTTCTCTGTCCCATTATAGAAATGCCTATTTATGTCCAGAAAACAAGAATAGAGAAGAATAGGGCTTGTTCTATAATTTGCGGAACGGCTGCGCGGATGCAGACAGCACGCGGATGACATCTATGTGCTGTCCACATTCTTTGCAGATTGGGCTTGGACCAAAAATACAGTCATATGTATGAGGCCTTAATCAGGAGCATGATGTCGCTTCATGATGTTTTAAGCAATCCGGATTTTTCTTGCTCATACCCTAGTTGCCTAACCCGCATTCTAGAGTAACTCCACTGAAAAATGATCCCTTCCTTTAAGGCCTCATGCCCGCGAACGTATGTATTTTGCATTCTGCAAAAAACGGATTCACAAAAAATACGGATGCCATCCGTGTGCATTCTGTATTTTGCAGAACAGAACAGCTGGCCTCTGACAGAACAGTTCTATCTTTGCCTGTAATGCGGACAATTTTTTTTTTGCGGAACGGAAATATGGACATACGGAAACGAAATGCACACGGAGTAACTTCCGTTTTTTGGGGGGATCCATTGAAGTGAATGGTTCCACATACAGTCTGCAAAAAAAAAAGGAACGGACACGGAAAGAAAATACATTCGTGTGCAAGAGCCCTTAGGCTAGATGCATGCGACCGTATGTGTTTTGCGGTCCGCAAATTGCGGATCCGCAAGTAAAATGGATGACGTCCGTATGGCATCCTTTTTTTTGCGGATACATTGTAACAATGCCTATCATTGTCCGCAAAGCAGACAAGAATGGGACATGCTCTATTATTTTTGTACGGGTACTATGAAACGGAGCAACGGATGCGGACAGTACACGGAGTGAATGGGTTTGCACCCGAGGCGCAAAAAATGCGGCTCGGATGTGGAACCAAACCACGTTCGTGTGCATGTAGCCTAAGGCCTTTTGCACACAAAGTTTTTTTTTTTCCGTTTACGTTCCGTTTTTTGCATTCCATATACGGACCGTATACGGAACCATTCATTTCAATAGATCCACCAAAAAAACTGAAGGTACTCCATATGCCGTTTGCATAACGGACAAGGATAGGACTGTTCTATCAGGGGCCAGCTGCAAAAAACGGAATGCACAAGGACGTCATCCGTATTTTTTGTGGACCGCAAAATACTGTAAAAGCCATATGGTCGTGTGCAAGAGGCCTTAAAGAGGAAACACTACTGGTTTTACCTGGAATTGGCTGCTCAAGGCTCAGAAGCTCATGTGCTGCTGAGTTTTGAAGTTGGAGATTCTTAATTTTTTCATATCATTCATTATTTAGTGTCATTTTTGGCTGGAGATGATCTTTACCCGTTCCCTCCCGTCTGCTGCTTTGGGCTATCCTGTATGTGCTGCTAGAGGCTGGGCAATAACAATGAGGGGTGCTCCTGTTTTATGTTTGGGGATTGGATTTTGAGCGATTGCAATGTAATAACCTAATAAGTATAGAAAAAGCATCATTTTGCAGACTCCCAACCTTCTCAGAGCTCAGTTCTGTGCCACCAAGTGGTTTTCTGTTTCCACAATGTAACGAGATGTCATTCCGTGTCATTGTATCTTTACGGCCATGTTGGGTGCAGAGCGGAGTTAGGATCCCGGGGATCTATAGGGATCATGTGGGGACTTCTGCTGCTTCTTGTGTATTTCTAATATGTGGCGTCTCCTTCTCTCTCACCTGCGCTGGGCTGTCTAGGACCTGCTAACTAACACCTCTCTGAAACAGGTGAGTGGCGTCTCTGGATTCGCTTGTGCACTACTTTCTGTCTGTACACACTGTCTGCTATGTGAGGAGAACCCTCGAGGTCCCCTTTTTATCCATCTTTACTTTGGAGGAGCCATGTAACTGCCGTCCGTTATTCGCAGTGCGCACAGGTATAGGACGGCCGCGTGCATGAAGCCTTAGGCCGCTTTACTGTGAAGTCTGGAAATATACTGAGTAAATATATTCATTAATCGGCCATAACATTAAAGTGAGTAACAGTCCTGTCGGCGGTATAATAGGCAGCAGTGAAGAGTCCGTTATTGAATCTGAAGTGTTGGAAGCAGGACTGTGACAAGGGCCAGAGAATCTCCCGAACGGCCGGTCTTTTGGGGTTTTTCTGGTGTGCACTGGTTAGTACCTAACAAAGGGGTCCAAGGACGGGCAACCAGTGACAGGGTGGTGGGTGCTGAATGCTCATTGATGTGTGTGGGGGGGTGAAGGTGAGTCCATCTGGTCCAATACCACAGAAGAGGTACTGTCAAACGGCCGATAATGTTCCCATTGACCATGAGAGGAAGCTGTGAGGATACCCAGGACATCGCAAAGTGTAGTGTATGAGCCCACAGAGCGGTCAGAGCGCCATACCGACTCCTGTCCACTGCCAAAAACACCTGAAACGGGCACAAGAACATTATAACTGGAGCATGGAGCTATAGAAGAAGGCAACCTCGTCTGAGGAATCACGTTACATCATGTGGACGGCCGGCTGTGTGCATCACTTACCTGGAGGAGAGATGGCACCAGGTGCACTATGGGAAGATGATGTCCGGGTCTGAGGAATCATGTTATATCATGTGGACGGCCGGGGGGTGTGCATCACTTACCTGGAGAAGAGATGGCACCAGGTGCACTATGGGAAGAAGACGGCTGGGTCTGAGGAATCACGTTATATCATGTGGACGGCCGGCTGTGTGCATTACTTACCTGGAGGAGAGATGGCACCAGGTGCACTATGGGAAGAAGACGGCCGGGTCTGAGGAATCACGTTACATCATGTGGACAGCCGGGGGTGTGTGCATCAGTTACCTGGAGGAGAGATGGCACCAGGTGCACTATGGGAAGAAGACGGCTGGGTCTGGGGAATCATGTTATATCATGTGGATGGCCGGCTGTGTGCATTACTTACCTGGAGACAGGGGCGTTGCTAGGTTAAAACATTCGGGGCCTGGGCTCCTGATGTTTTGTCCCAGGCCCCGAATGTCCTGCCTGCCAGCTATATATAACTGTAAGTCCCCAGGACGGCAATACAATTGAATCTAATGCACTGGAAGAGCTGAAGGACCTGTGATGACATGACATCACAGGTCATGTGACCAGTAAAACAGGCAGTGGTTGAGAAGGACCTGCGATGATGTCACCATCATGTGACCAGTGCAGGAGAGGACGGCAGTGAAGAGGAGAAGAAGGGGAAGAAGCTGTGGTGAGGTCTGCTACATGAGGAGAGGTAAGTGAAGGGAGAGGCAAAGCAATGCTGGGAGTTGTAGTTATTTAACTGGGACTGTTAGGGCTGAAGAGAGGGATGGTATTTACATGGGACTGTGTGCTGGAGGTGGCTGGGGAGGGGTTCATGTTATTTACATGGGACTGTATATTGATGGTGACTGTAGGAGGGAGGGATGTTATTTACATGGGACTGTATGTTGATGGTGGCTATAGGAGGGGTGATGTATTTACATGGGACTGAATGTTGAGGGAGTGATGTTTACATAGGATTGCATGTTGGAGGTGGCTGGGGAGGAGATTATGTTATTTACATGGGACTGTATTTTGGAGGTGGCAGGAGAGATGTGTGATGTTATTTACATGGGACTGTATGGTGGAGAAAGGAATATAACTGCAGGGGGCACTGCAAATCCAGGGGACATCAGGCGTTCTTATTACTACTGGGGTCTATAGGAGGGACTTAGAGCTCCACCTTATTTCTACTAAGAGCACTATGGGGGGGGGGGGCTTATTACTACTGAGGGGTCTGTGAGAGTATTGTTAATACTGGGGGGCTCTTCTACAAATGGGGGCACTCTTGGGGAGCGTTATCACGGTTGGGGGCAGTATTACTATGGGGGCACTATTATTTCTTCAGGATAGTATTTGGGGGTATTGGGGGCACAGCGAGCAGCAGGATAACATTGTGGGGGCTCCAGGTTGGGGGATGATGATAGAAATGTGAGGAAGCTGAGA